>CM057338.1:213921712-214430804 GCA_030015575.1 Agapanthus africanus
ATGATTTTTTCCCTTTTTTTCCTTCATGGTGATGTAGACATGCACCCTCGATTTCAAACCTTATGTCCACCCCATCTATAATGCCATCTTGACACGTTTGGCAAATCAAGACCAAGATCAGGTTTGTGAAAATACAGTAGGTACCAAGGAAATAAGTTGTAATTTCATGTAACAGTGATTTCTTTTCAGGAAGTTAAAGAGTGTGCTATATCTTGTATGAGCCTTGTGATTTCAACTTTTGGCGATAATCTCCGGTCAGATCTATCGGCATGCCTTCCTGTCCTAGTTGATCGGATGGGGAATGAGATAACACGACTGACTGCTGTGAAGGTAAATGCTATACAACACCAACTTCATAATTTTTGTATATATTATGTTGAACTGTCTTTTCAAAGTTGCCCCCCCCCCCCGGGTGACCTTAATGTCTGTCCTTGACTATAAGAAGACCACACTAGTAAATTCGATTATAGTGTCTTGTTAGATTACAACAGTACACAGCTTGGAAGTCACATTGAGTACCAGAAAATTAGAGGTGTTAGCTTGAAGCCAGATATGGGAACTTGTAGAAACTTATCCAGTTACATCTAGTTAATTGAAGCCTTATTATTTGAATAGTAATCAATGCACTTTGTTAAAAGGTCTTAAAAGGCTGAGAACCAAGTTGCTATTCTTAAATTTTGCTGCTATTCAAGTAGTGTTTGTTCAATAGGTGATAATAAGGAGAGGTCCAATGATACATATAATATGGAAGTATCATATATGTGCTATCAGTATAATTTTGCGGCACTTAATTCTCCTCTCACTCTATTTCTCCATATTCATGACCAGTGCAAGTTGTTACAGTTACAATAATATTTATCGATTATTCGGGTACCCACCTGTCAAATCTATCAATTATTCACCCATATAATCGGAGTTAGCCTGATTCTGTGGTCTGTCCACATAGACGGTTTTAATTGTCCCAATTAAGTCTGCCTGTTGGGCACACATTTTGTTTCGCCTTTTGTTTTATTTTATTTTTCCAACTTAAGCCGGTTGAGTTCAACTTTTCTATTTGTCTCTATACTGATGTTTCTTTTCTTCAGGCCTTTGCAGTAATTGCTAATTCACCTCTATGTATAGATCTCTCTTGCGTTTTGGAGCAAGTTCTTTCGGAACTAACAGCGTTTCTGCGAAAGGTACTCACAATACAATGTATAATTGTAAAAGGTGTACAGCTTGCATTTAGATTAGTTGCTGTAGTCAATGAGTGGTTGAATCTCCACTTGTTTGGGAATCAAGGTGTATTTTTTTTTTGACACAGGCTAATAGGCCATTGAGGCAGGCGACATTGGGGACACTCAACTCTCTCGTTGTTGCATATGGCGATCAAATTAGTCCATCTACTTATGAAGTTATAATTGTTGAACTGTCCACTCTTATTAGGTATTTTTTGTTTTGAATTTCTCATGTTTACTGCATCATCATATCAATTGAATCAGTTTAGCCTAATTTAGCTAACATTGGTTCACAGTGATACGGACCTGCATATGACTGCTCTTGCTTTGGAACTCTGCTGCACATTTATGAGTGATAAGAAGTCCACTGGGGCAGTTGGTGTGACTGTTACATATAAAGTTCTTCCTCAAGCACTCATATTAATCAGAAGCTCCTTATTGCAGGGTCAAGCTTTGCAAGTAAATATTTTAATTTATAATTGATTGTAAAAGATAATTTCTTATAATATTTCTGATTCCCATCATTTTAATGCTACAGGCACTGCAGAAATTCTTTGCTTCGTTGGTTCATTCTGCCAATACAAGCTTTGATGCATTACTAGATTCACTGCTTTCAAGTGCTAAACCATCACCTCAGTCTGGCGGTCTTGCTAAACAGGCTCTATTTTCGATAGCACAATGTGTGGCCGTACTTTGTCTAGCTGCTGGTGACATCAAATGCTCATCTACTGTAGAAATGCTCAAAGGCATTCTGAAAGATGATATCACGGCAAATACTGTAAGTATCAATTGATGTATAATTGTTGTGAAGGGTTTTGACATGATCACATTGAATTTGTTTTACTGGTGCCTCTGATGTTTTCTTCTCTTCCAAACCTTTGATTTTGATGGGTACCAAGTTTAAAGGAACAGGGACTTTTGTCTTATAGTTGCTGCTTTTTATATGATGTGCATCTTGTTGGCAACTGATTTATATCAGTTCCAGATATTGGTTTCAGAAATAAGAATATTTCCATGGATATATTTAATTAGTAATTTTCAATCAGCAATGCATTATGCATTTGAAATCGGGGATCTAATCTCATACGTTACGTTGACTAGGACTTAGATTGGCTATGAGTATGCACATTAAATAAGTTTAAATGCAAAATATAATTTTGAGGCGGTAAATATTCTAGGCGAGGATCACGTTATCGTTTTGGCAAATTAAGTTTTAAGTTTAATACCCCATTTAATGTCATTTTGAATGCATAGACACCTGACAGTGACACCCACATGCCGATAAATTTTTATTTTCTTTCCTAATGGTTCAATTGTATTAATCTTATTCTGTCTTTGTTTTACATCAACAGCATTCTTTTTGACTTTTTTTATGCGGAAGGATGTTCAGGTGGTCCCCTCCCCGCCTTTTTCTCCTCTCCTTTTTCCTGTTTACCAAAGTTTATACCTGCCAGACTCAAATATCTTTTTTTTAGTCTATCCATTAGTTTACTGCAAACTATCATTATCTTTATCTATCCATTAGTTTACTGCAAACATAGAATACTATCTTCTTTAAAGAATCACTGGGTCTATTAATTTATCATATTCGTCTGTAATTAGCTATATATTCCATTGAACTAACCTGCGATTCTCAACATCTTTCCTGTTTGCTTTTCTTCCTCTTCTATTTTTGTCCTCTTCTTTTTACTTTTCGTCTTCTTTTTTATTGCAGCTTCTTCTCATCTCCTGTTTTCCTATTTTTATTTTCTATTTCTTCTCCTTTGATATCTTCTTCCTCTTCCCTTCTTTTCTTCTGATTTCCCTTTCTTCATCTATTCTCTTCTGTTCCTCTCATCTTCTCTTCTTTCCCTATCATCTTGCCTTTTTCGCACCTTTTCGTCTTTTTATCCCATCTTTTCTGTTCTATAGCTGTGTTCATGGAAGTAGGTTTACAATATTGCAAATTTGTTCTCTATTACTGTACACTAGCAGTTCTTTGACTACCATTGAATAGAGCTAGTAACTGTGGAAATTTTACCTCCAATAATTGGCTCCATAGACAGTATTGTTAAACCGAGCAACCTAAAGTAGAATAGAATAGTTGTTATATTGGCTTGGGATGGGCAGTAGTTTCAATTATCCAATCATATAGTTATGACAACCAAAAAAAACATTTATCCTAACTTTTCATCAGGTTAGCTACCTGAATTTTTCTATTCATTTCATCTCTGTCAAGGACCATCAGCTAGATTAAATAAAATTGTGTACATCCAAAATATGCTTTTTGATATTCATTTCATAAAGATCCTGCTAACTTTAGGTTCTGCGGACGATATGCAACCCTCTTTTATCTTGGCTTGGGATGAGCAATGAAAGAATAATAAGCTAAGCACAACACTGGTGGAGTCCACTTAGTTATATAGTAGTTAGTAAACTTAGATGATTCTTAACTAAATTGCTTTGAGGTGCGGTCTCTTTATTACTTTTGTTCATAAATGTTATGTAGATTAATGTGTTTATTCATTATCTTACTTCTGAGTAATTTTTATGTTCGTAGTTTGATAACTTAATTTTCTAGCAAATCTAACCTCTTTCCCACTCATCATGTAGTGGGAAAATTGATAGCAGTGTGACTAGCGAAGTAGTTCACATGTCCTTGATTTTCTACATCACTTTGGAATTTGCAATAAGAAAGAGGTTTAACGTCTAGTTGCAAATGACTGTAAATCTATGCCAAATCTTTTGCGAGCCTTGCTTCCTAGTGGATCCCATTTTGATGGGATTGGACTAAAATGATGAAGATGATGAATCTGAAAAACTTAAAAGGCAATAAAGAAAATGTCTCACCTCGATGCATGCTCCCATTGTGCCTTGTTCCTCTCTGGCGTGTTACTGCCTTAGGTCTTAACTACAGTAATTAGGGTGTGTTTAATGAATTTTACCCTTAAATAATCGCTCGTGTAAACAAAGTTCCTCTCAGTTCATAATAGCGTATCTATGGGATTAAAAACTTTGATAAGAAATAGATGACTGTTCTACTATCGATTAAAAAAAAGCAATTTTCATATTGCATTTTAATTAGACTGTTGCTGGTGGTTTTAAATTTAGTATAATTATTAGCTTGTACATCTGCGTTTTGTCAATCTTCAATTCATCTTCCTTTTTTAAATGCGAGTGTGCATGCTATTGATGAAGAAATTATTATTAGCCAAGTTACATGAAACAAAAAGTTCCATGGAGAGCTAACTTCCGGTAACATCAGATCAAATTTTACTTTGATTACACTTGGATGTTAGTTATCATCTCTCTCTCTCTCTCTCTGTGCGCGCGCGCATGCTTGTGTTTCTGTGTGTGCGTGCGTGTGCATGTGACATCATTGTCATCATTGCTTCTGATACCCCGTTTCATATTCGAGTTACCATGGAACTAACCAATTTCATAGAAATGGATGAATAATATAATTAGAACATGTATACAGGGACATGTTTTTGGTTGATATAAAATAGTAATGAAAATATTATATCTTCGTTTCTTAAAAAATGAATGTTTTCAGTTGGAAGGTTTTAATCTTTGACTTAGGACTTTGAGCTGAATAGATTTTGGCCATTTTCTTGATTGCGCATCACACCAATTATAAGTTGGTTAATGGTAGATAACTAATTCGCTCGTATTTCTTATCATCACCTTGTCAATCTGATATATGTATGTGGGTTGCTGCATTTTGTTGCTATAATGGAGTCCGCACATACTGCATATGTTACTCTTATTTGCCAGTGAAAATAGCTACTCTTGTTATTAATTTTTAATATCAATGGACTAATGAATGTCTATGTTCCCTTATTTAGGCCAAACAACACTTGGCGCTGCTATCCCTTGGAGAAATTGGGAGGAGGAAGGACCTTAGCATGCATGCCAACATAGAGAATATTGTTATCGAGTCCTTCCAGTCTCCTTTCGAAGAGATAAAATCTGCAGCATCCTATGCTCTTGGCAATATAGCTGTGGGCAACTTATCAAAGTACTTACCATTTATCTTGGATCAAATTGATCATCAACAGAAGAAACAATACCTTCTGCTTCATTCCTTGAAGGAGGTGTGCTATTGGATTATAGAACTTTCTTTTAATCAAAATAACACTTTGCATCGTCTATTTAACTATCTGTTTCAATTCTTATTTTATTATTATTTTTCTTTCAATTTCTTAGGTTATTGCAAGACAATCTGTTGATAATGCTGGCCAGAGTGAGCTTCAGGATTCTAATGTTGAGAAGATATTGAATCTGCTCTTTAATCACTGTGAAAGTGAAGAAGAGGGAGTTCGCAATGTAGTAGCTGAATGTTTGGGTAAAATTGCGCTTATCGAGCCTGGGAGGCTTATACCTGCCCTTAAGGTGTTACAATTAGCCTATTCTAGAGCCATATATTCTTGAAAACCTTTTGATGGTGGTTAATCTTTTCATTGAACTTTTCCCGTTTGTATAACTCTTCAGGTGCGTACAACAAGCCCAGCTGCTTTCACTAGAGCAACGGTGGTCATTGCTGTGAAATACTCCATTGTCGAGCGGCCTGAAAGAATAGATGAATTTCTATACCCTGAAATTTCCACATTCTTGATGCTTATTAAAGATGATGATCGGGTATATTTGAACTCTGAAATTTTGTCCCTAGATTTGTTTGCCCTCTTTAGTAAGCATCTAACTTGTGCCTGGTTCTTTTCCATTCATTTTCTTTACAGCATGTTAGAAGGGCTGCAGTCCTAGCTTTGAGCACTGCTGCTCATAATAAACCGAGTCTTATTAAAGGGCTCCTTCCTGAGCTGCTGCCACTTCTATATGATCAGACTGTTGTTAAGGTATGTTATGTTCTCGGTGTCAAACAGTTACAAGAATTTGGATTGCATCTTCATGAGTGAAATAGTCACTTAGCTACCTCATTGTTTTCCTGAATGGACTTTACACCCTCAGAAAGCCTCGTAATTTATTTTGCCAAAATTGTAGTTTCATATCAGGATGACACAACCAGCTCTAATGTTGACAGAAGAGACGTGCATTTCAACTATTGCTGTCCTTTTTTCTCTTTTCTTTTTTCACATTTTTATGAACTATTAATTTTATTAGAAGGAAACTATTATAAAACTTTGCGGTATTTGTCTATGTTATGCCCTTGTCAGAACCGTTTCCTATGCTGGGTATGCTGTATGATGTTTTATGATTCACATAATAAATATTAAGATAGCTAACATTTTTCGTAATATTGCAGAAAGAATTGATTAGAACGGTGGATCTTGGTCCTTTCAAGCACACTGTAGATGATGGTCTCGAGCTCAGGAAAGCTGCTTTTGAGTGCATGGACAAATTGCTTGACAGCTGTCTCGATCAAGTGAATCCATCATCTTTTATTGTTCCATACCTTTTATCCGGTTTAACTGGTGAGTACTAATTACTAATTAGCGCTTATCAGTTATGGTTAATTATAGGCATGCCATAAATTTCAAGTGGGCTTAAATTTATAATTATGATTTCTTTAGGCTGTTCCCGCCCATTTTCTGGTCTAGTTATCTCTGCTAAATAATTTTTGTTTTATGCTGATGATGACATGGTCATAGTACCTTTTTGAAACGCTATTGTGCATGCCTTTGCTATCTGTTCTCCATTAGAGAATTGTGCATAGTAACCTGTTTGATGATTCATCATTGATGAATATGGAATTGCTTTTTTACTATTACTATGGTGAATATGCTTATTGTTGTTCCTAACAATTTTCATCGGTTTGAAGTTAAATAATTCTCCCGGAATATATCTTTCTTCTCCGTTTCAGATCATTATGATGTCAAGATGCCTTGCCATCTTATTCTATCAAAACTTGCAGACAAATGCCCTTCTGCTGTCCTTACAGGTTGGTCCTTGAACCCAAAATTTTGAAATAGTTCTTTCAGAAAACTTGTAATTTACATCTACTTGTTATTGATATAATTGATTTTATGATGCAGTCTTGGACTCGTTGGTTGAGCCTCTCGAGAAGACTATTAACCATAAACCAAAACCAGATGCTGTGAAGCAGGAAGTGGATCGTAATGAAGACATGATTCGAAGTACTCTTCGGGCTATTGCCTCGCTAAGCCGAATAAGGTATAAAGTCCACTGAAACTGTTAGAGATTATTGTATGACCCCTCCCTTCTTATTCTTTGCTGAAACAGTGCTCTCTTGGTCTGTATCCTATACTATATTGCAAATTCAAAAGTATCTTAGTTTTAGTAAATTCAAACTGTAGATTTAGTATAAGAAATTCCATTGTAGCCGATCATAAAAACACAATCTCCAACCTTTGTAGGGGGTACTTTACAAGATCATTCTCCACACACACACACACACACACACATGCATGCATGCATGCCCGAGCACAAACACTGCCATATCAAGGTTAGTACTGATATCCTATACTTTTTTGTTTGAAAAAATATGTAGTTTTATTGTCTTGTACATGTCCCCCCATATCTTATTTCGTGCTTCTCAGTTTATATATCTTATGGTTTGAGCTGTAATTCATCATTACCATGTTATTTGATATAAGCGTCTTTGGGATTCTTGAGTCTCGACATTTCTAATGTCTCTATTCTCTACTCTATGATGCTAACTCATGGGGTTCAATAAATTTGTAATCATGTGAGCATCTTTTTTTATAATAGCTAATGCTAAATGAAGAAAATTTGTGCGACTCCCTTGTCAATCTAAAACAAAACATCACCATCTTAACATTAAAATATTCAAAAAGAACCCTTTTACCTGGCTATTCCGAACCCATTCTTTGACCCATTCAAATTTAAACCTTTCTCTCTGCCCATCAAATACGGTAGCGAACAACTCACTTGCGCTGCACGTGCAATCCTTCAAATATTTAGCTTGCTGTATCATCTTTCTTTTTGCCTTGGTAAATTTGCAGTGGAGGTGACTGCAGCCTGAGGTTTAAGATGATCATGAATAGCATAACGAATACTCCCGCACTTGCTGAAAAGTTCAATTCTGTGCGGAGCGAGTGATTCAAGAAGTGGATGCTATCCAGACTCGAGTACATTATATACGTGCTAAATTGCATACTGCCGGAATGTATAAATTGTTACCCAAAGCCAATTTTCCCTGCATTGAAATGAGTATTATTTGTAATGTGGGTAGCTTTAGTGTGGATGCCCCCTCGTTTGTTGGATATTTTGGCAGCATTTGTATTTTGGTTTTTATTTCCAGATATAAAATTGATTATGTGCAACAACATAACTATAGATGCTTAAGGGGGCATGTACTGTGAAAAGGTTAAACGTGGAATGTGGAATGTACAAGGCGGTATGAGTCAAGTTCCATGTATTTTGGTTGAGCTCTAATGTGTTGGGCATATCTATCAGCTGCTAAACCTTGTTGTCGATCTTTATGCTTAGATCTTTGCAGATGAGAGATCTTTGCAGATGAGAGTTTTCATTGTTGAAATCTGAGTCGAAGCGATAAACCTTTTCTGTATTGGGTGAGTTACCTATATCAACCTAACTTTTATGGTTCTCACTAAAATGCCTTGTGCTTTTTTTTTTATCACAGTAAAATGCCTTAAACTACGGGTTTAAATGGTATATCAAATGCTCTCAAAGTAGCGGCCAGGGTATTTTGCAGTGATATTTTTGTGTAAAGCGGCATAAAGGTGTATTACTGCGGTATTTTCATGTAAAGCTGCTTAAGAGTATTTTGGTGCAGTCTGCGCGCGCGTGTTGCCATCAGGCGCATCAAAGGTGAAAATAGTTTGAAAATGATTTTTCGCTGAACTCTTATTTAGGGATAAAAGCTAGGAGCATGATTATTAGTTGTTTGCGCGTGCTATGTATGTAAAGAAAATCATTTTTATACTATATTTTATGTGAAAGGGTTAGAGAGGGTGCTTTTTGAATAGACAATTAAATTTCAAGTAAGAAAAATGATCATGTGAATTCTTTCTGGGGTATTTTTAAGAAGTTGATGATATAATAGTTTAGTAGATTTCATTTTCAAAAAGAACAGGTCATTAGCCGGCTACATGATCTTCATCTACGGTCCTGGTGTTTGCATTACCAGGTTAAATATATATGTATATCGAAGGAAGGCTTTGCTTTCTTTCAAGTGACATCGTACCGATAATGATTTAGACCTATAGAACTAATGGTTCTAGCAAAATTGAAAAAGATTTAAAAGTCCATCTTTAAAACAAAAAATTTGGTATATATTTTATGTTTTATTGTAACTTACGTCTTTGTTGTTGTCGTCTCTTCCGGGAGTTACAAAACAAGCTCGAGACAAATAGGGCAAATTTTAACTAAGATGGTGTGAGACAATTCTAATGGATGTCAATTTTGCGGAGATGGGATTTATGATAGTTGTATGCATGCCAAATGGGAAAATTATCTATGCAGGTAATCCGAATATAAAATCAAAAGGTCTTAGCTTTAATGAACCCAAATACAAAATGATCAATAATCATCTTCAAAAGCATTTGTCCATTCATTTATCTTGCATCACTAGCATTTGGCCCAGTGCTATCGCACGGATGAGTAAGTTTAATTATTAAAACGTCAATAAATTATGAGAGTTGGTTTTTTTCATTATATCTTTTATTAAAATTTTATTAATTAAAAGGATTTAAAGGAGATACGACAGTGGCTTATACATATTTATGTATCTATTTTTAGAATAGTTCCAGTAAAACAAACCAATACTTGTATATTCATGTGTATATAAAGAAACCAAACAATCGTTAACATTAGAAGAAATTATCTGTAGTATAAATATAAGTATTATATAGTAAAACGCCATACTTTGAAAGTATAAAGATAAAACTTTAAATATCCTTGTCAATAAAACAAAGAAGTAAACAACCCGATAAATAAAGCCCCGATAAATAAAGCCAATAACCATCCATTAAAGCATGGATATATTTAAAAAAAATAAAATCAGATCATGATGTTTACGGATAGATAAAATTTTCATAAAATATGGGACAACA
The DNA here is from genome assembly GCA_030015575.1 of Agapanthus africanus. Lineage (NCBI taxonomy): Eukaryota > Viridiplantae > Streptophyta > Magnoliopsida > Asparagales > Amaryllidaceae > Agapanthus > Agapanthus africanus. The sequence goes on from CM057338.1 coordinate 213,931,926, forward strand.
AATATGTCACATATATGTTAATTCCTCCCAAATTACTAGTAAACTATGCAAACTTGAATTCATGATACATAATATTATAGTATCATTGTTTAGTGAGCTTTCCTATTAACTTTCACATGATACAAGGCTCAATTAATAATAGGTCAAAGCATATTCATATTTAAACTTAAACTCTATAATCATTTAATTATTTTAGGCTGGCCATTTTTATAGGTCCACAAGGTAAATTAAGTTTGCACATAGTACTCTCGATCTATCTTCAACAGACTTTCTATAAAACTTATTTAACCTTTATTTACTTTTACGTACATTGTATGTTTTAAGAATCTGCTAAATATAATGATATGAAGTCTTAAGTATCTTTTTATATAGCCTATGTATAATTCAACATTCAAGCATATTTCAAATAAGCTGGTGAAATACTTGAAGATCATAGAATTGAAATGTGTGTGTAAAGGGAGGAAAAGTTCTCACGATGATACAAAATAACCTTTTGAGAGTATCACTAAAACAATTCTTAAAACAAATATATAAATTTGTTGTCTATGATCCTCTTTCCGTCTGAATGATACATGCTTCAAAAGAAATTGGTCGCGTATCATGCACATCTAAACATAATATCACACCATGTGACTCTTACTTCAATAAAAATTATATACGCAAAGAATATAATTGTACAGCTTATTCATTACAATAATATTATATTGCACATTAATGTATAGTATTAGTTTACAATATACTTAGATATTGCTGACAAAAATATTTTACCGTTCCTTTGCTATCGGTAAAAACATGTTTATAACTTTAATGTTGTATACTTTTTTGAGAACAAGTCGTAAATTTGTTGTTTTTAAAGATTTGATTAATAAATGAATTTGTGGAAGCCAATCTATTAATCTGTTACATCTTTGCAGTTACGCTTTACTCACCATCCATAAATGCCTTTTTCATTTCGAAGCAGACCCGTAAATAAATGAAGAAATCATTATTAGAATTAAAAAAATAATTGTGTTCATATTTTTAAGAAATTGTTCTGACAGTTTCTATTTCTACCTACAGCCTCTTTCTAAGTTTCTCGACCTTTTCATAATTCAAAAGAGATGCTCTACTGTCACTAGACTGAAATGTGTTTTTTAAAAGTAAATTAGAAAAGAGATGCAAGAAAAATATCAAGCAAGCACTCTTGCTTAATTATTACTTTCCATCATAATTCTTGGTTATATATAATAGAGGAAACAGAGTATACCGTGGCACGGTAGGAAATTTTCTATCTTAGCGTCTCTAAAAGTCAACTATCCGTCGATATTTTCGACGATCGGCTTCGGCCATGTTGATCTACATGTCATAAAATATATGTCTGCCAATTTTCATGCCATTTGGATACTTTTTTATCATTCATATGACGTTTCGAAATGCTCTATTGTGGATAGACCGTTAAATGGTGTCTAAATGACATGGAAATTGGTAGACATATATTTTATGACATGTGGATCAGCATCACCGGAGCCGATCAGCGAAAATATCAACGGACGTTTAGAGGCGTCACGGCAGAAAATTTTCTACCGTACCACGGTATACTCTATTTTCTCTATGTAATATGGATTGTGTTTGTGCAAAAAATAAAGAAAAATAGCAAACATATCGATTTACTTTGAAACCTGTTTTTAATTAAGATTAATTCTAAAACTTATGTTTAATTGTCTGGATAACAAAGCATGGATTACTTTCTTAATCCGGGGGCTACATAATGCAGCTTCAAAGGAATTGAGGTGTGGGTTAAAAGATGGGCTGTTATTTTTAATGATAGGAATTTTCTTTCTTCTTGGTGCGCCACACGAGATTTTTTTGGGTTAACAGCTAGGGACAAATTTGGGATTAAGAGAAAAGATGTGCTATTTTGAGCACATAGTATCACCGAGATTTATGATCTAACGATAACCAATAGGGTCAAACAAAGAACCCATGGTGTTGTGATCTTGATGTGGGGTTAGAATTCATAAATAGCACCAAAATAGCATGGAAGCAATAACACCCGTCCCGAATCCATTGGTAGGGGCCTACACATCTCGGTCTTTTCTTTATTTATCCATTTCTTTTCTATTGAGTAAATAAATACTTCTCTCACTGATGTTCCATATATACATGTATTTTTCATCCCAACATATGGATATCAGGAATGTATTTATTCTCATATGGGTCCAATTATCGACCAGTTTAGGGATGGAACCGGGCCAGTTTGGCAGGTTTTTGACAACTTTTATTTCCGGCCAGCAATATAACCTCTAAACCTAAAACATTTTGGAATGCGATAGGTTTAAAAGGTGTTATACCCAACCCCGTAAATTCAGGTTTTGGATGGGGTTTGGGTTTAGATGGATGGTTCGGTTTTTTTTGTGGTTTTTTTTATCAAATAGGATATTTTAGAATTAAAATTATTAAAATAAAATGATTTTATTTTAATTTATGGAAATAAGACGGTTTGGAGCCGGCCCCACCCCATATATTTAGAGGGCGGGTTCCTAAAACCCGCCTCCTACCCCTATATAGGAGAGGGAGGGTTCCTAGAACCGCCCTCTCCTATTTTGTGAAGAGGGCGGGTTCCCCGAACCCGACCTATTTTTTTTTTATAAAAAATTTAAATAATAAATTAAAATATCGAATAAAATACTAAAAATTGTATAATATTAGTGTTGTTTAAATATGAATCTAGTATACACTATAATAACAAAATGAATCCGTCAAATTTATAATACAAAAAAATCATATCTGTTTGTAAAAGTATATAACTATCGCTTTCCCTTTTCCTTTCCCTTTCACAATCCGAGGAGCCTTGATATAAGCTATGCCTCTTGGGATGACTGGAGGACCCTCCCGTTTCTTGAGTATATGGCGGCGGCGGTGGCTGCTCTTCTGCTTCGGCTTCGGCTTCGGCTTCAGCAGCGTCTTGGACAGGCCGTTGTTCCGCAAATCCTGAATGCAGGACAGGTGTCGGATATGTGCTGCCTCCCAACAACTGTATGTAGGACGAAAAATCCGTCTCCCAACTGGGCAGTTGTTGCGAAGAACTTGTCCTGGTTTCATGCGGCTGCTGTTGCACAAAATCTGGGCCCCATGGCTGCGCAAATCCTGACCCCCAAGATTGCTGTTGTTGCGCAAAACCTGACCCCCAAGACGGCTGTTGTGCAAAAACCGACCCCCAAGACTGCTATTGTTGCGTAAAACCGATCCCCCAAAACTGTTGTTCCTCCGGTTGTTGCGCTTGTCCGGTATGCCAGGGTTGCTGCTGACAGTATAGTGATCCAAACCACTGATCCTGCTGCTCTGGATCTCCCTGATGATGCGGCTCTGGTGCCGGCTCATGCTGCGGCTCCGGTGCCGGTTCATGCTGCTGTTCCGGTGCCGGCTCATGCTGCTGCTCTGGTGCCGGTGATAAATGTGGAAGCATATTATACGAACCGAATATACCACCAATATATGAGTCTATATTTGAAAATAAAGCCTGAGTATCCGGACCAGCATCAGTAAGATATGGATCCGTTAGGATGTTAATTGCTACAGGTGTTGATGCTAATAACGGTATATTTCCGTTGGGATTTTCTATTGTCGAGGGTGAAAATACATCATCCTGGACATGGTTTTTCCGTCAACTCAAAAGTATCCCATCCGTTATTGATAAAATAGATTTATGCATCATATCTGATAGACATCTAGGAATACTAGCTGCAATGAGAGCTGTATTTCCGACGACCCCACATAGGTTTTGCCTGCGGCACTTCAGGCAAAAATTTGATAGAAAATTTAAAAATTCAGATCTACATAAGCTTATGTACAAAGCCGGTGAAGCGTCTGACCCTAATGTTCATGACATGTACATGACGAAAATTGGAGAGATGAGTCAAGCCGCGAAAGCGTGGTTAGATGAGTATCCAGTACGCATGCGGTCACAAGCATATGATAATGGATGCAGATATCTACCAATGACCACTAATATGTTTGAAAGCTTCAACGGGGTCTTTAAAGGTGTTAGAGGCTTACCGATACAGGGGTTGATTGTTCAAACCTTTTTCCGAGTGAATACTTACTTTGTGCATAAAAGAGAAAAGTCCTTGGCGATGGAGACTCCACTCACCGCGTATTACGAAGATATATTCCGGAAAAGAGAGCGCAGAGCACAATACTACAGATCTGAAAGGTTTGACACGGCAAAGTTTCAAGTTACGGGGAGTAATGAGAATCAATACACCGTAAATTTTAGAGGTGAAGGGCTCTCTTCGTACACATGCGGTGTTTTCCAGCAACAACATTTCCCTTGTGCCCACGTAATTGCTGCTGCAGGCAGCATGCATAACCCACATTACAATTTTGTTTCCCATTACTATACAGTTTCCAATTACCAAGGCGCATACGATCCAAATTTTCATCCTATACCAGACAGTCGCTATTGACACTATTATACTGGGAACATACAAACACCGACTGTATTACCGCCGGAAAAAAATATAGGGCCCGGATGACCTAAGGTGCGTCGAGATCGAATGACAATGGATGTTGATCCTCAGCAAATGCACGCCAGATGTAATCTATGCAAACAACCAGGTCATTATAGGACCAGATGTTCAGGACAGTCAACATGGGCGGGACCTTCGAGATCGTGACAAGTGCACCGGAAGAAAATCGATTAGCACTTGTAAAGAAACTTGTACAATTTACAGTTTACAAACAGATATGATTTTTTTTGTATTATAAATTTGACGGATTCATTTTGTTATTAGAGCGTATACCGGATTCATATTTAAACAACAATAATATTATACAATTTTTATTCTTTTATTGGATATTTAATTCATTTCGTTATTAAACTGTTTTTTATTTAATTTTTTTTAAAAAAAATAGGGCGGGTCAGGACCTGCCCTCTTCCCATTATATGGGAGGGGGCGGATTCCTAGAACTCCCCCTCTCCTACAGGGGGTGGGGTCCTATACCAAAGTGCCATATTCTCATAATTTAAAAATTTTCTACCCTACTCTAATAAATTTAATATAAAAATTCCCTATTTCGAAAAAAAGCCCTTTTTTCTGGATTTTCCAGCTCGATATTTAAATTCTAAAACTTGAGATAATTTCTACGCACAAAATTCATACTTTTACTAACCTGTATTAAATCATATATTATACTTTTATAAATTGTACTTGAGAATTGCAGCAACTAAATTACAATTCATACAATACAATATCTTAAGTAGTTAAATGTCTATGGCATATATCTCGGATCGGATCGAATATAAGAAGCGGGTTTGGTTCAGGTCGGATTTAGGTTCAGATTGGCCGGTTTTACATGAAATCCGTACCTGAAGCGAAACTTTTATATAATCCGTCCGATCCCATTTAGATATGATAGCGAAAAAACCCTATGAAATTTGATGGGTTCCGGTCAAGCCCGACCCGACTTGCACCACTAGACCCGTTATAACAATTTATCTCGAGCTGCGAGTTTTTTTCTTCTTTATTCTTTTTCCCAAAACCTCGAGCATCCAGAAAACAAAAACAAGGGGAAAGAGAGAGAGAGAGAGAAGAGAGAGGAAAAATGCAAGGAGGCGGCGAGGATTTGAGCATCAAAGAGCTTGCTTCGAACCTTTCAACCTATAAAGATCAGCTTCATCAGGTTTATTTTAGGGTTTCAATTCTCACCATTTGATTTCTAGGATTTCCTTTTTGTTGCCAGTATCTTGAAATTGAATCGTATGGTGTCGCAAAGATTTCAAATTGGCTGTGAATTATGAATGTAATTAGGTAGATGTGGAGAATTTCAGAATTTCAGTTAAACATCGCGTAAAATTTGTACAGAGAATTACAATCTTGAACTCATAAAAAGATGAGAATGTTTAAATAGTTCGTACAGAGCCATACGAATTTAGGGGGGGAAATTGAATTTAAAAAAAAAAACCTTTCTTTTTTTTAATTAGTTGAATGGGAAATTTCTGTTTTTGAATCCCAAAAAGTAGTGAATAGTTTCAAATGTGATATGACGATAATGAAAAAGATAAGCAGAAGGATATCTTTATAGTAACCAATGCGGAAATCTTTTTTTAATTAGTCGAATGGGAAATTTCTGTTTTTGATTCCATCAATCATGATCCTGATTCATTGATATCTTGCTTCGAGAAATAAGAGGATCAAACCGTTTCTCCGGACTGACTTTCAAAGCCAATGGATAAATGTCAGTTTATCTTTAATTCATTATAATGATATGTTAAAGTATCATTTCTTGATTGATCCCTATGTATTCCATTATAATATATACTCTTATATTATATGAGGATAATGGAGGAGAGGTTCCCTCCTATGGCGTCAAAAAAATATATTCTTCACAGTTTTTTTCGACGATCGGCACCCATCATCATCGTCTTTATCATATAATACGTGGATACACCAAATTTCATGTGATTCCATTACTTTTTTACCGTTAATTTAGGGGGTGCAAAATTAACGGTTTACCGCCGATAGAACTTTTTACATTGCTAATGCAACGCTGAAAAAGTGATGAAATCACATGAAATATGGTTTATTCACAACTTACATGACAAAAATGATGATGATGGGTGACGATCGTCGAAAAAAATCGTGGAGGATATAGATTTTTGACGCTACCTAACGAAAAAGCCTCTTAAGGCCTCTTTTCTTCATTATTCTCATATTATATATGCTTATATTGCTTTCTTATCGTACATGCAAGATTATAATATTAAGTTTTTATTGTTTTTGTAGATAACCGTTCTTAATTTGATATTGGCGGAGTATTCACTAAATACTTATATTAGACATGTGCATCACACGTGCAATGAACTAGTATCAATAAAAAAGAAGTCATATATCTCAGACAAGTCCAAAATTAATCATTTAAAAAATTATCTAAAAAAATATAAATGTGTTTGATCCAATTATAGAGAAGGTGCAGTTAAAAAAATTACCGAAAAAGGAGAAAAAAATTAAATGTGGGAGATCTAATTGCAGAGAAGCTGCAGTTAAAAAAAATTACCTTAAAAAAAGAAAAATCATAAATATGAGAGATCTAATTGTTGAGAAGCTACAGTTAACAAACAAATTTATTTCAAAAATAAAAGAAGAAAAGAAAAATCATAAACTGTAGAGAACTTTCGGTTAACAAACAAATTTATCTCCAAAAAAAAGAAAAAAAGAAAAAGAAAAACCATAAAAGTGGGAGATCAAATTGAGCCTGTAGTTAGAAAACAAATTTATCTTAAAAAATAAAAAATATCATAAAACACAAACTTAAAAAGAGTAATTAACAAGATCAGATCATAATATAGATCTTTCATTAGCTAAGGATTTGTTTACATAGTATTCAAACTGGTCTAAATCTTAGAAATTCTTAATACAAAATTGGATGTTATGCAGTTAATTCATACCCCTTGTTTTTATAATTTAAGTTTTTTAATGATTGTTTTACTACATGTGTGTTCTGGTGGTGGTTGGTAAAGAGCATTTGCTTACTCCTTATGTTTTATGACCTCCTTTCTTATAATCTTTTATGGAATTTAGTATTCAGCAAGATTTTATTAAAATTGTCCATCGCAATAATTTCTTTTATTTTTGACAATTAGGTTAGAAAACTTTTGGCTGATGAGCCCGGGAACTCAGAATATGCAGATATGGAGAAAGAGCTTGAAGAGGTGAGTTTTTCCATATTATTGTCATGTACCCATGTGTTTGTCTATTTAGTCAATTTTAATTTATATCCTTTGAATTTCATACCTTTGTGTAACTAGGTGTAAAAAATGCTCATGTTACAATCAAATTTTATTTTCTTACTCCAAGCATATGAAAATTTTAGAACATGGTAGTTCTTTTCCCTTTTTTTGTTGTTTTCTTTTTGTTAGAGATGATATTAAATAAAGTAGTTGGGTTTTGATATTAGATTAATACCCGTATCCGTAAACTCCCGTATAAATATATATGTATTTCTCCATTAATTCGTTAATGAAAGTATTCTATTTTTTCCTCAAATCTCTTGTCATGGTCTCAGAGTCCTAACCCTTAAAAAAATCCTAGCAGAACTCACATGCGCCGCTCTCCCTCGCCCTCGTTTAGATTTCTTTCGCCTCCGCACTCGATCGAAACCCTCGTCCAAGATCCCTCTCGCCTTCGTCCAAGATCTCTCGAAGCCCTTGCCCAAGAGACTTCGATCGCAGCCATCCTTTCTCTTCCGCACTCGATCGAAGCCCTTGTCCAAGATCCCTCTTGCCCTCGTTCAAGAGACCTTCGATCGAAGCCGGAGCCCTTCAATCGACTCCCTCGAAGCATCCAGATTCAGATCGCCATGTTTTACGCAACAGCAAAGGAATCAATTCACTTGACTTAATTTATTACATGTGGAAAAGTCAAAATTTTCTTTAAGTTAACGACCCTTTAACAACAACATGATTTTCTTTTCAACTTGTTAAAGTACTCCTTATCGCCGCTCGTTGGATGTCGTATGTCGTATGATGATTTGATTATTGTTGGTTGTTGATCGTTGGCCGTTGTTGGTTGTGGTTGATCTTTGCCGCTGAAATCATGTCAACGACTTCGGGCAATGGAGCAAGTTTATTTATCTCAGCTGATTTATTCCTATGGTATCGACGAAGCTTAATGGTGATAATTATGTCTTATGGTCTTTTGCAGTTGAGATCTTTTTGATGGGTAAACGGAAGTTGCATTATTTGCTGGAAAGTCTTGCTAAGGACAAGGATGAGAAGAAGTACGATAATTGGCTTGTTGAAGATACGCAGATTCGGACTTTGGTTGTAGAATAGCATGGAACCTAAGATGAACAACAACATTGTGTTCTTGCCTATGTCGAAGGAGATATGGGAGCAACTTAAAATATATACTCGGGTTCTAGTAATATTGCACGCATTTATCAGCTGTATCAGGATTATTTCCGTGTGGAGAAAGGAGCGAACTCTTTTGAAAATCATTACTCGTCTTTCAATAGGTTATGCCAGAAATTGGATTTGTATCAGCCTATTTCTTTCAATGTTGCGGAGGCTGAATACCGTGCTATGACTCATACTACGTACGAGGAGTTGGATAACCAACCTATTAAGTGAGCTTGGATTTCAAATTCATCACCATATTTCTCTCTTTTATGACAATCAAGCAGCAATCCGTATTTCGTCTAATCCTGTTTTTCATGAGAGAACCAAGCACATTGAAGTTGATTGCTATTTTGTTCGTGAAAAGAAGAAGAATGGATTTCTTAACCCTCAATACATTGCAAGTAAGGATCAATCATCATATATTTTCACAAAATATTGGGAAAACAAGAATTGAATGTTTATGTAACAAACTTGGTCTACATGATATGTATGCACCAGCTTGAGGGGAGTGTTAGAGATACTATTAGATAAAGTAGTTGGGTTTTGATATTAGATTAATACTCGTATCCGTAAACTCTAGTATAAATATATATGTATTTCTCCATTAATTTGCTAATGAAAGTATTCAATTTTTTCCTCAAATCTCTTGTCACGTTTCAAGGAGGTATCCAATATGCATGGAAGGCTGAATGATTTGGCTGATGGAAGTTGGTATTTGATGGAGAGTTTAGTATTTCTTGTCCCTTGGAAGGTGAGATACACGTTCATGTATACTAATAGGATAAAAAGGTGAAAACAATAACAAAAGAAAGAAAAATAAATCAAAGAATTCTTATTTGCGTCTCTCCGAGTTTATGAAAAAATTGTGATGTAATAAGAGAGCATTATATGAAAATTCCTTGCTTCATAGAGATGCCATCACCCTTCATCTTGGTTCCTTTGCAGGTTTATGTGTAACGTGATGGCCTGCCTGCTTGGAAACTCTTGATTTGAGATGTTCACCCTGAAATTCTTAAGTTTGAAATTCAAATTTTAAGTCCGAGCATTCTTAATTTGAGCTTATTGTTTTGGAACTTATATGGTTATAATATTTGAGAATGCAGGTCATTACACTTACAGAGGAACTCTTAGCTACTGCAAAGCAGAATGAACAATTTGGGCTGGTGGCCGAGCACTCAGATGTACCTTGAGAACAGGAGAAGTTTTTGAATATGGTGAGCTTTTATAAACTGAAGATATTGTATATTAGTCAATCACACTAATTTTAGAAGAGTATGGGGGTAAAAGTACATCTACTATAGTTCGAAAGAGCAAATGAAGTGCAATAAAGTAATAGATCTTGCCAAGAAGGGCTGTCAAAAAAATAACCTGTAAATGCCAAGTTATCATTAAACAAGTCAGCTAGTTCTTTTCCCTTGAATCATTGCAGGTACACTATATTGTGGTTTGTGTTGGTTTAGCATAAATATGTCGTTATTCGTGTTGTCTCATAAAGCTCTTTAACTTTGTTTACTATCGTAGAAGCAAGAGTAGCACAACTTATTTTAGAAATAAACACAACAAATGCACACCTTCATCCTCACAGGAGGTTGACTTTTTAAAATCATTTTGAGCTAAGATGAGAGGAATAACTGCTGTCAAAGTCACTATATTTTACATTAAATTTAAAAAAGCTCATTTTATACACCCTTGCTTATTACATTTAATCAAATAACTCATTTTATAATCATTGATTATTTGAGTTGTACAATTGCAATGGCTTATCAATTGAGCAATATGGATGGATACATCTACACCTTTGAGTATAAAAATAACAGATCCATAATTCCATATGACATTATTCACATTGATTGTTTTCCCCTTGATTGTTGTGGATTGCGTTTGCATCAAAATTTCTCAACTGATTTCTGTGAGCTGCCTAAGAAACTTGTATGTATATATCTATGCAGCGTTACCAATGGATTTTTAATTATGTCCTCTTACGCTTTTAGTATTTAGGCGTGTCATCAATTCTTAGATATTTCTAATACTTAAAAAGCTCGGTACAATTTATTAGTATTATTTAAGCACAATAGAACACAATTGAAGTATATAGGTGGCTAAAAATATGTAAATATGCTATCTATGACATGGCATTGACATTCTTGAATTGTATATCTTCTTGTGCTGCTGATAAGAAAGTAGACCGGTTACATATGTAACCGTTTTAGCTATATATTGTTCTTTGGGCTTTCTTACTAATGTTTCTTCTCTCTGATGTTATTTGCTTTAGGGATCAGGTAATCATGAAGGGTTTTCTGTTGGCACAAAAGTTCAAGCTGTTTATAGTGAAGACGGAGAGTGGCAAGTACAATTATGTAATCTAATTTAGTTGTTGCATCCAAATTTCTATTGTTTTATGCTTCTGTTTTATCCTCCCCATGTTTGATTAGTTGAATACCTAAGTATCATGCAACCATCGAGGCTATTACTCCACATGGATACTATGTCAGCTATGATGAATGGGGAAACCAGGAGGAGGTATGTTTCATATAGATCCATTTCTTTTCAATTAATTTATTCTTATGGGGTCTTCTTCAAATAGCAATAGTGGAATAAATTTTCATATCAAGGGATTTGAAAAAATCAAGCTTGACAACTAATTCGACCTACTTAAATAACTATTGTCAGGTACAGTTCAATACCGGTTGATCCATTGTGTGATTAGTATCTACTTAGTAATTATATGAGACTGATTGATCTTGAGTTTGATTGAACAGTTGTGGAAACATATGGCTTACACTAACTAGTGAGTAGCGAGAATAAGGTGTTCATCAAAATGAGTTATGATTTCCTTCTCAAGAGAGAACGGGGAATGATTGCACCTGTCATGTATGGGCTCCAAGTTGGAGAACAAGATATTCTAAAAACTATAGCATATATCTGTTGGGGTAAAAATTTACACCCCGGTTGACCAAGTCAAAATCAAAGTCAACCCCAAGCCAAGTGGGCCCAAGCCCAGATCCAGTAGGCTCATGCCCGGGTCGAGCCCGAACATGAAGCGGGCGGCCTTCCCCCACGTCAAGGTAAAAATTTTGTAATAAACAATTTTGTTGTATTTCTTTTATTTTATTTTATGGATAAATGTAAGAAAAATAGGCATAAAGCCAAATTTTTGTAAAGCCCATGGCTTATGTGCAAAAAGAAATGGCACATGAGCCATGGGATGGGCAAAATGCTCTTTTGTGAAGCCCAAGGGGCTATGTGTAAAGTGTATGTCCTATAAAGGCAAAGATAGTGAAATATCTCAACAACTTTTTCTCTCTCCAAAAATTTTCTAGATCTGAGATCTCTTCCTCCTTCCTCAAGGTTCTAAAAACCTTCTTTTTCCTTTTGAATTAAATCAAGAGTTTAACTCTTCCTTTTCTCAAAATAAGTAGATTTCCACCACAAAACCTACGAAGGGGAGCTCGGATCTCCAATCAGATCTCGAAAAGGGGAGGCTTTTAAGGCTCATCCCCTTTTCTCCAAGATCCCGCCGGTCAAGAGCAAGAAGAAGGAGACCCATCTCCAAAAATCTAACTTTGGACAGACCCAAGGCTCAAAAGAAGAGCAATAAATCCCCCAGGAGTTTAACTCCTTTCTAAAGTTGCTGGAGTTTAACTCCATAAAATTAATTTCTGTTGGAGTTTAACTCCATAAATTTGTTTCTGTTGGAGTTTAACTCCATAAATTCCCTTGGGAGTTCAACTCCCCAGCCTAGGGGCTAGGCCTCCCTTTCCGCGGGTTTTTCCCGCGGTCACGTGTGCCCACGTGACCCCGGGGCGCCAAGGCGCCCATCGGTCACGTGTGCGCACGTGACCCCCGGGGCGCCAAGGCGCCCATCGGTCACGTGTGCGCACGTGGCCCCGGGCATTAAGGCGCCCACCTGCTGTGCGAGCGTCCTTTAGACGCCATTTTGTTTTCTTTTCCCCCTCGTTTTACGTGCACTCCCCAACAAAATCCCTTCTGGAGTCTAAACCCTTTTTTTTATAAAAAATAAAAATAAAAATATATTCTTTGGAGTTTAACTCCACAATAAAGTTCTATTTTAGGAGTTTAACTCCGCATAAAATTCTTTTAGGAGTTTAACTCCATTTAAAATTCTTTGGAGTTTAACTCCACAGTAAAATTCCTTTTGAAATTAAACTCCACTTTTAAAAAAAAAGGGGGGGAAGGAAAACATACACCGACTCCACGACACTGTCTTCCGTTAGAAAAAAATTTCTAACGGGGCGCTGTCCCGCACCCCGCAAGGGGGCTGCTAGCCCCCTTGACCCCCAGCCCGCTATCCGGGTAGCGGGACCCCCGTAAAAAACTCTGCGGGCCCCCCGATATTTCCAAAACCCTTTCAAAACACGATACTGCACATTGAGTTCGCATGACCAGTTTAACCCGTTAATCGGAGGTTCCTTCGCTCCAAATGCGAGGGGTAATTAACGGCAGCTTAGTCCGCGGTTGCCGGAGATTCGGATCCCCACAATCAATAAACCCCGGCCTACCCTAGGCAGGGGGAATCTGTAATGCGCCTGACAAGCGCGCGCGTATTCCCATCTCAATGGGTTGACGAAAAACACCTTACAGATTCTGGCACGCCCGGTGGGACCTTTCTTTCCTCCCATATCTCGGGTTAGGCGTTCATGCGAACTCATTTAACATATACGCCGATGTTTGTACTGAAATAATTTCTTTCTTTCGTGCAGCAATCAACTTTCAATGACGATGTCTCCCAAGACGAATTCAGCTTTCAACGTGACCCCGATTCCGTACGTGGTCAAGATCAACGCTCGTGTGGTCCTCTCCGCAAGCCTCAGTCGACAGTGGGAGGAACCGCCCCGCCAGTTTGGCTCCGTCATCATCTACCCTGCCGGAAGCGCTCATCTGGCGGAAATCCCGGCGGAACAGGTGGCCAAGCCGGTCCCAAGGGGCAAGAGGCCGAATGTTGTGATAGCTAAGGCACCACAACCGAAACTTAAGAGAGTGTCTGAACGACTCCCTGGCGCTCCAGCTGGGGGCAAGACTTCCGGTGCGAAGGGCAACATCAAATGTCGCGGACGGGCTCAGGCGATGACTCCAACAAATGCACAATCGAGCGTATCTCCAAGGCCCTCCATCGCCCCGTCTGCGGAGTCCTCCCAAAGAGCCGAAGTCTGCCAGGTGCTTAAACAGAAAAGTTAAGGCAGAAGCGGCTCAGGTATCGAGCCAACAAGAGGGCCAAGGTTTCGGCCAAATGGAATCATGTGAAGTTCCAAGTGCAGGGTTCCCCCGCGACGACGGCTGAGTCGGACGTAAGAATCAGCAATTCCTTCGAGCCTCTGAAGTGGGTTCAGAAAAATGCCATGACCACCAGAATCAAGAAGACAGCGGTCCGAACAGTGCCACAAAGAGACGTGTCCCGGCCCTAACAGAAGAAGTATGACACTGTCTCTTCAAGAGTCTATCAAGCACTTGTGCCGCACGAAAGCAGTGGGGCAAACCCAGAAAAGAAGCGCCAGCACCATTCAAGAATCTGGTTAGGCCAGCCGCCTTCAATCGACTACCAGCTACCGAAACAAGGGGGTCAAGACAGCGATCCATGAAATCAGCTGCCAATGATAGAAAGACGGCCGGATATATCATCCATACGGTCTATATGGCGGGCGAGCGCCCCAGCGACAACCTTCGCAGCAAAAGCAAGGATGGGGCCACCACATCCCAAGCCCAATCTAGCCTGAATGTGGTTGCCGCCGTGCAAGAACAGCCGCCCCCGCTGGATGAAGAAAACCCTCTCGATGAGGATGATGGGAAGAAAGACCCCTCGGTCCATGCAGAGTCAAGCTCGGACAGCGAGGAAGAGCCTACTTTCCGCCCCAGGACTGCGGAGCAAGAGCTGCTTCAAGAGCTTCGAAAACAACTCAGGAGCAAAGATAAAGAGATGGCCAAGCTCTATTCGAAGATTGATGACTTAACGAACGTGGTGATGCAGCTTACGGCTCAAATTGCTCGAGCGCCTCCCAATCAAGCACAAGCCGCTACTAATCAGCCGGGTGATGACAATCCGAGGCAGCCAATGCCTGTTCCTTTGGGACCAAGACTGGTCGAGCCGCATGAAAGCCGGCCACACTCCGCTTCTGGGGACGTCTTGGCCCCGGATAGCACTATCCCGCTAACACAGGATCGGATAATGGATTTGGTCACCAGCAAGGTTAAAACATTGGTGGCCGAAGCTGAAGCTCAGAAAGAAATCGGCAGTAGTGGGCGGCCATATCCCGCGCAGTACGATCTGATTGAGTTCCCAAGCGGCTACGTCATTCCTAAGTTCGGAAGATTTGATGGAACAGGGAATGCAAATCAGCACGTCGCCCACTTCAAAGCATCGTGCGGAAATACAGGGGGCAATGACGCGCTCCTTCTTCGTCAGTTTGTCAACAGCCTGACCGGCGTCGCCTTCGACTGGTATGCGAGTATACCGGACGGGTCCGTCATTACCTTTGCCCAAATGGAGTCCCGTTTCGGCAAAGGTTCATGAGTGTCAGTGATAAAATCTCCATTGCCGACCTTGTGAGGACCAAGCCGGGGAAGAATGAAAGCAACACCGACTTTATCGCTCGATGGCGTAATCTCACAGTCAAGTGCGAACCGCCGCTGGAGCAGGACCAGTCCGTCAGCCTTCTCATTGGGAACCTCAGCAATTGGATGGTCCCATTCTTGTGTACGGCAGGCCTCAAGACATTTCAGGAGCTAACCAAGAAAGTCCAAATGCTGGAACGCTCGAAGCAGGAGTCCCCACCGGATTCTCAGAGAGACAAAACTTGGAAAAGCAAGCAGGACGACAACCGTAGAAGCGGGAGTTCCAGCAGTACCAATATCTTCAATGCGTCCGACAATGAAGAAAAGCGAAGGGCGGCCGCATCCAAAACTAACCGGTCTCGAAAGCCATTGCTGGGAGGAGATGGGCCTTCCCTAAAGGAGAAAAGGAACAAGGTTTACTCTTTCAGAAGGGACAAAGTCCGCAAGATATTTAAAGATGCCTTGAACAATGGCCTACAATTGCCGGAGTCGAAAAGACCCCAAGAAGTAAAAATGACCGACAATCCCCTGTATTGCCCGTACCACCGAGTAGTGAGCCATGCGATCGAGAATTGCTATATCTTCAAGGACTGGGTCGAGAAGCAGTACAAGGCTGGAGAGATCGAGCTGTCCAAAAGCGTGTTGGTGAACAATCAAGTTGCAACCGCCAACTTTATACAGACAGAAGTTGAAGCCTTCTGGGAGCAGACAGCTGAACCCGCTGCCCTGACAAACGAAACGGACCCATCGCGGTCTCCGTGGAGTACGCACATATCTAACAAGACGAAGAGGATGATAAAGCTACTTCGGAAAGAGCCCATGACAGAATGGGAAGGGCAGAAGAGGCCTACCAGTCCAGCCGCCGATGCGGTTCCATCACGCTCAACATCCAAGAAGCTCAAGAAGAAGAAAAGTGCGGCTCGGCGCGATAAGGAGTCTGCAGGGAGATCGGCCATTCAAAAATATATCAATTCCCTCGAAGAATATGAACAGAAGGAAAGAACTTTGGTTTAATTAAAAGAGTTCCTCCCTGTACAAGCGGCTGAAATTCTGGAGGAGTTAGAAGAAGACTCCAATGAGGAGATCCCAGTAGTGACCTGCTACGCCATCCATCTTGGTAGCGACTCTGAGGATGAGCTCTGTTTTCCTGAAGAGGACGAGGAGCTCGCCACAAAGGCCAACCAAATCCAGCTCAGAAGTGGCAGGGCTCTACCGCCAAATCAAGGCAATGCCCCAAAAGGAAAGGGAAAACAGGTGGCTAATGATGAAGATGGCGGGGAACCGGCTGATGAAAACTCGAGTCCTTCCCCAGTAGACTATAATGTCTTGGTTCACCTTCGAAGGCTTCCGTCTCTCCTGAGCATCTACGACGCCTTGGTCCTATCTAAGGAGCTTAGAGATGTTCTTATTCACGCTCTACAAAACCCCGAGCGGTATCAGGCTCACTTCGCGGAAATTAATATGAAAGAAGCTCAGCACGCTTTGCATGCCGCCGCAGCCACATTTAAGGATGAAGACTTGCTACTGGGAACAGCTGAGCACAATCGGCCGCTTTACGTGACCGGGTACAGCGACGGAGATCGAATTAATCGCATATTGATTGATCCGGGGTCCTCAGTGAACATCATGAACTTGCAAACTCTGAAGAGGTTGTCAATGGACGTCCGACACCTGTCAAGAGAAAGGATTGTCATTCAAGGCTTCAACCAAAATTGCCAGCAAGTTCTGGGGTCTAGCTTTGCCAATCAAATTCGGGGATCTGCAAACTGAAGCTAAGATATACGTGATCGACGCAGACACGTCTTATAAGATTCTCTTGGGACGGCCGTGGCTCCACGATTACGGCATCATTCCGTCAACTCTCCATCAATGTATGAAGTATACTAAAAATGGCGAAGAAAGACGCAGTGACGGAGACATCCAGCCGTTCGGTGTGCATGAAGTCCGCTATGAAGATTCTTGGTACTTTATGAACCACCAAAATGCTAAGCCACAACTGACTGAGGATAGACCGGTCCCAAGACTCAAAAGCAAATCTGCGCCAGCTGTCACTTTCAAAAGCAAAAACGCCAAAGTGCGCCCGCATTTCGGCAGCGACACTGATGAGTCCGACGCTGGAAGCCCGTCCTTCCGTAAAACTCGCCCTCGTTTCGGCAGCGATACAGACGAATCTGTTACTGAAGGCCCATCTAGCAGCAGAGTTCGCCCTGATCTCGGCAGTGACACTGAAGAGTCAGAAGAAGAGGACCTGCCGTGCAACAGCTGTGCAGATTGGACCCCCATGCAGCAAGCGAAACTACGAGAGACCTTCGAAGTCGCAGAAGGGTCCCTGGCCATCACAAGGGTGCCGGAACGGATGTGCAAAGAGCTCGATGCATTGTCAGTCTCTACCGTGGACCAGCTGAAAACTTTCTACGTGCCCGGGAGGAAAAATGGACAGAAGGGCATCCTGTTTTACAGGTCAAACCCCGTTGTGCACCCGGACGATCTTTCTGTCACGTGCCTTCCCTATGAGAGAGGCATAAGAGCCGTCCTCAATCCCAGATACTATGCGCCCGAGATGCGGGAATACTTTAAGAAGTGCGGATGCCGGTTGTACCAAACGGAGTCCGAAGCAAAGTTTTACGAAGGGCTATGGTATTCGCCCCAGGTCCGAGCACTCATCGATGGACGAATTCCAGATAGACGGGGCATAGGCTACATTCAACCTGATTCCAAAGCGTGCTACATGATCCATGTTGGTAAGGCCAGCGAAAGATCAAATGATGATGACGAGATAGCCGAGCCAGAATAAGCTCCTCAAGAGCTCGAAGATGGCGGGCAAGCAACCTTTGACGAGCTAACCGAGATTGACTTAGGAACGCCCGATAATCCAAGGCCGACCTACATCAGCTCGCTCTTGCCAGAGGAAATGAAAGCGCAAATAATTGCCCTGCTGCATGAGTTCGTTGACTGCTTCGCGTGGACATACAAAGAAATGCCTGGCCTTTCCCCTGAAGTGGCCGTACATAAGTTGGCTATATCTCCTGATGCTAAGCCAGTCAAACAAGCTCCTCGAAGAATGAGAAGGGAACTAGAAGAAAAGGTCATTGAGGAAACTAAGAAGCTCATCGATGCCGGCTTCATCAGGGAAGAGAAATATGCGGATTGGATCGCATGCATAGTCCCAGTGAAGAAGAAAAATGGGCAGATCCGAGTTTGTGTCGATTTCAGGGACCTCAACAAGGCATGTCCTAAAGACGACTTCCTGCTACCGGTCATGGTAATGATGGTCGATGACACCTCAAATTACGAGCTGTTCACCTTTATGGATGGCTCGTCTGGATACAATCAGATCAAGATGTCGCCTGAGGATGAGAAGAGCACAGCATTTCGAACCCCGATCGGAATATACTGCTACAAAGTGATGCCGTTTGGGCTGAAGAACGCGGGCGCTACATATCAAAGGGCGATGACTAATATCTTTGATGACCTAATCCATAAAGTCGAATGCTATGTTGATGATCTGGTCGTCAAAACTGAAGCCAAGGCCAACCACATCCAAGATCTTAGGACCGTTCTCACCAGACTGAGGGAATACGATCTGAAGATGAATCCTTTGAAGTGTGCTTTTGGCTTGTCATCGGGAAAATTCCTGGGCTTTATAGTCCGGCATCGAGGGATCGAAATTGATCCATCAAAGATAAAGGCCATCATGGAGATGCCCCCTCCAAAGAGTCTGACGCAGCTGAGATCTTTCCAAGGCAAGCTTGCTTATATACGGAGGTTTATCTCAAATTTGTCGGGGAGATGTAGGCCCTTCTCAAAGCTCATGAAGAAAGGAGCTCCTTTTATCTGGGATGCCGAATGTCAAGCGGCGTTCGAAAGCATCAAACAATACTTGTTGCACCCTCCAGTGCTGGCCGCTCCCATTCCAAATAAACCGCTGATTCTCTACACTGCCGCGCCGGATGAGTCACTCGGTGCGCTCCTTGCCCAGAATAACGAGGAGGGAAAAGAAAATGCCCTCTACTACTTCAGTCGAACTCTAGTCGGAGCGGAACACAACTACTCCCCAATCGAAAAACAATGCCTGGTTCTAATATTTGCTGTGAAGAAGCTGAGGCACTATTTGCTTGCTCATCGGGTTATGCTGATCTCCAAGGTCGACCCGCTCAAACACTTGATGACCAAAGCAAGCCTAGCCGGCAGAATGGCAAGATGGGCCGTCATGCTACTTGAGTTTGACATAGTATATACTTCTCAAAAAGCAGTAAAAGGTCAAGCTCTTGCAGACTTCCTCGCTGCTCATCCTATACCAGAAGGGTCACCACTCAATTGCGAGTTGCCCGACGGACAAGTGCTGCACCTAGAGAATGACGAGCCATGTTGGGAGCTCTACTTCGATGGGGCCTCATCAATAAGAAGCTCCGGCCGATCAAGCATCCCGGAGGTAAAAGCGGGGATAGGATTGGTGTTCATCACGCCATCAATGGGAACCCTACGGCGTTCTTTCGCTCTCACCGAGCCTCGGACAAACAATGAAGCTGAGTATGAAGCTCTGATAGCTGGTTTGGAGCTCGCCATAGAAATGGAAATCTTTCGGCTACGGGTTTACGGTGACTCCCAGCTTGTCGTCAACCAAGTAAGCGGCACCTATAAGATATACAAATTCGAGTTAGCTCGGTACAGAAACCGGGTGGTGGAACTCATGAAACGGTTCACTCACATTGAACTAACAAGAGTCCCTAGAGCATTGAACGGAAAAGCCGACATACTCGCTCGCCTAGCCAAGGAGCTGGCTGATCCTGACTTGAACGAAATTCTGATCACAGTCAGGAGCCGACAAATTCTACCCCAGTCTCTCTACGAGAAGAGGAAAGCGCGGAACAGGAGAGCGGTCCTGCTGAAGAAGCTTCGATCATCCAAGACGAGCCCGATTGGAGAGAACCCTTCATAGAGTACCTCCGATACGACAAGCTGCCCGAAGAAAAATCTACGAGGATTCAGCTGAAGAAAAGAGCTCTCCGATACGTGTTTGTAAATGGCACGTTATACCGCAGGTCATATGACCAACTCTGGCTCAGGTGCCTGTCATCGGCCGAAACCCAAAAGGTCATGAAAGATGTTCACTCGGGCGTTTGCGGTGCTCACCAATCTGGCCCCAAGATGCGACTTCAAATCAAACGGCTTGGGTATTACTGGCCCACCATGATACGGGATTGCGGAGAGCATGCAAAGAAATGTCAGATCTGCCAAATCCATGGTGACTTCATTCACAAGCATCCCAATCCGTTGCATCCTACGGTGGCGTCATGGCCCTTCGAAGTCTGGGGCACCGACATTGTTGGCCCAATTGATCCTCCGTCATCCAAAGGCCACCGGTTCATACTGGCCGCGACAGACCACTTCTCCAGATGGGCTGAAGCTGTCCCGCTAAAAGAAGTCAAGACAAAAGATATTCTGACATTCTTCCAGCATAATATTCTATATCGCTTCGGTACACCAAGAAGAATCATTTCTGACAACGGGCCTTCTTTCAAGAGCTTCAATGTCTCGAGGTTCGCTACTCAGCACAAGATAGACTGGAGATATTCCTCCATCTATAATCCAAGAGCCAATGGGCTTGCCGAAGCCTTCAATAAAACTCTATGCAAACTCCTGAGGAAAAATGCTTCAACCAACAAGAGGGACTGGAATCTCAAGCTTCACGAGGCGCTTTGGGCATATCGTACCACGCACCGTACTCCAACCCAGTCCATTTCATACTCATTGCTCTTCGGAGTGGAGGCGGTCCTCCCCCTCGAAGTCGAAGTTCCAAGCTTAAGAATGGCCGTTCAGCATGAGTTGACGGAGGAGGAAAACGTGCTCCTCCGACTGGATGAACTCGATGCCCTCGAAGAAAAGAGGCTCGCGGCGCAGCAAAGTCTGGAGCTATACCGAGCTCAAATGTCACGGGCCTATGACAAGATAACCCGTCTCCGCGCTTTCAAGAAAGGTGAATTGGTGTTGGTCCTCAAAAGACCAATCATCCCCAATCGACATGCCAAGGGAAAATTCGAGCCAAACTGGGAAGGACCATACGTCATCGAGAAAGTGTTTGACGGAGGAGCCTACCAACTAATAAGCGCCGAGGGAGAAAGGCCCATGCCACCCATCAATGGCCAATATCTCAAGAAATACTACATGTGAATGCTCCAAGTCGCAGGCGAATTGAGCACATCAGCCCTACGGTCTGGATCATGCATCCTGCAAAACCGTATACAATCCACAGGCGTAAATGACCCTATCTCTCCCAAATCCTGCCGGTGTGACTACTTTTAAAGTCCCACCAGCGGCAAAAAAAAAAAACCAAAACAAAAAACGGTATGTCCACAAGCAAAATGGGCACGGATGAAAACCCGAAAGGGATCCGTGAGTAAAAACAGCAGACTACCGGCGGGTATGTGAAAACCCGAAAGGGCGCAAACTCATGAAAAGAGATGAAATACACTCGCAAAGTCCCCTCGACCTTGTGAGGAGAAAACCCTGCATGAGATCCTTACGACTCACAAAGGAGCAAAACACTTAGGAATCCTCACGATTCTTAAGGAGAAATACACCTGTTGGATCCTTACGACTCGTAGGGAGAAAATGCTTTTATGGGACCCTCACGACCCATAAAATTGAAAAGCCTTAGGTGACAGGAACGCAAACCTGTCTCCTAAACCATCCTTCCCCGACGGGCAACGGCAAATGATGAGTCGCTCCTGGCATTTCGCTTCAGTGTTAGCGGTGCTGATGCCGACCAAAAACCCAAATCCCAAGTCCTCCCAAGGCAAATGATGAGTTGCTCCTGGCATTATTCCAGTGCAGCAATACTGATGCCAAACAAGACCCAAATTCAAAGTCCTCTCAATGGCGAATGATGAGTCGCTCCTGGTAGTATATTCCAGTGCAGCGATGCAGACGCCAACCAAATTCCAAATCCCATACCCCAACGGCGAATGATGAGTCGCTCCTGGTACCATATTCCAGTGCCGCAATGCAGACGCCGACAAAGTCCCGAAATTTTTCCGGCCCTACGGTCTGGATCATACATCCTGCAAAACCGTATACAATCCACGGGCGTAAAACAATCCCAACCTCTCCCAAGTCCTACCGGTGAGACCACATTCAAGGTCCAAAAAAAAAAATATCCTCCCGGGGCAAATGGTGAGTTGCTCCTGGCATTATTCCAGTGCAGCAATGCAGATGCCAAACAAAAACCAAAATCCCAAAATCCTCTCAATGACAGATGATGATTCACTCCTGGTACCATATTTCAGTATAGCGATGCTGATGTCAACCCAAATCAAAATCAACAAGTCAACTTCCACTCCGACACCGCAGAAAGCGGAGTAAGTCAGAATCCAATCTCGACACCGCGAGAAGCGGAGCAAGTCAAGTCTACCCCTGACACTGCAAGAAGCAGAGCAAGTCAAATCATGCATCGACCGTCCACGTCGCTAAAATGGCAGCACCGACCGTCCAAGTCGCAAAAAGGGCAGAACCGATCGTCCAAGTCGCAAAAAGGGCAGCATCGACCGTCCACTTCGCTAAAATGGCAGCACCGACCGTCCATGTCCAAGTCGCTAAAATGGCAACACCGACCGTCCCGTCCACGTCGCAAAAAGGGCAGCACCGACTGCCCAAGTGGCTGAAAGGGCAGCACCGACCGTCCAAGTCGTTAAAATGGCAGCACCGACCGACCAAGTCGCAAAAAGGGCAGCACCGACCGTCCACGTCGCTAAAATGGCAGCAACGACCGTCTATGTCGTAAAAAGGGCAGTGCCTGCCCCCCAAAAAGCGGGAACCAAATCAAGTCGCCTCCACGTGAGATAAGATCCATCAATTTCATGCACACTACCCACATGTGTGGTGTGCATTTATTGATGGGGGGCAATTTGTTGGGGTAAAAATTTACACCCCGGTTGACCAAGTCAATCAAAGTCAACCCCAAGCCAAGTGGGCCCAAGCCCAGATCCAGTAGGCTCATGCCCGGGTCGAGCCCGAACATGAAGCGGGCGGCCTTCCCCCACGCCAAGATAAAAATTTTGTAATAAACAATTTTGTTGTATTTATTTTATTTTATTTTATGGATAAATGTAAGAAAAATAGGCATAAAGCCAAATTTTTGTAAAGCCCATGGCTTATGTGCAAAAAGAAATGGCACATGAGCCATGGGTGGGCAAAATGCCATTTTGTGAAGCCCAAGGGGCTATGTGTAAAGTGTATGGCCTATAAAGGCAAAGATAGTGAAATATCTCAACAACTTTTTCTCTTTCCAAAAATTTTCTAGATCTGAGATCTCTTCCTCCTTCCTCAAGGTTCTAAAAACCTTCTTTTTCCTTTTGAATTAAATCAAGAGTTTAACTCTTCCTTTTCTCAAAATAAGTAGATTTCCACCACAAAACCTACGAAGGGGAGCTCGGATCTCCAATCAGATCTCGAAAAGGGGAGGCTTTTAAGGCTCATCCCCTTTTCTCCAAGATCCCGCCGGTTAAGAGCAAGAAGGAGACCCATCTCCAAAAATCTAACTTTGGACAGACCCAAGGCTCAAAAGAAGAGCAATAAATCCCCCAGGAGTTTAACTCCTTTCTAAAGTTGCTGGAGTTTAACTCCATAAATTTGTTTCTGTTGGAGTTTAACTCCATAAATTCCCTTGGGAGTTCAACTCCCCAGCCTAGGGGCTAGGCCTCCCTTTCCGCGGGTTTTTCCCGCGGTCATGTGTGCGCATGCGACCCCCGGGGCGCCAAGGCGCCCATCGGTCACGTGCGCGCACGTGACCCCGAGCATTAAGGCGCCCACCTGCTGTGCGAGCGTCCTTTAGACGCCATTTTGTTTTCTTTCCCCCCTCGTTTTACGTGCACTCCCCAACAAAATCCCTTCTGGAGTCTAAACCCTTTTTTTTTTATAAAAAATAAAAATAAAAATATATTCTTTGGAGTTTAACTCCACAATAAAGTTCTATTTTAGGTGTTTAACTCCGCATAAAATTCTTTTAGGAGTTTAACTCCATTTAAAATTCGGAGTTTAACTCCACAATAAAATTCCTTTTGAAATTAAACTCCACTTTTAAAAAAAAGAGGGGAAGGAAAACATACACAGACTCCACGACACTGTCTTCCGTTAGAAAAAAATTTCTAACGGGGCGCTGTCCCGCACCCCGCAAGGGGGCTGCTAGCCTCCTTGACCCCCAGCCCGCTATCCGGGTAGCGGGACCTCCGTAAAAAACTCTGCGGGCCCCCCGATATTTCCAAAACCCCTTCAAAACACGATACTGCACATTGAGTTCGCATGACCAGTTTAACCCGTTAATCGGAGGTTCCTTCGCTCCAAATGCGAGGGGTAATTAACGGCAGCTTAGTCCGCGGTTGCCGGAGATTCGGATCCCCACAATCAATAAACCCCGGCCTACCTTAGGCAGGGGGAATCTGTAATGCGCCTGACAAGCGCGCGCGTATTCCCATCTCAATGGGATGACGAAAAACACCCTACAATATCATGTATGTTTGAAAAGATAGAAATCTTCTAAGATGTGTATCACATATTTACACCGAAATGTGAAAACCAATTTCTTCCTTTCATTCACCATCTAATTTTGGCATGAGAAGAATGCTCCTCAGCAACATTTTCCTAAAGCAACAAGGAACAAAAGAGGGATCGAGACAGCAGGTCCCACTCACATGAATGTCCCCCCTCCCCCGCAAATAAATAATAATAATAAAAAAAAATCCCTTTTTTGTTAGGGAAGTGCTGCCTAGGAGCACCTTTCTTCTTTTGGCATTGATCCCAATTGCCTATTATATGGCTGAGAAGTTTTCTAGAATAGCTTAGGTTCTTAAATATCACTTAGTAACTTACACTAGACCTATATATAGTCATTAAAATTTTAAGATTGATTCTTAATGCATTTCAGGTTGATCATGGAAATGTGAGGCCAATCCAAGGTGAAGTCAATCCCTTGCTAGAAGCTGAAAGAGAAGCTGAAGCTACAAGGCAAGCTATTAAGCGAAAGATTGCACAAGCCGTTGTTGTTGATTTCCAGTCATGTATCTTACCTGCTAAACTTCGCATCGCCCAATGACCCTGAAGATGTTGTGAGTTTTTCTTTAATTAAATGGCGCTATGCCGCCATAATATCTGACTCTTGATTGAATCGAGGTTATGCATACTATTATATAGGGAAATTTCACCAAAACCACAATGTACTGTAGCATATGTTCCCAAAACCATCCCGGAGAATTTTTCGTGCATAGAAACCCCCCTGCACTTAGATTTAAATTTTTTATACCTTTCACATGACTTTTTTCTTTTTTAATACCCAAACTGCCCTTCTTCCCCATTTTAACACCCCTCTTTTCTCAACCCATAATTTCTAGGGTTTGATTGTTCGAAATCAACGAAGAAGGCGCAATCACCGCCGCCCTTTGCTCCATCATCGCCAACAAGCTTCTAGAGCTCAAGGTCAGCAACACTATCATCACCATCCTCCCCTCATTGTCCACTCCGACGTGGACACCATCTCCCTCACATGCCATCGCCTCCACCACGTGCTCGTCGTCTCCGACGAGCTCCTCCTCCATCATCCCCCCATGAGGGAAAGGGAATTTAGATGCGATCCAATTTTAAAAAAAAAACTATATATGAGGGTATTTTGGACATTTCATAATAGAGTTAACGGTAGGGGTCGCCCGGGGGGGGGGGGGGTCGAGTTTAACAGAAGAAATGTTTAAGGGTTTATGTGCACAAAAAGTTCTCCAGTGGTTTTGGGAACATATGCTACAGTACAAGATGGTTTTGGTGAAATTTCCCTATCATATATTGCTCCATCAAACTATATCTTTGAATGAAAAGCTGTCTTACCTGTACCTTACCCCTAAAGATAAGAAGTGAATAGCTGTACTTTTAAGGCTAAATTACACTGAAATGCCCTTAACTATACCTGTTTTTCACTAAACTACCTTAGAGTATTACAGTAAACTCCCTTGCATTTTGGTTTTAAGAGAATTTTCTCCACAAAAATGCCCTTAATTGTTGCACTTTAAGGAGCTCACTGTAATTTAGCTTTCTTTTTAAAATCAACCACACACATTGAGATTTGGACATCGATTGATCATTATTGTATTTATTTCCAGTACATGCTATGAATGTGCTTATGAGTTGGTAAATCTAATCAACATGTTATAATTATGAAGCACACTATAGTAATTCGATTTAGCATTTTAAATCAAGTAATATAATGAACATAATGTGGCAAGTACGCACATCAACTCTTTCGTCCATTTGACAGAAAATCGGTTTGACTCCGCATGTGTATGCACATTACAACTTCCACATAAAAACTTCCATGTTAAAATATATACTGACGAGGAGCTAGGAATATAATGCATGAAGATCGATAATTAAGTTATTTAAATATGGCCTCCAGTGTTTAGCTTTTTATTTCTATCAAAATTTCAGAGGGGGCGTGTGCCCCTCTTCTTGGGCTTTCGATCCGTCCATGCATGAAATTATACTTGCCTTGTACCGATGTACCCATGTTTCTACTTTAGTGTAATACCCGGTATCTTGTGTATAAAAATTTTTGTATATTTTTTTAAAACTTTATTTTCCTATATTTTTCCAAATATTTTCCCTATATTTCTCCTATTTCATTTCCGTTAAATCCCATTTTTCCTAATTATTTTCCCACTCTTATTTTAATTTCCCAATTAATTTTTTCATCTAATTTTATAAACCCTAACCTTTAATTTATTTTTCAAATTTTCCTAACCCAACCCAGCCCATTCCTTCCCTCTCACACTTTTAAATTCTTTTTCAAACCCAGCCCAAGCCCCAAGCCCAGCCCATGAACCCTTCCCCCCAGACCCGACCCGAACTCCCAAACCCGACCCGAACCCGACCCGCACTCCCTCCTTCTTCTTCTCCCCTTCGCTTGCCTTTCCCGCTCTTTTCCATGCCTCCGCGCAGCGAGCCCCACGCCCGCGAGACCCGCTCCCCAACGGCTACGACGACCGCGCCCACTCGCTCAACTACCCCGCGTGCTTCTCTCGCCAACTCCTCGCTCCTCGCGCCCGCTTCCCCACGACCCGCGCCCACACCCCTACGTCCTCGACGACGAATTCTGCTTCCCCAACGGCTCTTCCCCACGCTCGCACTCACCCCCTGAGACCCGCTCCTCTCCAAAGTCGCCACGAACTCGTCCATACCCTAACTGTTCCTCAAGATCCCCTTGTCGCTCCCATTCTCTCTCTTTCACTCCTCTCTCTCCTCTCACCAGCCACCACCGAGCACCCAACCTCACCGCCGACGAGCCCTTGACCCCCCACAACACCACCTCCCAATGCACCTCCTCTTCCTCCTCAACCTCACACCCCCTCTCCATCGCCCCATCGACTCCACGACCCCTACTGCACCCCGAGCCCCCGCACCAAGTCCCCACGACAACCACCGACGACTCCCCTGCATCACCGAGCTTCTCCCGAGCTCGGACCATCACCGCGGCCACCACCAGCGCAACCCCCGCCGACGAGCTCGATCCCCGTCTCCTTTCCTCTGCTCCCCACCTCCAAGCTGCGAGGCACCCAACAGCGAACCCAACACCCTCGTTCCTTGCACCCTCACCTGAGCTCCGACCCCCGTCGTCTCCGCGCCTCGCCACGACGAGCTACCCGAGCCAGCCACCCTCAAAACCTGCTCGCCATTGCCTTGAGCCACCTGAGCATCACCGCCCTCCACCTTCGACGACTACCAGCACCACCGACCTCGCGGAGTCGCCGATAGCCGAGCCCAACCGAGCTTGCTGCCGTTGCTGCTGCCCGTGCTGGTGCTGTGTCGCTGCCACCTCTACCGTGTCGCCGTTGTTGCGCCGTCGTCAGGCAAGTTTTGGAACTTGCTTATCATGCTAGAAATTTATATATATATTGTTTGAATTCCTAATTAAATACCTAGCTCAAGCAAAAATTCTTTCTTGAAGACCTGAAAGGCCAAAATCTAACAGAATACCATCGCAGGATAATAATTATACCTAAACATGATTACATCAAAATCATTGTAGTTGGGTCTCGGATGATCAAGTTGCAAATGCAAGTGATTTCTCACTGACTACTTATGCTAATTATGTATAACCATAATTATATATCAACGTCGTAATTTTATTGATGAACTTTAATATATATAACGTATCATATTTGATTGTACTGAACCGGACCCAAATTCGTGTCTAATATCCCATAGCAATGTTGTATAAAATTTATAGGATTTTAATCTTGTTTAATCAGTGGTTAAATTAGGCATTTTGATTGTTACTTAGATAAATAACCTAGGTGTTCGACACGAAACCCTAAACGAAAACCCTATTTAAAATGGCAGAATTGGTGACCAATAAATCCCTTTACTGATAATGAATGTCGCGTAGGGATTTGAGTTGAAAATAGCTAGGTTATATCTATGAAATGTTGCCCAAAAAGGCGACGTTAAATCTGGAAATCACCGTACATATCACGTTGTAAAATTAATAGTAAATTGGATATAACTCGTATCGTGACACGCTTGGGCTCGTTACGAAGCAGACTGGATAATCTGTAAACCTCTGATAATTTTTACTGAATATTGTTTTGCTATGATGCTGAAAACTGAAGGAAATACGACTCTGGACTGTAGTCCAGAGCAGTATTTATTGACGACACCTGATTTTAGATGTATATACATCCCTGTAAAAATCTGAGAAAAACGCGGAATCCTATATCATAGCGTAGACAATCAAGTTATCTAAATAATGGTGTTAGTTTCATTTAATTTAAACAACGTTTCCTATTTTAAAAGTATTTTAGATCGTCGACATATCCTGCAGTTATCTGCGGTGACAGTTTGTACACATTGATATTAAACTGAACATATCTCCCAGCATGCAGCGGATATTATCGATCCGTTTGATGCGTTGGAATCCTAACTGTTAAACCTAAATATTATCCAACTGTAGTGTCACCTAATTATGATCCCACTGTAGCGTCGCCTAATTATGATCCCAACTGTGATTAAAACGTGTTACGAAATGGGCTTCCGATTCAGAAATTGGATCTCCAGCATTAAACACTTAAAATGAAATGGTCATAACTAGCGAACCTGAAAACCGATTGACGCGAAACCAATTTTGATGGATAGATAACTAAACATACTGCTTACCCCTTTTATATTGTTTTGCTTAATTCTGCACGTATGATTTATAATAAATTTTGCAAATGGTTTGACACTGGCTGCTATGTTATATACGCATTATAACTAATTGCATTTCCATCATATCATGTAGCGGTTATATTCTCATTGAATAGTGGTCATGAAGTATTGATAACCCAGTGATCGTGTACATTACCCAGTGATAGATATTAGTGATTAGATTGTGACAAGTACGTTAGTGTTAAAACTTGAATGAATAAGTGAAGTGACACGTACTTGTACACAATCAGCGGACCCAGTTAATTTATTGTATTGTCGACGTCTATGGGACATATATAAGTGTAACTATAACTGGAATGTGACAGTTATGGAGCACTTATATTAGTGTCATAGGTAAGGTGTCAAACACTGGCCATTTATCTTGGGTACCAGTCGAGACATGCTTGATGGAGATCCTGTCTCCAGTTCTCGCGTAGACTTGTCATGGACCGACTAGTATTTGGGTTTATGGTCGGTATTTGATGCAGACCGTGGGTGTAGGGTAGTTTGAGTGTGAGTTCAACGAAATCTCAGGAGTCCCATTGCCGGGATATACAGTGATTTGGGAGTTGTATGGATGGTATTACTGATTATTATCGTGCGTGATTCGGGTCCGTGTTCCCTTGCCTATAGGGCTCTACCCTTGGGTGGGGATACTCCTGTGTGGTTGACGCTCACACTTGGACTGACGTAGGTTTAGCGACCTGGACAGTGAGATTTAGAGACTGATAGGATTAGTGACATGGACGCGCATTGATTACTGATTCGATATATCTGCTTTACTGTTTACCTGTACCGGTTACTTCATGCTCATGTCAACACTCCATGCTTATTGTTTCATATTCATCATTATTGCACGTTTACATATGTATTTCTATTTATTGCTATTGTGTCGCTCTGACGACCTGGGTATGCATACTCAGAGTGAGAAGTTGACTTAGCTTGGATCAGGACCTGTCGTGCCTTGAAGATATTGCGGACATCTAGATCAGCGACGTCAGCGCTATCTTTCTTTTGACTCTATCTGGTTAGTTTTATATCCCTTTTGATAGATTAGTGACTGCATTTCTCATTACCTGTGCATTGATTACTGATTACCACGTAATGCTAGAAGCCGAAATATGACTACGACAGGATATTCCTTGACCGTAGGAGCATGGCTGGCCTTGTCAACCCTTCGCATTCCGTATTTTGAGAAGCGGGGCGTGACATGGTTTTGTTGGTATCAGAGCCAGGTTTAGAATAGGATTACAGTTTCCGAGTAGGGCTTGACAATCTAAGCCACCCTTTCGGTCTAGATTGTAAACTTGTTATCCTTGATCTTGATTCATAATAGTATGTTCTGCTGCATATTTTGATCCATCCGCTAGAGTTTTGGGTGACTTAGTAGAGTTATGTGATTGTAATTATGAACTGCAGTATAGGTACAATACTGTGCTCTGTTTGAGTGACTTGGAGTTCTACACTTGATTCCCGCTCGATTGAGTTTCACTCACCATCTATTCTTGTTTCGTTCTATATCTTATTCTGATTCTTATATCTTGTACCTTATGTCGTCCTAAAAGCTTGTTTCAGGATCATGACTTCCAACAACTCTCTGTCCTCCTCCACTCCCCAGAGTCAGATCGTCGAGATTTTGGGTGCACTGCAAGGTTTGATGGAAGCCCAGGAGCGAACCAACGATCTCTCAGCTGAAGGACTAAGAAGGCAAATGACACCCGCAGAAGTCCCCAATTGTAGAGGAATCCCTGTTAAACAAAAAGGCGGTGTGCAGATGAAGCGCTCATTTGTTCCTCAGCAACAGAAGCAACGGAGAACCCAACGTTGTGGTTATTGCAAGAGGCCAGAACACCTTCAGAGGGACTGTCGCAAGGCTAAAGGGCAGTGTCTGATTTGTGGATCCAACGAGCATTTTATCAATGGTTGCCCTCGAAGGAAAGAGCTACAAGGAGGAGATTTGTCCACGCTCTCCACTTCTGCTAAGTAACTTGGTTGTTTCGTGGTTCGAGCTTCGAGGATAGTACGGACCCAGCGCGGGATTCAACTCGCTTGACTAGAGCGCAGCGGTTCAGATATCAATGCAGAATTATCACCCTTCCTGCTTTCAATAAAAACCCTGTCATTTCATTTAGTATTTGTTCTTTTCGTCCGAACCTTGTATTTTGTTGAACCCCTTAGTTTAAATGTAAATTTTTTTTGAGTTGTGATCTATGTATCGTTCCCTTGCAGCATTTTCCTTATACTGCTTATTGCATCGTTATTCAAAATTTTGATTTTTCAGTCCTTACCTGCCGTATATTTTTCATATGCTCCACATCTTTGGTTATTTTCTTTGTGTGTTCCACTATCTGATCATGACTCTCTCTTTTCAGGCCATGGCCAATCCTGGAGCAGCGCCACCTCTCGATGAGGACACTCGGTCCTGCGTTTCCTTGGACTGCATGCTGGTGAGTTCAGATGACGAGGTCGATGGACCACAGATTATTTTCGGCAACAGCGATTCCGAGGACGAGGGAGTCGCACCCCAGAAATCGACATGATCAGCGACTGACGACGAAGAAGAGGACCCCGAAGAGGACCCGATGGAGGAAGATCCTGAGAAAGACCCGGTAGAAGAAAATCCAGAAGAGGAAGATCCTGTAGAAGAAAATCCAGAAGAGGAAGATCCTGAGGAGAATCCAGTGGAAGAAAACCCAGTAGAAGGGAATCCAGTGGGAGAAAATCCAGAAGAGATGAATCACGTGGAAGCAGACTACGATGAAGAAGCTCCAGCCGAGGAAGAAGGACGAGGAGAGGAAAACCCCGTGGGGGAAGAACCTGAAAACGAGGCCCCAGCCGAGAAAGAGTCGGAGGATGAAATCTCGAGTGAGGAGGAATTCGAGGCGGAAGAACCTCTAGTGGCAATCCCTGCGAGGCGCTAAGGAAATGGACGCCCCTATCTTAGTGCGCGAGCCTACTGTAACCTGTTGAAATTCCATAACCGCGACTGACGCGATTTATCTTTGTTTCCTCTGGCCAAATAAACCTATGTATAGCTTAGGGCCACTTTTATCTTTCGAGTATGTCTTATTTAAAATTTTTCTGGAAAAAAAATTAATAATAATAATAAAGTTTCCGAGTGTGCAAATCTTTTGAGTATTGAATCGCATGATGCATTGACTGGTTTCCCCTCCCCAATAATTTCTTTCCCACCTGTGATTCATTACTCTTCATCTTTGCATCTTATAGTAACCTGACCTCGGTCTCTTCAACATTCTAATCAAAGTACCGCATTCCGACTTCTTTTGAATGGGCCATACTCCACTGTAATCCATACCCTGGCTAGCCCTTATACATTATTAGTGCTATTTCTTATTACTATAATTACATTCATTGACGTTTGCTATTCGAAATTTAGTTTCCTTTATCTTGTAGTTATCAAAAAATAAACACACACATCGCACATACTATTTTGTTTTATTTTCTCTTATTTCACCATATGGGTTTTCTCAAATTATTTTAAATTGCCTGATCGGTATTTTTACTAAAATATTTTTGGCTTATCGACAAATCTTTCACTATTGTTTATCAATGTTATTATATCTTTCATTTTTAATGTATATATTGTTTGTTACTACGAATGGTTATGCCTTCGGCTTACTTATGCCTATTCTTTTAGCTGCGCTACTTCTTATACATATATATAGACATTTGATTTTCACCTAATTGCTTTTGCGTAAATCGCTATATAATAGTATTTGATTTTGTTGCTTTTCGCATAGTATTTTATAGCTTATCGTTTATTTTAAATTTCGAGGACGAAATTTTATATAAGTGGGGTATGATGTAATACCCGGTATCTTGTATATAAAAATTTTTGTATATTTTTTAAAACTTTATTTTCCTATATTTTTCCAAATATTTTCCCTATATTTCTCCTATTTCATTTTCCGTTAAATCCTATTTTTCCTAATTATTTTCCCACTCTTATTTTAATTTCCTAATTAATTTTTTCATCTAATTTTATAAACCCCAACCTTTAATTTATTTTTCAAATTTTCCTAACCCAGCCCATTCCTTCCTACACTTTTAAATTCCTTTTCAAACCCAGCCCAAGCCCAGCCCACGAACCCTTTCCCCCAGACCCGACCCGAACTCCCAAGCCCGACCTGACCCGCACTCCCTCCTTCTTCTCCCCTTCGCTTCCCTTTCCCGCTCTTTTCCATGCCTCCGCGCAGCGAGCCCCACGCCCGCAAGACCCGCTCCCCAACGGCTACGACGACCGTGCCCACTCCCTCAACTATCCCGCGTGCTTCTCTCGCCAACTCCCCGCTCTTCGCACCCGCTTCCCCACGACCCGCGCCCACGCTCCTACGGCCTCGACGAAGAATTCTGCTTCGCCAATGACTCTCCCCCACGCTCGCACTCACCCCCTGAGACCCGCGCCTCTCCAACGTCGCCACGAACTCGTCCATACCTTAACTCTTCCTCAAGATCCCCTTGTCGCTCCCATTCTCTCTCTTTCACTCCTCTCTCTCCTCTCAACAGCCACCACCGAGCACCCAACCTCACCGCCGACGAGCCCTTGACCCCCCACAACACCACCTCCCAATGCACCTCCTCGACCTCACACCCCCTCTCCATCGCCCCATCGACTCCACGACACCCACTGCACCTCGAGGCCCCGCACCAAGTCCCCACGACAACCACCGACGACTCCCCTGCATCACCGAACTTCTCCCGAGCTCAGACCATCACCGCGGCCACCACCAGCGCGACCCCCGCCGACGAGCTCGATCCCCGTCTCCTTTCCTCCTCTGCTCTCCACCTCCGAGCTGCGAGCTCCAAGCACCCAAC
Source organism: Agapanthus africanus (assembly GCA_030015575.1). Taxonomy (NCBI): domain Eukaryota; kingdom Viridiplantae; phylum Streptophyta; class Magnoliopsida; order Asparagales; family Amaryllidaceae; genus Agapanthus; species Agapanthus africanus. Next base: position 213,966,424 of record CM057338.1, read on the forward strand.
ACCGAACCCAACACCCTCGTTCCCTGCACCCTCATCTGAGCTCCGACCCCCGTCACCTCCGCGCCTCGCCGATTTCGCCACGACGAGCTACCCGAGCCAGCCACCCTCAACACCTGATCGCCATTGCCTTGAGCCACTTGAGCATCACCGCCCTCCACCTTCGACGACCACCAGCACCACCGGCCTCGCAGAGTCGCCGATAGCCGAGCCCAACTGAACTTGCTGCCGTTGCTGCTGTCCGTGCTGGTGCCGTGTCGCTGCCACCTCTACCGTGTCGCCGTCGTTGCGCCGTCGTCAGGCAAGTTTTGAAACTTGCTTATCATGCTAAAAATTTATATATATATTGTTTAGAGTTCTTAATTAAATACCTAGTTCAAGCAAAAATTCTTTCTTGAAGACCTGAAAGGCCAAAATCTAACAGAATACCATCGCAGGATAATAATTATACCTAAACATGATTACATCAAAATCATTGTAGTTGGGTCTCGGATGATCAAGTTGCAAATGCAAGTGATTTTTCACTGACTACTTATGCTAATTATGTATAACCATAATTATATATCAACGTCGTAATTTTATTGACGAATTTTAATATATATAACGTATCATATTTGATTGTATTGAACCGGACCCAAATTCGTGTCTAATATCCCGTAGCAATGTTGTATAAAATTTATAGGATTTTAATCTTGTTTAATCAGTGATTAAAATAGGTATTTCGATTGTTACCTAGATAAATAACCTAGGTGTTCGACACGAAATCCTAAACGAAAACCCTATTTAAAATGGCAGAATTGGTGACCAATAAATCCCTTTACTGATAATGAATGTCGCGTAGGGATTTGAGTTGAAAATAGCTAGGTTATATCTATGAAATGTTGCCCAAAAAGGCGACGTTAAATCTGGAAATCGCCGTACATATCACGTTGTAAAATTAATAGTAAATTGGATATAACTCGTATCGTGACACGCTTGGGCTAGTTACGAAGCAGACTGGATAATCTGTAAACCTCTGATAATTTTAACTGTATATTGTATTGCTATGATGCTGAAAACTGAGGGAAATACGACTCTGGACTGCAGTCCAGAGCAGTATTTTCCGACGACACCTGATTTTAGATGTATATACATCCCTGTAAAAATCTGAGAAAAACACGGAGTCCTATATCATAGCGTAGACAATCAAGTTTTCTAAATAATGGTGTTAGTTTCATTTAATTTAAATAACGTTTCCTATTTTAGAAGTATCTTAGATCGTCGACGTATCCTGCTGTTTTCTGCGGTGACAGTTTGTACACATTGATATTAAACTGAACATATCTCCCAGCATGCAGCGGATATTATCGATCCGTCTGATGCGTTGGAAACCTAACTGTTAAACCTAAATATTATCCAACTGTAGCGTCGCCTAATTATGATCCCAACTGGGATTAAAACGTGTTACGAAACGGACTTCCGATTCAGAAATTGGATTTCCAACAATAAACACTTAAAATGAAATGGCCATAACTAGCGAACCTAAAAACCGATTGACGCGAAACCAATTTTGATGGATAGATAACTAAACATACTGCTTACCCCTTTTATATTGTTTTGCTTAATTCTGCACGTATGATTTATAGTAAATTTTGCAAATGGTTTGATACTGGCTGCTATGTTATATACACATTATAACTAATTGCATTTCCATCATATCATGTAGCGGTTATATCCTCATTGAATAGTGGTCATGAAGCATTGATAACCTAGTGATCGTGTACATTACCCAGTGATAGATATTAGTGATTAGATTGTAACAAGTACGTTAGTGTTAAAGCGTGAATGAATAAGTGAAGTGGCACGTACTTGTACACAATCAGCGGACCCAGTTAATTTATTACATTATCGACGTCTATTGGACATATATAAGTGTAACTATAACTGGAATGAGACGGTTATGGAGCACTTATATTAGTGTCATAGATAAGGTGTCAAACACTGTCCATTTATCTTGGGTACCAGTCGAGACATACTTGATGGAGATCCTGTCTCCAGTTCTCGCGTAGACTTTTCATGGACCGACTAGTATTTGGGTTTATGGTCGGTATTTGATGCAGACCGTGGGCGTGGGGTAGTTTGAGTGTGGGTTCAACGGAATCTCGAGAGTACCATTGCCGGCATATACAGTGATTTTGGGAGTTGTATGGATGGTGTTACTGATTATTATTGTGCGTGATTCGGGCCCGTGTTCTCTTGCCCGTGGGGCCCTACCCTTGGGTTGGGGATACTCCTGCGTGGTTGACGCTCACACTTGGACTGACGATAGGTTTAGCGACCTAGACAGTGAGACTTAGAGACTGATAGGTTTAGTGACATGGACGTGCATTGATTACTGATTCGATATACCTGCTTTACTGTTTACCTGTACCGGTTACTTCATGCTCATGTCAACACTCCATGCTTACTGTTTCATATTCATCATCATTGCACGTGTTTACATATGTATTTTTATTTATTGCTATTGTGTCGCTCTGACGACCTGAGTATGCATGCTCAGAGTGAAGTGGACTTAGCTCGGATCAGGACCTGTCGTACCTTGAGAATATTGCGGACATCTAGATCAGCGACGTCAGCGCTATCTTTCCTTTGACTCTATCTGGTTAGTTTTATATCTCATTTGATATATTAGCGACTGCATTTTTCATTACCTGTGCATTGATTACTGATTACCACGTAATGCTAGAAGCCGCAGTTTGACTACGGCAGGATATTCCTTGACCGTAGGAGCATGGCTGGCCTTGTCAACCCCTCGTATTCCGTATTTTGAGAAGCGGGGCGTGATATGGTTTTGTTAGTCCAGAGTCGTATTTTCCGACGACACCTGATTTTAGATGTATATACATCCCTGTAAAATTCTGAGAAAAACGCGGAGTCCTATATCATAGCGTAGACAATCAACTTATCTTAATAATGGTGTTAGTTTCATTTAATTTAAATAACGTTTCCTATTTTAAAAGTATTTTAGATCGTCGGCATATCCTGTAGTTTTCTGCAGTGACAGTTTGTACACATTGATATTAAACTGAACATATCTCCCAGCACGCAGCGGATATTATCGATCCGTCTGATGCGTTGGAAACCTAACTGTTAAACCTAAATATTATCCAACCGTAGCGTCGCCTAATTATGATCCCAACTGGGATTAAAACGTGTTACGAAACGGACTTCCGATTCAGAAATTGGATTTTCAGCAGTAAACACTTAAAATGAAATGGCCATAACTAGCGAACCTGAAAACCGATTGACGCGAAATCAATTTTGATGGATAGATAACTAAACATATCGCGTACCTCTTTTTTTATTGTTTTGCTTAATTCTGCACGTATGATTTATAGTAAATTTTGCAAATGGTTTGACACTGGCTGCTATGTTATATACGCATTATAACTAATTGCATTCCCATCATATCATGTAGCGGTTATATCCTCATTGAATAGTGGTCATGAAGTATTGATAACCTAATGATCGTGTACATTACCCAGTGATAGATATTAGTGATTAGATTGTGACAAGTATGTTAGTGTTAAAGCGTGAATGAATAAGTGAAGTGACACGTACTTGTACACAATCAGCGGACGCAGTTAATTTATTGTATTGTCGACGTCTATGGGATATATAAGTGTAACTATAACTGGAATGAGACGGTTATGGAACACTTATATTAGTGTCATAGGTAAGGTGTCAAACACTGTCCATTTATCTTGGGTACCAGTCGAGACATGCTTGATGGAGATCCTGTCTCCAGTTCTCGCGTAGACTTGTCATGGACCGACTAGTATTTGGGTTTATGGTCGGTATTTGATGCAGACCGTGGGCGTGGGGTAGTTTGAGTGTGAGTTCAACGGAATCTCGAGAGTACCATTGCCGGCATATACAGTGATTTTGGGAGTTGTATGGATGGTGTTACTGATTATTATTGTGCGTGATTCGGGCCCGTGTTCTCTTGCCCCTGGGGCTCTACCCTTGGGTTGGGGATACTCCTGCGTGGTTGACGCTCACACTTGGACTGACGATAGGTTTAGCGACCTGGACAGTGAGACTTTAAGACTGATAGGTTTAGTGACATGGACGTGCATTGATTACTCATTCGATATACCTGCTTTACCGTTTACCTGTACCGGTTATTTCATGCTCATGTCAACACTCCATGCTTACTGTTTCATATTCATCATTATTGCACGTGTTTACATATGTATTTCTATTTATTGCTATTGTGTCGCTCTGACGACCTGAGTATGTATTCTCAGAGTGAGAAGTGGACTTAGCTCGGATCAGGACCTGTCGTACCTTGAGGATATTGCGGACATCTAGATTAGCGACGTCAGCGCTATCTTTGCTTGACTCTATCTGGTTAGTGTTATATCTCTTTTGATAGATTAGCGACTGCATTTCTCATTACCTGTGCATTGATTACTGATTACCACGTAATGCTAGAAGCCGAAGTGTGACTACGACAGGATATTCCTTGACCGTAGGAATGTGGCTGGCCTTGTCAACCCCTCGTATTCCGTATTTGAGAAGCGGGACGTGACATGGTTTTGTTGGTCCAGAGTCGTATTTTCTGACGACACCTGATTTTAGATGTATATACATCCCTGTAAAATTCTGAGAAAAACGCGGAGTCCTATATCATAGCGTAGACAATCAAGTTATCTAAATAATGGTGTTAGTTTCATTTAATTTAAATAACGTTTTCTATTTTAAAAATATTTTAGATCGTCGACATATCCTGGAGTTTTCTGCAGTGACAGTTTGTACACATTGATATTAAACTGAACATATCTCCCAGCACGCAGCGGATATTATCGATCCGTCTGATGCGTTGGAAACCTAACTGTTAAACCTAAATATTATCCAACTGTAGCGTCGCCTAATTATGATCCCAACTGGGATTAAAACGTGTTACAAAACGGACTTCCGATTCAGAAATTGGATTTCCAGCAGTAAACACTTAAAATGAAATGGCCATAACTAGCGAACCTGAAAACCGATTGACGCGAAACCAATTTTGTTGGATATATAACTAAACATACTGCTTACCCCTTTTATATTGTTTTGCTTAATTCTGCACGTATAATTTATAGTAAATTTTGCAAATGGTTTGACACCGGCTGCCATGTTATATACGCATTATAACTAATTGCATTCCCATCATATCATGTAGCGGTTATATCTTCATTGAATAGTGGTCATGTAGTATTGATAACCCAGTGATCGTGTACATTACCCAGTGATAGATATTAGTGATTAGATTGTGACAAGTACGTTAGTGTTAAAACATGAATGAATAAGTGAAGTGACACGTACTTGTACACAATCAGCGGACTCAGTTAATTTATTGCATTGTCGACTTCTATGGGACATATATAAGTGTAATTATAACTGGAATGAGATGGTTATGGAGCACTTATATTAGTGTCATAGGTAAGGTGTCAAACACTGTCCATTTATCTTGGGTACCAGTCGATACATGCTTGATGGAGATCCTGTCTCCAGTTCTCGCGTAGACTTGTCATGGACCGACTAGTATTTGGGTTTATGGTCGGTATTTGATGCAGACCGTAGGTGTGGGGTAGTTTGAGTGTGAGTTCAACGGAACTTCGGGAGTCCCATTGCCGGCATATACAGTTATTTTGGGAGTTGTATGGATGGTGTTACTGATTATTATCGTGCGTGATTCGGGCTCGTGTTCCCTTGCTCCTGGGGCCCTATCCTTGGGTTGGGGATACTCCTGCGTGGTTGACGCTCACACTTGGACTGACGATAGGTTTAGCGACCTGGACAGTGAGACTTAGAGACTGATAGGTTTAGTGACATGGACGTGCATTGATTACTGATTCGATATACCTGCTTTACTGTTTACCTGTACCGGTTACTTCATGCTCATGTCAACACTCTATGCTTACTGTTTCATATTCATCATCATTGCACGTGTTTACATATGTATTTCTATTTATTGCTATTGTGTCGCTCTGACGACCTGAGTATGCATGTTCAGAGTGAGAAGTGGACTTAGCTCGGATCAGGACCTGTCATACCTTGAGGATATTGTGGACATCTAGATCAGCGACGTCGGCGCTATCTTTCCTTTGACTTTATCTGGTTAGTTTTATATCCCTTTTGATAGATTAGTGACTGCATTTCTCATTACCTGTGCATTGATTACTGATTACCACGTAATGCTAGAAGCCGAAGTGTGACTACGGCAGGATATTCCTTGACCGTAGGAGTATGACTGGCCTTGTCAACCCCTCGTATTCCGTATTTTGATAAGCGGGGCGTGACATTTAGTCATCAACAGATTCAGCACTATCGGAAGAAATTTGAAGTCCAGTATTTTTAGTTCTAGGCATTCTGAATGTTGTGTATGAGATGAACATAGCGCATAAATCTTTCTTAACTACTGTAGCAGTACTAATGGCCTGATCTGAACAGGTACATTTAAGGTTATTCCTAAATTGAATTACATTTCATAATTTGAACCTCCTCTTTCAACCTTATACGGCTAAATTAATGTTTAGGACTATTGTCTTTACTTTTATTAATGTTAAATTTGTGTCACATCAATGGTTAATTTCTGTTTCCCTCTATGCTCTGTCTTCAGCAAATAGCTCTCGATATTTATCAATCCACATCAGTTAATTATAATTTGGTATATGTTAAAAATTCGCTGTCTTAATGGTCTTCGAAGAATAATTTGGGAAAGAATGATTAAAGTTCTAATTTTGACTTCTGTACATTTAAAGCCTATTCTTGCAGTAGTTATAATGCTTAAACTACCTGCATTCTTCTTGAAATCTTTTTCTCCCCCCTTCTAAACTTTATTGGCTTCCAGCGTAGGATTTTATGGCTTTGGCTAATCATTGCAGAATGCTAATAAACGTAAGAAGATACATGCTTTCAAGTCCAAAGCTCGTTTTGAGCAACTTGAGGTTGTGCAAAACAAGCGGCAGAATGCTTGGCAACAGTTTCAAACAACAAAAAGGAAAAGTAAGAAGGTAATCTTCATCATTGTTGCTCTATATAGCTGTAGTCAATCACATGTTTCTTCCTTCTTGCAATTAGTTGGTAGTTGATCCTATAATGACGTCTTGATACTATGAACTATATAAATGTCAATCTGACCAGCCAAAGCTTTGAAGTCTGGATCCTGAACTGATAAAACGTGGCCCTAATTACTTAAATGAATTTGATTATTTATATCAAACAATGCCAACCTGATCAGCTAAATATCCGAAAAACATATAAGTATCATGTGCATTCCTTTTCTTCCATATGGTGCGAAACACATCGATGTACAAGACAATGCAAGTAAGCCTATGTTTTTATCTATTGAAATCGACTTTTTATTATCATCAAGCAACATTTGATTTATTATCAGCTCACTATTCTCTTAGCTTTTTTAAATAGATGGCATGCCTTTCATGTGAAATAAAAAAATTAGACGAAACATACATGGTTCCTTTTATGCCTGATTAATGTTGATGTATCAATTTCCCTCGTTTTGAGGAAACTGGATAGAGTCAATATGACTCTAGCCAAAGAGAAATTTCTTTCAAATTCTGAAATAAGAGAGTTGCAAAATAGAAAATATAAGTTATAACATGTACAAACAGCATCTTCAGAAAGGAAAACGCAACAATGAAAATGACAGGCAAAAGTACACATCTGATTCACCCATCATCGGTCAGCAAAAAAAGGGTTCCTTCTCAAAGATCTTGTCCAAAATTCCAGACGCTGATTTTTTTAGACACCTGAGAAGGCAACTGTATTGCATGGAAAACTCTGGCATTTTGTTCAATCCAAATATGTTGACAATGTGCAGTAACAAACATATCCCATAGATCTCTAATTTTATACTCCATCCCTTTTTACTTGACATTTTAGAGGAATGCACACCGATTAAGAAAAGCATTATCAATTTCTTAACATCAGCAATTAATCTAATTAATCTACTACCACATCACCACTAAAAAAATCATACCATTTCTGCCAGATCACCACTAAAAATTAGTTTTCTAGGCTATTTTTGGTACTTTATTGATATCTTTATCATTAACGATTACCCCGTTATTCCAAAACATCAAGTAAAGAGTCGGCACTTTTTTCTCTCCAAAACGTCAAGTAAAAGAGGACGGAGGGAGTAACTTTTTTGAGAAAAGATCGCCTGTGTTCTCACTTTACCCTGTGTATTCTCCATTTAGTCCACAATGAAAATAAAGGCGGCTTCCCTTAAGTGTTTTATTAGCCGACTTAAAAATGTTAAATTTGAGCATCATGATATTTGTTTAGCCATGTAGTCAAGTTATAACCTAAGAGCATAGATTCTTGGTTTAAGCTTTGATCTCTAGAACGGGAGTTTATTGGTACGGTTTCTGTGATGGTCAACTCCAGCATATAATTTTTTTGTTCTGTTTTTTCGTGTCATGATAATATCAAATGTAAATTTGAAAATAGTTTTTTGGTTCTGATTTCTGGTAAGAGGCGATCATTTTACAAGTAACTTGACGCCGCATTTGCAACTTTCTGAAGGTTTCCAATTATCAAATTATGAAGGGTTAACATAATATCACTTGAAGAGAAATCTGACTTGATTAACTTATTGATATTTTTGTGCAAAAAAACCTGTTGAGAGGTGATAAATGCATTTTCCGAACTCTAAGGGCTGCCTGCTAATACACCAGTTGGTGATAGGTGCTATAAGAGGTAAACGTGAAGGGTGTTATATGCAATTAACCCAAATTGTGTAGGGTCTTTTTGTGGGTTTCATTTCTTTTGAGATTGTCGACTGGTCATGTTTTTGCATTTAGCCAGTCTTATTTTCTTATCTTGTGGGTTTGCGCAGATTGGTTTCTTTTCAGGGCGAAAGCGGGAGAGCATATTCAAATCTCCAGATGATCCAAATGGCAAAGTTGGTGTGATTAACAGCGGCAAGGGGTTAACCGATTTCCAAAAGAGGGAGAAATATTTGCAACTCAAGGGTGCAAATATGGAGAATGAGGATCAAGATTAGAAAATGCTTGCCATATTACCCAATTTGACATCGTTTTGTAATTGAGAAATACTTGTGAATTGAAGGTTTATATATATTCAGAATTTGATGAATGAAAGAAAATAGTAACATAATTCTCCCAAATCTCCAAGCTTGGCATGTGGTTTTAGTTCATGTGTGTACTTGTTTCTTTGTGGTCATCCTTGTAATTAAACTTTTTGCCAAGATCTCTGAATGGATTCTATCGGAACTTATAAAAGGCCAGATGTGAACTGTGAATGTCAAATCATATTAATTATGACGGTAATATTTGGTTTAAAATTGTATTGGACGTTGGCTTCCTCTAACTGTACAGACATTGTGTGTGAATTGGGGATGTCGGATCCAATAACAATGTTAGTTATGCCCAAGAAAATCATAGTTACTGAGTGGTCTACACCTCTTTAGGGAAAATTGAAACTGTGACTAAAATTCATGACTTTAAGTTGTCTGCCCAGGGAGCTGCACCTAGAAATTCATCCAAACCCATGCTACAGAGATTTACAGTTTAAAAATAGAGCTTTATGGCGTTGGGGCAGGGATGGCAATATGGGGGATGGGGATTTTGACTGTTGACTGGGGCGTTGGGGCAGGGATGGCAATATGTGGCGGGGACGTGGAAAACCCGATCTCTAATTAGCAGGGATAGGACGGGAATGGTACTAGCCTTCTTGTGTCCCGCGCCACCACGCAATATAGATAATCATGCATAATATTATTTACATTGTGTATTTCCATATATAAATTATCGTTATCCCATTTGTAACCCTAAACTTCTCCCGCCTCTCACTTCTAATCGAAGGATGCCTGAGCATCGTTGATATGTTGGTAACACCCTGTTTGCGTGTATATGTGATGCTTAAACTTACATGTTTTAATATTTAGATCTAGTTGGTCTCATCCATCAGAGTGTGAACACTTGAAAAATGAATGATTAGAAATACGATGGGGCCTTGGGTCATGATGGAGGTCGGAATTTTATTGGGGAAATTGCAACTCAGAAACTTTTCTCAACAGAAAAGATTAATTAACATTATTAGCCTTGGGTCATGATGGAGGTCGGAATCTCCCTCAGATGTCGTTCTCCGTTCATTTTACTGCCAGCGGGGCTGAACGGTTGAGATTCGGTGTGAGGATTGAGTTTGTGGTCTCAATGGGTTGTCGGTTGTTTCTGACACCGAGCTACCTGCAAGAGAAGTCCCGAGATGGGAAACCACCGTAGGACCCTCCGACGATCAAGTAAGTACCGAGGAGTAATTGGGCAGAGTAGCGATGCCTTGGGAATGAGTTCGATGTATCTGAGTTGTCTGGAGGAGGGGTTTACATAGGGGTCGCATTGGAGAGAGCCGATGCGAGATTCTCGCCGTCTGTTACGCCCCTGCGTTACTTTTGCATTGATGGCGGGATATGTCAATTAATGGTGAGATAATCCCATTAATGACGAGATACGCTAGCGTGGGATGCGGGACGTGGAGCATCGGAGATTTCGTCGTGGCGAGATACACGGAGCCGTTACGGGGGCGCTTGGGCTCCGTGCACTCGGCTGGACAGAGAAGCTGAGGAAGCTCAGCTCGGTGACTGCCTGGAGACGAGCGATAATGCTGAGGAACCTCGGCTGTAGGATGGCTCGGAGGCGAGCTGTTGGCTGGTTGCCAGGCAACTAGGGAGTGTATTCATGGGAGGCCCCCCAAAGATCAGATGATACCTCAGAGATGAGGCGCCGAGAAATGTCCCTAATGCATTGTACTAACTCCATCTCCGTAGCCTCCAGGAATCTGGCGGGTTTACGTTGACGACACATCACCCTCTACGTGTCGTAATTTGAGGAATTTCCACTTACGATCATCATCATTAGTCCCCACTCTCGTTCCGACCTATTCATGGGTCGGGTCGAGAGTGGTCTGTTCGGTCTTCAATGTTCAACTTGGAGCCGAGAATTCTTTGTAGGGGGTTGTTTGGAAACGACGTGGTACTTGGCGGTTGTGCCTCTTTGATTCCTGGGTCCACGTGGCGGTTCACGAAGCGCCTTAATTTCTACGTGTATCCTCGATGACGTCAGCGGATCGGTGAAACGGTGGCGCCATAAATGGGACGTCGCTTCGCTTGCTCAGACCGTTGATCTTCGAGCCATGTGGCCGCAATGGAATGGTGGACCGTAAGGCGTCGCATCTGTCGGTTGGATCCGCGTGAGGGACGAAGCGTCCAATGATCAGTTGTCATGTGGCATCCTCATAGTCGTTGGGTGCGACGCTTCGTTGCGGCGGGAACGATTTGGGCTGTTGGATGGCTTATGCCGAGTGTATAAATAGGGAAGGCTATTCTTTGGCAGACGTTTTGCTTTAGTTGTCTCCTGCCATTTGAGGATTTGCCCGGCGCACCATCGCTTAGGTCGGACCCTCAGCCCAAAACCATTCTTCGGCCAATCTTTCCTTGAATCAGGTTAGATATCTTCTTCCAAAGTTTCCATTGATATAGTTGGGGCCGAGTCGGGCGATGAGGCTTCAGCTTCCGAAACCGAGTCCAGTGGATCGTCTTCTTCCTCTTTGGCTTCCGATAGCCGAGGAAGTTCTTCTTCCTCTTCATCTTCTTCCTCTGCGTCAGGCTCGCCCCCAATGGATGGTGATGCTCTTGTACTTCGTCGTCGGGTGGCGAAGAGGGCCACAAGGTGCGTATCGAAAATACTCACGATGCGTCCTCAATGTTGAATCGTCCGGATGAGCTTTCCGATATCCGGGCTCGCTTCCACATCCCCCCTGGCTATTCACTTCTTCTGGCCAAGGAGAGAAAGCGGGCAGACCAAATACAGGGCAATGAGATTGCCCTGTACTTGGAAGCGTTTTGAGTAAGGATGCGTCTTCCCTTCTCATCCGATATTTGTGTCGTACTTCATTGCTTCCGTCTTGCCCCGGGCCAGCTCGCACTGAACTCGTGGAGAATTCTCCTCGGGTTTCTGGTCCGGTTGAAAATTGATCGGATCCCCTTCGACTTGGGTCTTTTTCTTTCCTTTCTTTATTACAAAAATCATTCCGGCACTCACAAGAACGAACCGAGTTGGGTGTATCTATCTTTTTAAAAAAATGTAAGGGTGGGACGACCGGGTCAGGGGTAGTGGTCGTCCCTTCTTCCATCCATGAGTGGAAGGAGAAGTTTGTTTTCGTCGGTCCTCCGGAGGGAGAGAATTGGCCGGTGTTCACCAAATGGCACAGGGCGGATTGCCCATGGGTCAGGCTGTCTAACGCCACAGAGGCCGGGGTAGTGTCGCAATGGGAGCCGATCCAGCGGGCCGATGTCCTGCTTTCCGAGCAGGTTTTGAACTGGGTTTCGCCGATTAATTAGGGTTGATATGATATTGTTGTTCCTGTTGCTAACTTTTTCCCTCCGTTTTCTTCTGCAGAGCCAATGGATCGTTCGAAAATCATGGCTGTCATGGCTGCCAAGGCGCCGGGAGGAAGGGTGGCGGCGCTAGCTCATCCAGACTCGCACCTGGCGTAGTCCCCCGACAAACCCTTTCTGCCAAGGTCTCCGTGGCCCCTCCCGTCCCGGAGGAACGCCGTAGCGGAGGGCAGAAGCTTGCCCGGGATCCGGCGCCCCGGGCCAGGACAGAAGTGCCGTCCTCTATTGAGTTTCCGCTCAAGAGGCAGAGGAGAGTGGTTTTCCGGCCACCCTCGGCCGGGATACAGGTGCAGGAGGGTGACTTCTACATTGATGTGCCTTCGGGGCTCTCTGTGGCCGACTGTTTGCTGGCGGACATGGAGAAGGCGGCGGGGGCCAAGATTCCCAGAGGCACCATGAAGGCCCAAGTGGCGGCGATAGCTCAGGAGGCCGTTCAGGTTGGTAATTTTCTAAATTTCCAAGTGTTTTCCCCTCTGTTTAGCTTCTAAAATGGTTTGTGTTTTTCAGCAGGTCCTCCAGCATTGTGCCCTTCTTGCCGCTATGGAGGCCGAGGAGGTGTCCCCGGCGAAACAAAAGGCTGGAGAGTCTGGCGATAAAAAAGGCCGGAAAGTCTTCCTCGCGTGAGGAAGAGCTCTTCGCCAAGCTGAAGGAGGCGGAGGACAAGATGGCCTCCCTGTACTCGAGGTTGATCGCGGAGGGCCTGACGGTCGCAAAGCTGAAGGAGTCTCACCGACTCCTAATCAAATCCAACCGGGTTATTCAGGCCAAGATTGAGGAGGTCAACGGGCTTTATGATACCATGAAAAGGCAGAGAGACTCGTTCAAGAGGGATGCCCGGACGGCCCCCGAAGCGGCGAAGCATGCCGAGGGCAGGACGGAAAAGGCCGTGGAGGAGTACAAGGCTTCCGACCAGTTCTATGTCGACCTTGTCGACTCTGCGGTCGTCGTGTGGCACAATACCCTCGACGCCGTCAAAGAAGCTATGCCTGGGTTCGACGACCAGGAGTTTCGTGCAAGGTATCCCTTTGCTGAGGAAGTGCCCTAGGATGGCAGCGCCGAGCCGGCAGGAGGAGGCAAGGCACCAGGTGGAAGCGCAGAGCTTATGGTCGTAATCGAGGCTCCTGGTGGTGGTGTCGAACAAGGGGACGGCGGGGAGGTCCCGGCCGTGAAAGCAGTTTGAAGCTGTCGTCCGCCTCGTTCTCTATTTCTCCCCCTTTTTCTATTTCTGTTGCCTTCGGGCATTTTGTAAGCTGAGGAGCTTATAATACCTTGTATATAATTTGAAATATCAATAAAGTATTTTTATCTCGTCTTTGAAGTGCCTGGCTGTATTAATTCCGTTCTTATTTATTTACATGTGTGGGTAGATCAGTGTCCCTCCCCCCCAGAGTCGAGGTGACGTGGGATAAGCGAACGCCAAATATGAACACAATTACAAATAGATCGGTGTCCCTCCTCCCCCCGGAGTCGATGTGACATGGGATAAGCAAACACCAAATATGAATTCTAAGTGCAAATAGATCGGTATCTCTCGGATCTGAGTGTGGCTAGGGTTCGAGTCCACAGCGCAGCCTGGCAGGAAGCTGCCCGCTGCGGATGGGCCGAGTGGGAAGCTACTCGGCCGCCTCGTGGTGAGGGCTTTGGATCCACAGCGCAGCCGGGCAGGAAGCTTCCCGCTGTGGATGGGACGAGCAGGAAGCTATTCGGCCGCCTCATGGTGAGGGCTTTGGATCTACAGCGCAGCCGGGCAGGAAGCTGCCCGCTGTGGATGGGCCGACCAGGAAGCTATTCGGCCGCCTCATGGTGAGGGCTTTGGATCCACAGCGCAGTCGGGGAGGAAGCTTCCCGCTGCAGATAGGCCGAGCAGGAAGCTACTCGGCCGTCTCGTGGTGAGGGCTTTGGATCCACAGCACAGCCGGGCAGGAAGCTTCCCGTTGCGGATGGACCGAGCAGGAAGCTACTCGGCCGCCTTGTGGTGAGGGCTCAGCGTAGAAAAATAACTTTAGTTGACATAAAAAGAGTAATCTCATTATTTGAAAGAGTACAAGTTCATCTATACAATTTAAGCTTTTCGGCGTTATATGGCCGTGGAAAGTCACGTCCCTAAGAATCCTAGAGGCGGTAGGCTCTGCCAGGCAGTGTCTCAGTCACGAGGAAGGGACCGTCCCACTTCGGGGAGAACTTATGCAGCTTCCCTTGGTCTTCGAACTCGTTTCGACACAGGACTAAGTCTCCTGTCTTGAAAGCTCGATGTTTAACCCAGACGTTGAAATATCGGGCGGTCTGTTGCTGATATGCGGCCATCCTTATTTGTGCCCGATCTCTCTTTTCCAATAAGATGTCTAGATTGCTTCGAAGTGCCAAAACATTAGCTTCGTCGTTGAAGTGTTCGACTCGATAGCTGGGAAGGCCGATTTCTGCGGGGACTATTGCCTCGGTGCCGTAACAGAAGCTAAACGGGGTTTCCCCCATGGGTGTTTTTCTCGATGTTCGCAACGCCCATAACACCCATGGCAGTTTCTCGACCCAGCTGCCCCGTCTTCCTTCCAGGCGGGCTCTGAGTCCCCGGATGACACCTCGGTTTGCTATCTTGGCTTGCCCGTTGCATCGGGGATGTGTGACCGCGGAGAACTTCATCAATATGTGATAGTCGCTGTAGAGTTCTCTGACTTTGTCATTTTCAAATTTGGTTCTGTGGTCGGTGACGATGCATCTTGGGATTTCAAATCGGGAAATTATATTATTCTGCAGGAACTTCACCCTAGAGGTAGCATTCGATTTCCTGATCGGCATGGCTTCTACCCACTTCGTAAATTAGTCTACGGCGATAAGAATGTATTTGTGTCCACCCGTACCAGTGGGGAGTTGGCCGACCATATCCATCCCCCACTGCACGAATGGTCAAGGGGAACTTAGTGGTGTCAACTCGGCAGCGGGTAGCTGAGGAATGGTGCCAAAGAGTTGGTAGGTCTTGCACCTTCTGACCAGCTTTTCTGCGTCTTGGTGTATAGTCGGCCAGTAATCCCCCTGCAACAGTGTCTTTTGAACCAGACCGCGGGCCCCTTAATGTGCTCCTCCGACTCCTTCATGTATCTCTCGGAGAACGTAATCTACTTCATCGGGATCAACGCATCGGAGTAGAGGCTGGGTGTACGT
This sequence comes from Agapanthus africanus, assembly GCA_030015575.1. NCBI lineage: Eukaryota > Viridiplantae > Streptophyta > Magnoliopsida > Asparagales > Amaryllidaceae > Agapanthus > Agapanthus africanus. Next base: position 213,982,043 of record CM057338.1, read on the forward strand.
CTTTTTGTACAGATTTCCTTTGCTCCACATGAAGTGGAGAACATTTATGCGGAGCCGGCATGCCTTAATCCGGTCCTCGGGGAGCACTCCGTCCTTGAGGAACTCCACTATGAGTTTTCTCTAATCTAGGATATCCTCTTGAGTAGTGTAGATCCGGTGTACCACCTCTCTATCTTCAATGATGGGTCATGGCAGGACTTCGAAGAGGATACTTCTCTGGTGATTGGCCGAATAAGAAGAGGCGAGTTTGCTTAGCGCGTCAGCCTCGGCGTTCATGCTCCTGGTAATCTGTTCTACTTGGACCACGTCAAAATTTCTCTGAATTCTTTTTACATCGGCTAGGTATTTCATCATCAGGGGCTCCCGGGCTTCGAAACGTTCGGTCACCTGACTTACGACCAGCGCGGAGTCGCTGCGGATCCTGATTGTCTTTAGCCCCACCGTGGACGCGATTCGTAGCCCAGCTAATAAGGCTTCGTATTTTGCGGCGTTGTTCGACACCTTGAAGCCAAGCCTCAGAGAGTACTCCATCTCTTCTTTATTCGGATCACGGATGACCAACCCAGCCCCACTCTCTTTGTCGGGACCCGGTTCTTGTTCACAGAGCAAAGTGTCACACAGAACAAAGTGCCGCGCCAATTGTCATGCCAAGAGGGCGGGGCCACCTCTTGAATCCGTAGGGGCCACCTCTAGAGTCTGTGGGACCCACTGTAGAACAATTGGGAATTTTCAGAACACATTCCGAAAGAGGACCGAACTGCATTATAACTGTAATGATACCACCCTCAATTACAGATGTGCCTTTTAAGTGAATCGGAACTACATGAGCTTGAGAACTCCGCAGTTAAGCGTGCTCGGGCCAGGGAAGTCTTGGGATGGGTGACCTCCTGGGAAGTGGCCCCTGGTCGGGTCCGGTTCGCTCTAAAGGGAAAAACCGTACGGTTTCGAACAGAGCGGATAATACCATCTGTACCGGGGTGTGGGGTGTTATATTTATGATGGCCTATGAAGGTCCCTCAGTAGTAGGTCTGTGGTTCGAGGACGAACCATTGTTCAAAGGTGGGGAGAATGTCGGGACCCGGTTCTTGCTCACAGAGAAAAGTGCCACACAGAACAAAGTGCCATACCAATTGTCATGCCAAGGGGGCGGGGGCCACCTCTTGAATCCGTGGGGGCTACATCTAGAGTCTGTAGGATCCACTGTAGAACAATGGGGAATTTCGGAACACATTCCGAAAGAGGACCGACTGCATTATAAATGTAGAACAATGGGGAATTTTCGGAACACATTCCGAAAGAGGACCGACTGCATTATAAATGTAATGATACCATCCTCAATTACAGAGGCGCCTTTAAACTGAACCGGAACTACACGAGCTTGAGAACTCCATAGTTAAGCGTGCTCGGGCCAGGGAATTCTTGGAATGGGTGACCTCCTGGGAAGTAGCCCCTGGTCGGGTCCGGTTCGCTCTAAAGGGAAAAACCGTGCGGTTTCGACCAGAGCGGACAATACCATCTGTACCGGGGAGTGGGGCGTTACACCCTTGCTCTGTGGAGGAGCCGTCCACATACAGTACCCAGTCCGGAATCAGGCCGAGCGTTTCCTCGACTGAGGGTCATGGGTCAGGGCCTCGCGCCGGCACTACTTCCTTATTGGGAATGGTGCGTTCGACCACGAAATCGGCTAGGGAATGTGCTTTGATAGTTTGCCTTGGTCGGTACTGGATGTCGAATTGGGACAACTCCCATCTCCATTTCTTTAAGTGGCCCGACGATTCGGGGGAACTGAGGATATTCCCCAAGGGTCGTCTAGTGAGAACAATGATCGTGTGAGCCTGGAAATAGCGCCAGAGCTTCCTGGAGGTGACGAAGAGCGCCAGGACTATTTTTTCTATGGCCCGGGTATCTGGTCTCTGCGTCCTTGAAAATGTGGCTGGCGTAGTAGACTGGTCTTTGTATTCCATCGGATTCTCTGATGAGTACGGAGCCGTCAGCCTGGTCGGAGACGGCCAGATACAGTAACAGCTCGTCCCCCTTAGCTGGTCTGGCGAGAAGCGGAGGGGTTGCCAGATGTGCCTTGAGCTGCTCGAAAGCGACTCGGCATATCTCGGACCACTCGAACCCGGGGATCTTCTTTAAGCCTTTGAAGAAAGGCGTGCACTTTTCTCCGGATCTGGACATGAAGCGACTCAAAGCGGCCACCCTGCCCGTGAGCCACATGATATCAACATTGCTCTTGGGCATTGCCATGTCAATGATGGCTCTAATCTTCTCTGGGTTTGCTTCGATTCCCCGGTGGGTGACCATGAATCCAAGGAATTTCCCGCCCGTGACGCCGAACGCACACTTGGCTGGATTCAGTTTCATTTTTTACTTTCGCAGGACATCGAATGTCTCGCCGAGGTCTGTGGTGTGTTCGGATGACAGGGTGAATTTCACGAGCATGTCATCGACGTAAACTTCCATATTTCTCCCAATTTATGGTTTGAACAACTTGTTGACCAGCTGCTGGTATGTTGCCCCCGTGTTTTTGAGGCCGAAGGGCATTACCCTGTAGCAGCAGACTCCTCGATCGGTGGTGAACGCGGTCAGCTCTTCGTTGGCCGGATTCATCCGGATTTGATTATAACTGGAGAAGGCATCCATGAAGCTCAGCAGCTCGTGACCGGCCGAGCTGTCGACTAACTGACCTATCCGAGGGAGTGGGTAGTTGTCTTTGGGGCAGGCCTTGTTTAGATCGGTGAAATCGACGCACATACACCATTTCCCGTTTGCCTTCTTGACCATGACTACGTTTCCTAGCCAAGCCGAATAGTCCAGGTTTCTGATGAAATTGGCCGCAAGCAGTCGGCCTATCTCCTCCTTTATTGTTTTCTGTTTTACTGGCGCGAAACTTCTTTTCTTTTGTCGGACCGGCCGTGCTTTCGAGTTGACCCCGAGCTTGTGGGAGATCACCTTGGGGTCAATCCCGGGCATGTCCGTGGGAGTCCAAGCGAACACATCGGAGTTGCTCCAAAGGAACTGGATCAGGCTATCCTGAGCATCCCTTGTTAAGAGTGAGCCGATCTGGTAGTTCGGCTGCTGTCTTCCTCCTCTAGAGGAACCTCTGACAAAGTCTCCATCGGAGAACCGCGAATCTCGTTTTTGTCGTCGCGCGTATCCAGATATTCCCGAGAATCGCACACATCTTCAAAAATGTCAGCTTCTTTCTCCTCGGGGAACGTCGAGGCGAGACAGACCCTGGCGGTTTGCTGGTCTCCGTAGGCCCGGGTTATCCCGCCATTGTCCAGAGGGAACTTGATTGTGAGGTGATAGGTCAAGATCTGAGCCTGGAGGGCATTTCGGGTGGGGCGACCCAAGAGGATGTTATAAGACGAAGGGATCCTGGCAACGAGGAAATTCACCGATATGGTTCGAGTTCTTTCTGCTTCACCAATGTTGAGAGGGAGGGTGATCGATCTCTCGGCCAAGACAGAATGATTTGTAAACCCGGAGATGACGTGGGAGGCCGAACGGGTTTAATCCCATATGCTGGAAACAGTCGTAAAACAGGATATCCGCCGAGCTCTCCGAGTCGACTAGGATTCTCCGGACCTCGTATCGGTTTACCCGGGTTGCTATCACAAGGGGATCATTATGCGGGAGTGATATGCTGTGAAGGTCCTCGTCGGTGAAGGTGATTGGATTGTCCTTGTTGCACTTCTTGTAGGGGGATCACTTAAGGACATGACCGGCCGGAAACGGCGGGTGTCCTCGTTGCTTGGAGTCGAGCCAACAGAGATGAGGATGATCTGCCCGACCGTCAATTCTCCGGGAGGAGGTTGCTTCGCTTACTCCCGATCTGCTTTCCGTTTGTCTCGTAGGTACTTTGCCAGATGACCGGAGCGGATTAGCTCCTCGATATAGTCATGGAGTTGTTTGTAGTTCTCGGTCGGGTGCACCTGTGATCGATGGAAGGCGCAGTACGGATCGTGGAGTCGCTTGCCCGGCCTCTGAGTCGCTGGTGGGAGTTTGAAAAATCTCTCACCCTTAGCGTCCTCCAGCAGCTTGGCATGAGAGATGTTCAGGGGAGTGTACTCCTAAAACCTCGGAGAATAAGGTTTCGGACGGTCGGCTTTTTTCTTCTCTTCCCTGTGCCATTTCTTTCGGTCCGTCTGGTCGCCGCGGGATAGGTTGGTGTTTACTTCCGATTCAAGTTGGATTTCCCGCTTAATCCGGACTTTTACCTCGGCCATGGTCTTAGGCTGCGCTACTGCGAAAGAGTGGAGCCATTCTTTGTGCCTGAGGCCCGCCCTCAAGGCGGTGATAACCGTTTCGTCGTGGTGCTCGGGGACTTCCAGAAGGGCATTGTAGAAGAAAGTAACGTAACCCTTGAAAGATTCCTTGTCTTCACTCTTGATGGTAAACAGGTAGTCGACCGTCCTTTTCTGTCGTCGGTTACCGATGAAGTGACTGAGAAACTGAGTCGCCAGCCCGTCAAAGGTCATGATCGAGCGTGGCGCAAAGCCGCGGAATCAATCTCGGCCGGCCCGGATGAGGATGGTGGGGAAGGCTCGGCATTGAGCCACGTCTGAGTTGTCTAGGAAGCTCATGCCTGCCGTAAACGCATCCAAGTGGTTCTTCGGGTCAGACTTTCCGTCGAAGAAGGCCACCTTGGGTGGTTTGTTCCAAGACGAGACCCGCTCTCCTAGTTACTAATTTGTGAAGGGCTTCATGAGCGAATTTGCGGAGTACTTTGCCCCTCCTTTGGCCGAACGGGCAGCGTGCCGCATGTCTTTAATTTTCTTCTCGAGGGACTCGATTCGCTGATGGTACCCCGAGAATTCTCCATAATCGGAGCGTCTGCTGTCTCTGCTTCGGGTTTGCACGATGGAGCGGTTTCGGTTTCGCTCTCTCACATTCCTCAGGTCCTCGGGGGAACCCTTCGTGGTTGGTCCCCAGGTGAGCCACGTGCGTGGCTTCGATAGGTATGGGGATGTCGGTCTCCCCTGGAATCAGGCGAACTGACCGACGTCTCCTCAGGGGGCGAGAGAGCGCGGTGGGTCTTGAAGCGATAGTCTGGTCTATCCTGAGATCTTGGTGTCGAACTATTCGGCGCCCAACGAGTCATGGAATCATTCCTCGTATGGGGGCCGTGACTGCCGGAATCGGCGCGCCAGTGTTCGGTGACATCGAGATGGGCATGAGCGAGGTCGAAGGCTTGAATGTGCCCCTTCGTCACCCCATGCACGTCACCGTTCCTGGAAGTGGGGACAGCGGTTTGGCGGGCATAGCCGGCTGTTTGAACACGAGCGAGCGCGTCCACTATAGTCATGAGCCTGTCGATCCGTGCAGATAAGACGTTGACGATGTTAGGAAGTGGAGTAGAACCGCCCCCACCTTCGTTGTGGAGGACGGGACGGCTCGTACTGGGATCGTTGCGATTATCGCTGGCCATTGAGTCGAAGGAGGAAGATCAACTTTTTGCGTGGAAAGGCTTCTCGTTCCCACAGACGGCGCCAACTGATGGAGGTCGGAATCCCTCTCAGATATTGTCCTCCGTTGATTTTGCTGCCAGCGGGGCTGAACGGTTGAGATTCGGTGTGGGGATTGAGTGTGTGGGTCTCAATGGGTTGTCGGTTGTTACGGACACCGGGCTACCTGCAAGGGAAGTCCCAGGGTAGGAAACCACCGTAGGACCCTCCGATGATCAAGTAAGTACCGAGTAGTAATTGGGCAGAGTAGTAGTGTCTTGGGAATGAGTTCGACGTACCTGAGTCGTCAGGAGGAGAGGTTTAAATAGATGTTGCATTAGAGCGAGCCGATGCGGGATTCTCGCCGTCTGTTACGCCCCTGCGTCACGTTCGCGTTGATGGCGGGATATGCCCATTAATGGCGAGATACACCCATTAAAGACGAGATACGCTAGCGTGGGATGCGGGACGTGGAACGACGGAGATCTCATTGTGGCGAGATACACAGAGCTGTTAAGGGGGCGCTTGGGCTCCGTGCACTCGGCTGGACAGAGAAGCTGAGGAAGCTCAGCTCGGTGACTGCATGGAGACGAACGATGAGGCTGAGGAACCTCGGCTATAGGATGGCTCGGAGGTGAGCTGTTGGCTGGTTTGCCAGGCAACTAGGGAGTGTATTCATGGGAGGCCTCCCAAAGGTCGGATGATATCTCGGAGATGAGGCGCCGAGAAATGTCCTCAATGCATCGTACTTACTCTATCTCCGTAGCCTTTAGGAATCTGGCAGGTTTACGTGGACGATACATCACCCGCTACGTGTCATAATCTGATGAATTTTCACTTACGATTATCATCAGGCCATGATTGGTTCATTGTACATTAATCAATAAGCACTAGATGCCTATTTAGCCATGGGAATGGACTCGAAATGGGGGGCCTAGCTTTGTTCAATTGCCTAAAAAGGTTCATCTCCAGTTCTCCACTCACAAAAGCTCTCGAAGACTTTGGTGTTAGGGGAAGCAAAAAACAAAGCAAGAAGAAAAAGAAGAAAAGAAGCAGAGGTAATAGAATATTTGCTTCAAAAATTGTGTGCTAAAGTCGATAATGATAGGTACCGGTATTACGAATTAAATTATGACACGTATCAGTCAATATATTACTCAAAGAAACCTGGTCAAATCAATGTTTTGGTATAACTCTTTCTTCTCCAGCTCTCTTAGTTTCTCACTCCTTACTTTCTCCACATCTTCTTAAGATATGGAAGCCTTAATTTGATGTTTTGTACTGTTCATTGGGGATCTAAATTTGATAACCCGTTGAACTGGTTTGAGCAGGATAACTTTGGATCTAATTGCTGATATCAAAACAACACCACTTAGTAAAATATATATCAAAGTTGGACACCAGAAAAAGACACGCAGGGTCCGTTTGGTTGAACGTTTTGAGCTTCCAAAAGCTCCTTTAGAGTTAAAAAAGCATTTTTGAAGAAAAATATCGAACATGTCTATGCCCAAAAGTACTTTTGGAGGTAAAGATGAAAAATAAAATTTTCTTTTTTCATAAGCTAAAAAACGAAAGCTTTTAGAAAAAAGATTTTCCTAATTAATTTTTTTAAATTCTTATCATCTCCTTCTCATCAGCATCTCAGTCTCACTCTTGTACTTGATCTCTCTCCTCATCATCTTCCTAGTTCGAAGTCTTAAACGATCGAGACCTCCACAATGATCGACGCCCCCAAATCGAAACTCTAAAAGATGATGACGACGAAGAACCTTAGACGATTGAGGCCCCCAAGCTCGACGCGATCATCGAGGGTTGATCGACGGGATTCAATTTTTGAGCTTCATGCAATAGTTGATCAAAGCCTCTCGGTTTGGATGAAGAATCCATAGATCGAGAGGATGAATCTCAAATATTTTTGTGCAGATCTTTTGATCTTTGTGAATCTTTTGAAAATAAATTGTAAATTAAAAAAAATGATATTTTCTTTCACTGGTTTCTCTTAAATATTAAAAACAAATAATGCTCTTTATGGTCATTTAAATAGTCAACAGTACTTCTGCATCTCCTAACAGTTTTTCAAATCAAAAGACACATTTTACAGCAGTACTTTTGCTAAAAAATCTTTTCGCAACACTACTTTTGCAAAAAGAGATTTCTTCAAAAGCATTTTGCTAAAAAATCTTTTCCTAACAGCCCAACCAAACCTATCCTCAAAATATGCAATAGATCTTTGTTCATGAAAGTATACCTTATAATAACTATGTTGAACCAATTAATCCTCTTTCTTCTTCAAAATTAATTAATACGTTCATCCCAAAAGTTTTCTTGCGCCCCAAATTCTTTCACTCAATCATTCAACTGCAGTCCCATCACCATCGCATGCATGTCAGACTCTTCCATTATGAAATTACGTACTTGATAAAAACTTCGCCCACCTTCTCTCACACCCTTTTATCAGCAACAAACTACTCGATCTAGGGGTTACACTAACCTTAATATCATTATCATGTGTGATTTCGTAAGTCTTGAGCCTCAAACATTCTATTCTATCTTTATGAAAATTGAGTAGTAAAAATCGGGTAAGAAGAAGGTAGCTAGGTGCGCTAGCTAAACAAATAACGAGAAAGAAAAAAGAGGAATTTTTATAAAATGAAGGCTATTTTTGTAATAAAATTAAGAATCACAACAAGCTAGTAAGCCGGGGACAGTAACTAATGTAAAATGGAGTGAGAGAGAGCGAATTATAGGTTTTCAAAATTATTTCTATTATCAGCAAAATTTAAGTGTATTTTCAACAATTAATTTAGCCTTTTTTTTAATAAAAAATATACAAGTTCAATAAAGTAGAAAAGGGAAAAATAAGAGTCATTGCCCTTTCATCAAACTCTCTCTATGTCATCACCTCCACCAAAAATAAATAGCACATGGCGATAATATAGAGAGAAGACAGGATAAATAACAACCACAACAATCACAACCACAGCGATAAAAAGACATGGGAATGCAAAATACACGCACACACACACTTTGCTCATATATAGATTTAATCCCAACTTTCTCCGACCATTCCTTACACAAGCATGTTACAATATAGAGAAAGCACTAATTAAACTTGTTAACATTTAAAAGCCTTAATTAATCTACATTCCTCTAATTTTCTTAATACAAGGTCAATCAATCCAAACAAAAAAAAAAGGTAAAATAAAAAGGTCAAAACCCTTTCTTTCAAAGTTCAAACTATCTCTACATTCTCACCACCACCACCAAGCTTTCCTTCTTCCTCCTCCATTGATGAATTATTACAAGAGTACCATCTTGCCCAAAAGATATAATTGAAGAAGTTAACCAAACTCAACCCAGCCAAGAGCCAATAAAAAAGATCCAACCTATCCTTATCCAAATCATTATCGCTAAACCAACCCTTTGATGATGAACCATAACTTGTACTGACCCTATTCACCAATGAAACAAGCAGTGAGCTCAAAAAGAAGCCAAATGAGTAGGAGCAATAAGTGAGAGCAGTCAAAAAAGATTGCATCCCCTCCAATGACTGCTTGTAGAAGAACTCAATTAGCCCGACCGCAGTAAACATCTCCGAGACCCCGAAGATCAAAAACTGCGGCGAAATCCAGAATATAGACATCAACCTGCCATCTTCCTCCAAGGCTATTTCTCTCCTCCTCTTCTCAATCAATGCAGCAGAGACCATTGAAAATGTTGCTGTGAATAGCCCGACCCCAATTCTCTGCAGAGGGGTGATGCCGGCTTCGTTTCTCATGATCTTCCGGGCAAAAGGGACGAAGCATTTCTCGTAAACCGGGATGACGAAGATCAGGAAGAGGTAAGGGATGGCTTGGAGGGAAGCAGGGGGGATCTTGAAGGAGTCTGTGAGCTTGGTGTTCATCGAGGTGGCTTGCTGAACTGAGAAAGTCTGGAGCTGGGCCAGGATTGTGTTGAAGATGATGGTGCATGCAAATATTGGGATTATTGAGAGCAGCGTTTTCACTTGTTCAACTTGCGTGATTGTGCAGAGCCTCCATGGGCTCTCTTCTGTGTGTGGGATTTTGATGCAGGCTTTGTCTAAGAAGCTGAAAAGAAATTTGTGAAAACTTGAGAGTTAAGATAAATATTAAGAGTAAATTATATTTTAGGTTAATTGCGGATAAAACCGTTTTATATGTATATATAGCTCATGGATTCGGATTCCCTACATTGATAAACAGTTTTAACGCATAGACCGACCAGTGGTTCATATATATATATATATATATATATATATATATATGTTGGGACGGTTGATTTTGATCTGACGAAGACGATGAAAGGTTAGAGTTGATAAATGCATCCTATGCATTGATTTTATAGTGCAGAGGATCATGATTCATATCTCATCCTATACTTAATTATATAGTAGTTCATAATTAACATTGTTATATAAAAGCCGTATTTTGTACGACTTAGAAGAGAAAATTAATTTAACCTGACTATATATGGACCTACTGATAATTAAGTGTCGTATTCTTATAACTTAACAAGTGCTAGACAAGATGTACGTAGATGAGGATTATTACATGCAATTAATTCTTGTATATATATACAATTAAAGCAACCCTTGTCCCATGCACGATTTTTATTTAGTTTCTAACCTGAACTTCTCGGTATGAAGGAAAGCGCCAACATTTGAAGACGGATCTGCATTATTGTTGCGTCGATGGAGCATCTCAGGGTTCGATGGGTAAACTTGTTTTCTCTTACTGAATGCCGCCACAAAGACCTACATGATTTCAAATAATTTCATTTTAATTAGCTAATTCTCATAATTAAATAAACATTTAGTAAGGGAAGATAAGAGAATTTAATGGGTCTATCGTATATTCAGATGTCCGAATTTGACTTCATATTTCGATAGTATGTTTGATTAAGTCCCAATATTTCAATCTGGGAAATAAACTTTGTAAGCTAGTTGCTGTATACCACAGATCTATTAACCCCATAATATAATTGACAATATTACGTAACCCATTATCTAAAAGCTAACAGTAAATTAAAAGCTATTTTCACTTGTAAATTAGTGAAACAGATTTGTGTGTCCTCAGCAATAACCTAGGGTTAGCTAGGGATATGCCCACAATCAGTAAAATATTAAGCCTGAAAGCTTGACAACAAAATTATTTACTAAAAAGCAATCACCAACATAATCATAACTCCTACAAATGGAAACAAGTTTATTTGTAATGTAAAATATATAATCCATATGATGACATCAATCACTGATGGCATTAACCAGCAATTATGTCCTTATCCACATACATACATCTTTTAAAAATTACCATTAGGCAACATGCATGATCAATAAAAGCATAAGCCTTTTTTCTGTTGTTAATGTCAGAAACTTTTTGTTAAATAATAGAAGAAAAAGGATTCTCTATTGCTAACAAAAAGAGGCACTTTGACTACATACAGCTGCATAGTACATCACCAAAAAAAAATATTGGGTAAATTGTCAAAACCCCGCAAGCAGTTTTTACGCTGACCAACACCCCCTGGCCTCGAAACGGTAATCAAAAATCCCGAGGAAATTTTTTCAGTTGTCAAAAAACCCACTGCATGCATGCGGTATCTGTATAGCTGTCTGCTATATCTAGTTATTATACGATATATATATAGTTGACTGCGATATCTATGACCTATTTAAATATAGCAGGCAATTATACAGATAATGCATGAAAATATTCCAGGGTTCTTGACAACTGCTTCAAGAGTAGGGGTTTTTGTGAATGAGAAAAACTTTTTGGGGGCTTTTAATAATTTACATAAATATTACTTTTAGATCCTTGACTTGAGGGATTGAAGACCCAATGGAAAATTTCATTGTTTTTCCAAACCAATTAATGATAGTCATCATGATAAGCACTTGACAAAACTCAACTCATGGAAAAATGTTGACATTATGTTCATGAAACAATAGTACAAAGGTACAATTATCCACTTACTAGTGGACCTTATGTGTTGGATGACTCAAAAAGATAAGAAGAAACCAATTAAATCACTTCACTTGGTATAAATGAGAATTTGTACTTGTAGTTAACCAAAAGTAATTAAAGACAATGAAAATGAGGTTTTATTCTTGTCTAAACTTTGATAATAAAAAAAAACCTTCAACAAAGTGTTCACTAGCAGTAGTTTTAAATTACATTGGACTTATGTCCACACTTTTAAAAAAGTTATGTGACATTTTGAAACACCATATGTGTATGAAAGTGTAATGTTCGTATTTATTGGAGAAAATGAGATTTTATGTTGCGGCGGCTAGATATGTGGCATTTGTTTTGATTCATTAAAGTCCTATAACTTATTCTCTGTAGCCCTTGAAATTATTTCACCTACATGTTATTACTCTTACTTCACTCCTTTCTATACGGTAGTAATATCAATGAACTTCATTTTATGACAGCCAGCTTCAACAAATTATAGTCGGTTTTACTTTTAGTAGCAGCAAAAAATTTATGATTAACTAAAAATTACAGTAGTCATAAAAAACGAAGTATATCTTTTAACAGCTTAGCCTTTTAAACTGTTTATTGCACGTTCCCTAGCACATGCCAAAAAAACTAATATGATTAACCAAAGACAACAAAATTTAATGAATAAGTTGTTTGTCTTAAAGAGTTGCTACTCCAACAAAATCTCTCTCTCTCTCTCTCTGTGTGGAATAATGGAGTAAAGAGGCCATAGGATGGGATTTCCTCCTATGGCGTCGCAAAAATATAACTTCCACCATTTTTTCCGACGATCGGCATCCATCATTATCATCGTTATCATCTAAGATGTGCATACACCAAATTTCATGTGATTCCAACACTTTTTCACCGTTGAATTAGCAATGTAAAAAGTTCTATTGTCGGTAAACCATTAATTTTGCATCAACTAAATCAACGGTAAAGAAATGGTATAATCACATGAAATTTGGTGTATCCACATCTTAGATGATAAAGATGGAAGTGATGTATGCCGATCGTCGAAAAAAATGATAGAGCGTGCATTTTTCCGACGCCATAGGTGGAAATTCCCTATGGCACCTTTCCTCCATTAACCTCATATATATATGTACTACTATGTAGTCAAAATCATGTTCAAATCTAATATTTCTCTACCTACGATATTAATTTCGGAAACGTAGAGGATGAAAAGAGAGTCGTAAAGACCCGGCGGAAACACCCAAACAGGTGCATATGCATCTCCAGCTGCAGACAGCTAAACACACCCATAAAACCAGCGAAACTGATATTCTTACCTTCACGATAGGAGTAAAGATACTCCCTTGAGGAGGCTTGTTCCTATAGAACCCCATCCCCCCAACCAAGCTCACCAGCCCCAAAGCCATGGCCGCTGCCGACACCCCAAACCCTACATCCATCCCCGACCGCGTCTGGACCCACACCAGTACCGTCAGCGCAATCAACTCACCGACGCAAAAGCTAAAGTAAGCGGAGTTGAAGTAGGTCGACAGTTTCTTTGATTGCTTTGGATCACTCTTCATGAACTGGTCAGCTCCATGAGATATCATGTTTGGCTTCAAGCACCCACCGCCAAGGGCTACTAGGTATAGGGCTATGAAGAATATGGTGGCTTTGATGCCTGTTGCTTCTGTGCAGATTGTGTCCATGAGCATGTTGCATTGGGGTGGTCTCAGTTGTGGGATGTGTGCTTGTACTGAGAGCAGAATGAAGCCCTAATTAAGAAGAAAAAAATTATGTCAATTTTATCATACAAAAATGTTACTACAAAAAAAAAAAAAAAGGAAGAAGAAGAAGAGATTTATAGGGTTGCAGAAGCAACAGCATATATAACAAGGGGTGTGATCCCACTTGGAGTTTTAATTAAGTAGCTGTGACCCTTTTCCCAGGCTCTTGCTCCCGCAGCCAGATTAAACACAACAAATAATACATATATAGCGACAGTTAACATGAAAGAAAAACTATATAGGGCCCGTTTACTCTATTAAGGTAAAAGGGGCTTCATTGTCTCTCACTTGTATTTATTAGGCTTTGCTTGATGATTTTGCATTTAACTGCAAATCCCAATGAAAAGAAGGAAAGACTTAAATGCAAAAGCAACATGCAAAAATGGCATATATGCTCCACCGTCGGATACACCCTACAGGAACATTCCATGACCTGTTTACTATAGAGTAAAAGAAGCCTAAAATGTCCCTATAGTGGAGCTTATGTGGCATGCATTAATTAGGTTTTGCATGATGTTTTTGCATTTAAATGCAAGACCCTATAAAATGATAAAAAAAAAGGAAGGACTTAAGTGCAGAAGCACAATGCAAAGTCCAATGCAAAGATACCATATATGTTTCACCGTAGGATGCATCTTACAAGGACACTCTAGAGCCCATGTACGCATATTATAATTATAATAATTATTATTATTATGTAGAAATGAATTAAGTGTAAGTATAATTTGGTTTGAGCTGAACGAGTTCTTAAATTTTTATGAATCTCTAAGAAATAGGTTATTTTGTTGTGTTTCTTTTACTTTGCATTTTTCAATTAAATTACCAAACCCTTTTTCACATTAACTGTCTGTCTCTTCCTGTGGGTTAATCTAATATTTTCGAGATTTCTTTTTAAATTAAAAATAATGCAATTTGTTTGGAGGTGGCTTTTCCTTGTGCAGAGGGGCTACCTGCTAAGAACCTATGTGCATCTAAAATAAGAGGTGGTTAGTTTTTTATGTTAGTTTTGTGGACGAGGATGCATGCTGTCAGCTAAAAAGTTGCAATACATTTGATTGTCATATGAAAATTCATAGGTCATTTAGGAGTAAAATAGAGAAAATTATTCCATGTGCCTGCCATGATTGTCCGATCATAAGAGATAAAATATAAAATAAATAAGAACATAGACTCTACACTAAGCTGTCCGAACTCCGAAGGATATCCGAAATCCTTCATTTTTCTCTCTCTTATGCCCAAGCATATTACTTCCCAAGCTGTCCGAACTCCGAAGGATGTCTGAAATCCTTCATTTTTCTCTCTCTTATACCCAAGTACATTATTCCCCACATACCGAATATTTTTTTGTAAAAAGATAATATTGAAAGAAAAGTAAATAATAATTTCAAATAATTAACACTTACTGATAGCTCCACAAACCCAAAGATAATCATAGTCCAAAAACACCCAAGATAAGAATCAGAGAGGAAACCACCAAGGAGAGATAAGAGAAAGACAGTCCCCACAAAATTGGTGACAATATTTGCTGCTTTTGATAGTGGGAAATGCATCTCATTGAACACATATGTTATCAAGTTGTTTCCAACTGCTGCAATTGCCATGATTTCAAATGCTTGAATCCCTGTGATTTATTTTAAATGGAAATGTCATGATGAGTTCTTGAATCTTTCATTAAGTTAGAGTAATTTTATTCCTTAAAAATCAATTCAAACAAAAATGAATATATAAAAGTATTTTTCTCGGCCTTCAGCATAACTTTCGAGTTTTATTGCAAACGCTCAGAATTCAATCCTTCCGATACCTCAATTAGAATAACATTTTTTCTTGGAAAATAATATTGTCATCCAAAAGCATTATTTTTATTATCGCAAAATAAGAATTCAGATACTCTTCAACAAGAATGGAGGCATGAGAGCTCCACAAAACCGCAAAATCAGTAATAAATAATCACCATATATAAGAAATGAATGAGGACCCGTAGGCAGGTTAAACGAAACATTCTAGTATATTTAGCACCAAAAAAAAAACATGAGTTTTAGTACACGGAAAGGTGCCAAACAGAAGTCAATTTTGCCAAATCCAGTATAATTTTAGAGTTTTGATACACAGACGAGAGAGAGGAGAGAGAGAGAGAGAGAGAGAGAGAGAGAGAGATTACCCAAGACAAAGACAGCAGCTCTCATGCCTCCATGCTTGTTGGGCTTGCAAGCTCTGCCTCTCCAATCAACTGAGACCTCACCTTTCATGTTTCTATTGTTATTGTTGTGTCTTGTCTCCACATCCATTTCCTCAAGCCACTCCCAAACTCATTCTCTCTCTCTCACCTTGATTTTTGCAGAAGAGAATATTATTGGTGAAGCTCTTGTAAGCCTATGACAGTTGATGTGCTTATTTATAATCTTTTTTCTAGAGAGAGAAAAGAGATTATAGGTTATGGGTTGGTGTGGGTGACCATTTCTAGTGAGAGAAATGATGATGATGATGTGGTGTGTATAATAGTCCAACACTCCAACAAAAGATAGTGCAAAGGTGGTGAAATTAATTTGATTTGAATTGGGATAATAAAGGTCATGAGTTGATGAGTTATTGATGCCCTCTTTAGTGATGGTACTTAAAAATAATGATACACCGTGTGTTATAAAAATAATTGTGTAGGTTATGAGTAATAGAGTAATAAGGGTCATTACTTGTGATTATAAATGGTGTAAATTTTGATTGAAGTATGAAGAGTCATGTAATTCCTATATATATGTGTGTTGTCATTTGGGTTGCGATGTGTGCCAAAAAGATTAAATCAATACAAATTATATTTTTCTCCTTTATATGCTCTTCCAATTTCCCTTCAAAATTATAATTTCAATTATATTTTGAAAACAAAGTGGTATCAGAGCTAGCGAAAATGATGACCAACGGAATAATGCCATTCGTTGTTTTTCGCCTCACCAAAGAAAATTACGAAAATTGAAGTATCCAAATGAAGGATTTATTGGGGTCCCTTGATGGTTGGGACGTCGTTGTACGAGGCTATGATAAGTCTGAAGATGAAGCTGCGCTATTGGCGGGCCAAAGAGAAGCTCTCAAAGATGCAACCAAAAATGACAATAGAGCTCTCCATTTTATTTATCAAGGAGTAGATGAATCGGCGTTCGAAAAAATCTCTTAGGGCGTACGAAAAAATCTCTAATGCCACAAGTTTGAAGCAAACTTGGGAGATCCTTCTAAACCCTGTAAAGGAGCGGAGAAGGTGAAGAAGGTTTGGTTGCAAATACTCCGGAGAATTTGAAGATTTTGAGATGAAAGAAAATGAATTAGTCTCCGACTATTTCACTAAATTTTTAACCGTTGTAAATCAGCTCCAAAGAAATGGTGAAAAAATTGAAGATGTCCGCGTTATGGAGAAAATATTTCCGTCCCTTCCTCCGAAATATGATTATACCGTTTGCGCAATAGAAGAATCCAAAAATTTGGAGAGTGTGACCATCGACGAGCTTATGAGTTCGTTTAGTGCCTATGAGAAAAGATTCATCAAAAGGAAAGATCCAGTGGAGAAACCACTTCAAACAAAACTTAGCTTGAGAGGAGGACGTGAGGATTCAAAGAAAGGAAGCCACAGTAGTCGAGGCCATGGAGGAGCTCGTGGTCATGGTCACGATCGCGAACGTGGCGGTGGAAGAGCGGCTATCAAAACTGTGAAGAAAAATATCATGGCACCAAAGTTTCAAGATGACGTGGAAGAGGAATGTTTAATAGAAAAGGGAGATCTCATGTGCAGTGCTTTAGCTGCAAAAGTTATGGCCACTATACTTCAGAATGTTGGAAAAATCAAGTTGATGAAAAAGCGAATTATGCCGAAAAAGAAGAAGACGAAGATCATGTTCTCTTATTGGCTTTCAAAGGAGATGAAGATAAAGAAGACATTTGGTACTTCGACACCGGCGCTAGCAATTATATATGCGGGAAAAGAAGCATATTCGTGGATTTAGATGAATCGATCAATGGCCAAATTACATTCGGAGATTCTTCAAAAATTCTCGTAAAAGAAAAAGGTAAAATTCGCATTCGCCTTAAAAGTGGTGCAAATCAAATTATCTCAAATGCTTATTATGTCCCTAATATGAAGAGTGTATGGTGTTTTTCGTCACCATATTGAGATGAGAATATGCGCGCGCTTATCAGGCGTATTACAGATTTTCCCTGCCTAGGGTAGGCGGGGATTTATTGATTATGGGGATTCGAATCTCCGGCAGCTGCGAACTAAGCTGCCGTTAATTACCCCTCGCCTTTGGAGCGAGAGAACCTCCGATTGACGGGTCAAATAGGTCATACGAACTCAATATGCAGTGTTGTGTTTTGAAGGGGTTTTGGATATATCAGGGGCTCCGCAGAGTTTTTACGGGGGTCCCGCTACCCGGATAACGGGCTGGGGGTCAAGAGGGCCAGCAGCCTTCTTGCGGGGTGCGGGACAACACCTCTTTGGAATTTTTTTCTAACGAGGACAGTGTTCTGAAGTGTGTGTGTATGAAAAAAAAGGGAAGAATAGCGTCCAGAGGACGCGTTGGTGCCAGCGCCTCACGTTCCTAGTACGCAGGCGCCTCACATGCCCTGCACGTGGGCGCTGGACGCTTAGGCTCTAGCGCCTCACGTGCCCGGCATGTGGGCGCTGGGTGCTTGGGCGCTGGCGAAAAGAAGGGGCTTTTACCCCCGGAAATAGGAGTTAAACTCCAAAAGAGGATTTTGAGTGGAGTTAAACTCCAAAAGTTTTAGATTTGGAGTTAAACTCCTAAAGGATCTGGATTAGGAGTTAAACTCCTTTGAGGATTTGGGTCTTGGAGTTGAACCCCCCAAAATCTTCAGAGGTTCTTCTCTCTTAAGCCTTGGATCTTCTTTTGAGTCTTGGATCTTTTCCAAAGTGGGATTTTTGGAGATAGGTCTCCTTCTTCCTTCTTTTTATTGGCCGGATCTTGGAGAAAAGGGGGGGGGGGTGAGATTCAAAATCTCCCCCTTTTAAGATCTGATGGAAGATCCGAGTTCCCCTTCAAGGATTTGATGGTGAAAAACTATTTATTTTTAGAAAAGGAAGAGTTAAACTCTTGATTTAATTCAAAAAGGGGAAGAAGGTTTTAGAACCTTGAGAAAGGAAAAGGAGCACAGATCTTAATTTTTGAGAGAGAGAAAAAGTTGTTGAGATATTTTCATCATCTTTGCCTTTATAGACTATACACTTTACATATAGCTCCTTGGACTTTACAAAATGGCATTTTGCCCATCTCATACCTCATGTGCTTATTTCTTTTGCACATGAGCCATGAGTTTTACAAAATTTGGCTTTATACCCATTTCTCTTACATTTAATCATAAAATAAAATAAAAGAAACACACCAAAACTATTTATTACAAAATTTTTATTTTGGCATGGGGGAGGCCGGCCGCTTCATGTTCGGGCTCGACCCGGGAATTGGCCCACTTGACCTGAGCTTGGGCCCACTTGGCTTGGGGTTGACTTTGATTTTGATTTAGTCAACCGAGGTATAAATTTTTACCCCAACAAATTGCCCCCATCGATAAATACACACCACATATGTGGGTTGTGTGCATGAAATTGATGGATCTTCTTTCGCGTGGAGGTTGATTTAATTTGGTTCATGTTTTGACGACGTGGAGGTCGTTGCTGCCCTTTTTGCGACGTGGACGGTCGGCGCTGCCCTTTTAGCGACGTGGACGGTCGTTGTTGCCATTTTTGCGACTTGGACGGTCGATGCTGCCTTTTTTGTGACATGGACGGTCGGTGCTGCCCTTTTTGCGACGTGGACTGTCGGTGCTGCCCTTTTTGCCACTTAGACGGTCGTTGCTGCCTTTTTTGCGACGTGGACGGTCGGCGCTGCCCTTTTAGAGACGTGGACGGTCGTTGTTGCCCATTTTGCAACTTGGACGATCGGTGCTGCCCTTTTTGCGACGTGGGCGGTCGGTGCTGCCCATTTTGCGACATGGACTGTCGGTGCTGCCCTTTTTGCGACGTGGACGGTCGGTGCTGCCCTTTTTGCTATTTGGACGGTCGGTTCTGCCTTTTTGCGATTTGGACGGTCGGTGCTGCCCTTTTTGTGACTTGGACGGTCGGTGCTGCCCTTTTTGCTACTTGGACGGTCGGTTCTGCCCTTTTTGCGATTTGGACGGTCGGTGCTGCCCTTTTGGTGACTTGGACGGTCGGTGCTGCCTTTTTAGCGACGTGGATGGTCGGTTATGCCCTTTTTGCGACTTGGACGGTCGATACTGCCCTTTTAGTGACTTGGACGGTCGGTGCTGCTCTTTTTGTGACTTGGACGGTCGATGCTGCCCTTTTTGCGATGTGGACGGTCGGTGCTGCCATTTTAGCGACTTGGAGGTAGGTGCTGCCCTTTTTGCGACGTGGACGGTCGGTGCTGCCATTTTAGCGACTTGGACGGTCGGTGCTGGATTTGACTTGCTCCGCTTCTTGCAGTGTCAGGGATGAAGTTGACTTGTTTCCGAGGTGGAGCTTGATTCTGCCAGGAAGTCATTGGTTGTTTTGCTGATTTGATGTGATTTGGGTTGACATCAGCACCGCTACACTGGAATATGGTACCAGGAGCGAATCATCATCTGCCATGATAGGATTTGGGATTTTGGTTTTGGTTTGGCATCAGCACCGCTGCACTGGAATATGGTACCAGGAGCGAATCATCATTTGCTGTGAGGGGATTTCCCTCATTCCCAGTTTAATGACTTAGGGGTCATCTGTTCCCAGTTTAATGACTTAGGGGTCATCTGTTCCCAGTTTAAAGACTTAGGGGTCTATTGGATCGGAGTTTGGAATTTTGGGGTTAGGGTAGGCATCAACGTTGCTAACACTGAAGCACATGTGCCAGGAGCAATTCATCATTTGCCCCGGGAGGACTTGGGATTTGGTTTTTGGGTCGGCATCAGCACCGCTAATACTGAAGCAATGCCAGGAGCGACTCATCATTTGTCGTTGGAAAAACTTGGGATTTGTGTTTCTGGTCGGCATCAGCACCGCTAACACTGAAGCGAAATTCCAGGAGTGACTCATCATTTTTCCGTTGCCCGTTGGGAAGTGATGGCTCAGGAGACAGGTTTAGATCCCTATCACCCAAGGCTTTTCAATTTTATGAGCCGTAAGGGTCTCATAAAAGCACTTTCTCCCTACAAGTCGAGAGGATCTCGCAGGTGTATTTTCTTCCTAGGAATCGTAGAGATTCCTAAGTGTATTGCTCCTTTATGAGTCGTAAGGATCTCACGCAAGGATTTTCTCCTCACAAAGTCGAGAGAACTTTGCGAGTGTATTTTATCTCCTCTTTCTTTTTTACGAGTTTGCGCCCTTTCGGGTTTTCACAAACTTGCCGGCAGTCCTGCTGTTTTTACTCACGGAGCCCTTTCGAGTTTTCATCCGTGCCCGTTTTGCTTATGAACATACCCTTTTTTTTACATTGGCGAATCTTCATTGCTGGTGGGACTTTAAATGTAGTGTCGTCGGTGGGACTTGGGAGAGATAGAGATCGTTTTACGCCCGTGGATTGTATACGGTTTTGCAAGATGTATGATCCAGACCGTAGGGCAGGTGTGCTCAATTCTCCCACGACTTGGAGCATTCACGTGTAGTATTTCTTAAGATATCGGTCATTGATGGGTGGCATGGGCGTTTCTCCCGTAGCATTTATCAGCTGGTAGGATCCTCCATCAAACACTTTCTCGATGAAGTATGGTTCTTCCCAGTTTGGTTCAAATTTTCCCTTGGCATGTCGATTGGGGATAATCGGTCTTTCGAGGACCAACACCAATTCGCCTTTCGAGGACCAACACCAATTCACCTTTCTTGAAAGCGCGGAGACGGGTTATCTTATCATAGGCTCGTGACATTTGGGCTCTGTACAGCTCAAGATTTTGCTGTACTGCGAGCCTCTTTTCTTCGAGGGCGTCGAGCTCTTCGAGCCAAAGGAGCACGTTTTCCTCCTCCGTCAACTCGTGTTGAACGGCCATCCGTAGGTTTGGAACTTCGACTTCGAGCGGGAGGATTGCTTCCACTCCGAAGAGTAGTGAGTATGGAGTGGATTGAGTTGGAGTGTGGTGTGTGGTACGATATGCCCACAACACCTCGTGAAATTTGAGATTCCAGTCTCTCTTGTTGGCTGAAGTATTTTTTCCTTAGGAACTTGCATAGAGTTTTATTGAAGGTTTCGGCCAGTCCATTGGCCCTTGGATTATAGATGAAGGAATATCTCCACTCTATATTGTGCCGAGTAGCGAACCTTGAGAGTTTGAAGCTTTTGAAAGAAGGCCCGTTGTCAGAAATGATTCTTCTTGGTGTACCGAAGCGGTATAGAATATTATGCTGGAAGAACGTCAGAATATTTTCTGTCTTGACTTCTTTTAGCGGGACAGCTTCAGCCCATCTGGAGAAATAGTCAGTTACGTCCAATATGAACCGGTGGCCTTTGGATGACGGATGATCAATTAGGCCAACAATGTCGGTGCCCCAAACTTCGAAAGGCCACGACGCCACCGTAGGATGCAATGGATTGGGATGCTTGTGAATGAAATCACCGTGAATTTGGCATAGATGGCATTTCTTTGCATGCTCTTCGCAATCCCTTATCATGGTGGGCCAGTAATATCCAAGCCGTTTGATCTGAAGCCACATTTTGGGGCTGGACTGGTGAGCCCTGCAGACACCTGAGTGAACTTCTTTCATGACTTTTTGGGTTTCAGCCGATGATAGGCACCTGAGCCAGAGCTGGTCATATGATCTGCGGTATAGCGTATTATTTACAAACATGTATCGGAGAGCTCTCTTTTTTAGCTGAATCCTCGTAGGTTTTTCTTCAGGCAGCTTGTCGTATCGGAGGTACTCTATGAAGGGTTCCCTCCAATCAGGCTCGTCTTGAATGATTGAAGCTTCTTCGGCAGGATTGTTCTCTTGTTCTACGCTTTCTTCTTCACACAAAGAGACTGGAGGCAGAATTTGCCGGCTTCTGACTGTGATTAGAATTTCGTCAACGTCAGGATCAGCTAGTTTCTTAGCTAGGCGAGCGAGTATGCCGGCTTTTCCGTTCAACACTCTAGGGACTCTCATTAGTTCAATGTGAGTGAACCGTTTCATGAGTTCCACAACTCGGCTTCTATATCAAGCTAACTCGGATTTGTATATCTTATAGTCGCCGCTTACTTGGTTGACGACAAGCTGGGAATCACCGTAAACTCATAGCCGAATGATTTTCATTTCTATGGCGAGCTCCAAACCAGCTATCAGAGCTTCATACTCAGCCTCATTGTTTGTGTGATGCTCGGTGAGAGCAAAAGAACGTCGTAGGGTTCCCATCGATGGCGTGATGAACACCAATCTTATCCCTGCTTTTATCTGCGGGATGCTTGATTTGCCGGAGCTCCTCATTGATGAGACTCCATCGAAGTAGAGCTCCCAACATGGCTCGTCATCCTCGAGGTGCAGCACTTGTTTGTCGGGTAACTCGCAATTGAGCGGCGAACCTTCTGGTATGGGATGAGCAGCAAGGAAGTCGGCGAGGGCTTGCCCTTTTACTGCTTTTTGAGGAGTATAAATTATGTCAAATTAAAGCAGCATAACAACCCATCTCGCCATTCTACCGCATAAGCTTGCTTTGGTCATTAAGTGTTTGAGCGGGTCGACCTTAGAGATCAGCATAACCCGATGAGCAAGCAGATAGTGCCTCAGCTTCTTCACAGCGAATATCAGAGCCAGGCATTGATTTTCGATCGGGGAATAGTTGTGTTCCGCCCCAACTAAAGTTCGACTGAAGTAGTAGAGGGCATTCTCTTTTCCCTCCACGTTGTTCTGGGCTTGGAGTGCAC
Organism: Agapanthus africanus; assembly: GCA_030015575.1. NCBI lineage: Eukaryota > Viridiplantae > Streptophyta > Magnoliopsida > Asparagales > Amaryllidaceae > Agapanthus > Agapanthus africanus. Next base: position 214,005,098 of record CM057338.1, read on the forward strand.
CGAGTGATTCATCTAGCGCGGCAGTATAGAGAATCAACAGTTTATTTGAAATAGGAGCAGCAAGCACTGGTGGGTGCAACATGTACTGTTTGATGCTTTCGAACGCTCCTTGACATTCGGCATCCCAGACAAAAGGAGCTCCTTTCTTCATGAGCTTTGAGAAGGGCCTACATCTCCCCGATAAATTTGAGGTAAACCTTCGTATATAAGCAAGCTTTCCTTAAAAAGATCTTAGCTGCGTCAGATTCTTCGGAGGGGGCATCTCCATGATGGCCTTTATCTTGGATTGATCAATTTCGATCCCTCGATGTCGGACTATGAAGCCCAGGAATTTTCCCGATGACATGCCAAAAGCACACTTCAGAGGATTCATCTTCAGATCGTATTCCCTCAGTCTGGTGAGAATGGTCCTAAGATCTTAGATGTGATCGGCCTTGGATTTAGTCTTGACGACCAGATCATCAACATAACATTTGACGAGTTTATGGATTAGGTCATCAAAGATATTGGTCATTGCCCTTTGATATGCAGTACCTGCATTCTTCAGTTCGAACGGCATCACTTTGTAACAGTATATACCAATCGGGATTCGAAATTCTGTATGCCTCTTATCCTCAGGCGATATTTTTATCTGATTGTACCCAGACGAACCGTCCATGAAGGTGAACAACTCGTAATTTGAGGTGCCATCGACCATCATTTCCATGATCGGAAGCGGGAAGTCATCTTTAGGGCATGCCTTGTTAAGGTCCCTGAAATCGACACAAACCTGGATCTGCCCATTTTTCTTCTTTACCGGGACAATGCATGCGATCCAGTCTGCGTATTTCTCTTCCCTGATGAAGCCAGCCTCGATAAGTTTCTTAGTTTCCTCGATGGCCTTTTCTTCCAGCTCCCTTCTCATTCTTCGAGAAGCTTGTTTGATGGGCTTGGTATCAGGAGATATAGCCAGCTTATGCACGGCCACTTCAGAGGAGAGGCCAGGCATTTCTTTGTACGTCCATGCGAAGTAGTTGGCGAACTCATGCAGCAGGGCAATTATCCGCTCTTTCATTTTCTCTGACAAGAGTGAGCTGATGTAGGTCAGCCTTGGATTATCAGGCGTTCCCAAATCGATCTCGGTTAGCTCATCGAAGGTTGCTTGTCTACCATCTTCGAGCTCTTGAGGAGCTTCTTCTGGCTCGGCTATCTCGTCATCATCATTTGACCTTTCGCTGGCTTCACCAACATGGACCATGTAGCATGCCTTGGAATCAGGCTGGATGAAACCTATGCCCCGTCTATCTGGAATTCGTCCATCGATGATTGCTTGAACCTGGGGCGGATGCCATAGCCCTTCATAAAACTTTGCTTCGGACTCCGTTTGATATAACCGGCATCCGCACCTTTTGAAATATTCTTGCATCTCGGGTGCATAGTATCTGGGATTGAGGACGGCTCTTATGCCTCTCTTATAGGGAAGGCACGCGACAGACAAATCGTCCGGGTGCACAACGGGGTTTGACCCATAAAACAGGATGCTCTTCTGTCCACTTTTTCTCCCGGGAATGTAGAAAGTTTTCAGCTGGTCCACGGTAGAGACTAACAATACATCGAGCTCTTTGCACATCCGCTCCGGCACCCTTGTGATGGCTAGGGACCCTTCTGCAATTTCGAAGGTCTCTCATAGTTTCTCTTGTTGCATGGGGTCCAATCTGCACAGCTGTTGTAAGGCAGGTCCTCTTCCTCCGACTCTTCAGTGTCGCTGCCAAGATGAGGACGGACTTTGCTGCTAGATGGGCCTTCAGTATCAGATTCGTCCGTATCGCTACCGAAACGAGTGCAAGTTTTACGGAAGGACGGGCTTACAGTGTCGGACTCATCAGTGTCACTACCAAAACGCTGGCGCACTTGGACGTTTTTGCTTTTGAAAGTGACAGCTGGCTCAGATTTTCTTTTGAGTCTTGGGGCCGCTCTGTCCTCAGTCGGTTTTGACTTAGCATTTTGGTGGTTCATAAAGTACCGAGAATCCTCATATTGGACTTCATGCATACCGAACAGCTGGATGTCTTCGTCAATGTGTTTTTCTTCGCCATTTTTAGTAAATTTCATGCATTGATGGAGACTTGACGGAATGATGCCGTAATCGTGGAGCCACGGCCTTCCCAAGAGAATTTTATAAGACGTGTCAGCGTCGATCACGTATATCTTAGCTTCGGTCTGCAAATCCCCAAATTTGATTGGCAGAGTTATGGATCCCAGAACTTGTCGGCAATTTTTGTTGAAGCCTTGAATGACAATCTTTTCCCTTGACAGGTGTCGGACGTCCATTGACAAACTCTTCAGAGTTTGCAAGTTCATGATGTTCACCGAGGACCCTGGATCAATCAATATGCGATTAATCCGGTCTCCGTCGCTATACCCTGTCACGTAAAGCGGCCGATTATACTCAGCTGTTCCCAGTAGCAAGTCTTCGTCCTTAAACGTGACTATGGCGGCATGCAGAGCATACTGGGCTTCTTTCATATTGATTTCCGCAAAGCGAGCCTGATACCGCTCGGGGTTTTGTAGAGCATGAATGAGAACATCTCTAATCTTTTTAGATAGGACCAAGGCATCGTAGATGCTCAGGAGAGACGGGAGCTTTCGGAGATGATGTTAGTGTATATGCCCTAGAGGCCATTACTGTATCATACTAGCTTGTATATTACTTAATGGAAGCTTGGGATATTCACAGTTGTATAGACAATCTTGCTCAAAATGGTAGTATGCTACTTGGTTTGTCTCTACTTCAATATGTGCATGTATTTCTTTTAGCATATCGCTTATACATATTAGTGGAGCCCTTAGGATCTTTGCTTGATTACCAGCGTTGTGATGGCAGTCACACTTGTGGGGGCTGGGTAATCTATAAGCACATCCTTATACAGGTCCCTAGTCGTTGGACTGTAGAGACAGGGCATCGATACTCCGGAGTAGACCAGCGTATGCGCTTCTCATCCCAGCAGGGGAGGTGGTCTGTCCCACAGCCATCAGTACGTCGTACTGGAGATAGTATGCGGGTGCTCGTTAGGTTACGAGTACACTGGACAGGACTCGTCAGAAACTGTTGGTTGGTATTATACCTATCGTCAGTTATCAGTTCCCAGGTGACATGAGTACAGCTTAGTCCGCCGACTTGACACTGTCACTTCGCCTCGAGTGTGTTCCCACTGTACTTAGATTACTACCCTACCACGGCTCAAAGGAGTCGTGCAAATAGGTAGTAGTTGGGTGCAGTCCCGAAGCACTTGGAGGCAGTGACGGTTAAATAGGATTCGTCTTTCCCGGTATTGGGGGTTGACATCGCGCTGTGTCTAGGAGAGCCATTACACGAGTAGTCCCTGGCCAGGGCAAGCGAGATATACTGGTAGGTTTCCAGTGTTATCTCAGGGTGTTCTGGGCTTCACTCCGACACGACTTGTACCGCTATTAGGAGACTGACGTTTACCGCCCCCTAGGCCCGCCATGCGATGTATCAGACGAACAGACCGGACTGTACGGAGATTGTCACATACAGGCTCGGTAGGAGTTCGGATGGGTTTACCTCATCGGCTTTCTTATCGACATCTACCTGGGGACCGTTACGTACAGTTAGTGCCGCTTGCGGTCTGTGGTTAAACCCACTGCCAGCGTAGTGTCGAGTCTTTAGAGTCCCACACAGAGAGTTTCCCTGCACTGAGCGAAACGTGTAGAGGCCGTATGGTTTTACGGCAGGGCTGCGATCACTTACGTGCACTTGTGTGCGTATGCTGTTCGGGCAGGCAATACTAGTGGGCTTTGGTTTAAGCCGGATCCTAGTATTGCACAGATGGATTTGTTTTGTCTTCTGTGCATTCGCATTCTACGGAATACGGATGCGGGTGTGTATGCACAATTTTGAGGAGCGATGAAGGAGGAGGTGCCTCATTAGGGTTTTGGCAGTTGGTTCGGCCAAAACCGTTATGTGGCAGGCTCATTAGGGTTTTGGCGATTCGTTCGGTCAAAACCATTATGAGCCGGAAACATTGTTTACTAATCCTTTTAGTGATAATTTTGTGATGGCTAATTGCATTGACCATTTGACCACCATGAGCTCTCTTGACTTTGTTGACCCGTTGACCGGAGTTGACCATTTACCTTCATGAGAGGTCTACACTCTTCTTTGGATTTTCTTTTTCTTTTTGATTATGAAAATGGTCAATTCAATGTAGCATCAACTTTATCATGACAGGATTTGTAATGATGATAGTTTTGCATTATTGCAACCATGGTTCATTTCTTTAGCTCATAATTCATTTCTCATTCTCTCTCTTGCTCTTGCTCATGAGAAGAAAAGAAATGCTCCATGGTTGCTAGCTCCTCCTTCTTCCTCCTCTTGATTTCATCTTTTGATCTCATGTGTTGAGAGAAAAGATCCCACAAAGACAAACACTTCCATATATCTCTACTACACATCCTAGGGCATCTTGACTAGCGATCTCGTTGCCCTAGTTGCCTCGGCTCGAGGTGGAGCTCGGTGTACATCTCTCGGGTGGATCGTCTTCGACTCAAGAAGGCCGCGGAGGTGACCAAGATCCGGATCATTCCTCGGAACTTGGATGGACGAGCGGGACAGCGGAATGAAGACCCGAAGGACCGGTTTCGTGAGGTATAACTTCTATGGTATAGTAGTTAAAGCCTCTAGTAGTTTTCTAGTTTCTAGTTTAGCAAAGATCCAACTTTTAGTCCATGTTGCCTTGCGCTAAATAATTGTTTTTCGTCGTTTCCGTCTTCCCGTAAGAACCGGGGTGAGCAACGTGGACTTACAGTGGTATCAGAGCCTAGCTAAACATAAACTAGCAAGTTAGCAAAGTATTTAGAATATCGATCGGAAAAAATTCACAAAACAAGTCCGGAAAATTTAACTTTCGGCCGATTTTTTATTCTGCTCAAAAAATAATTTGACATACATGAAAAATCGGCTCAGGGTTTTCTAAAGACACACACCAAAAACGGTCCACTGAACCGGTCAAAGCGCCGCGGTTCCGCGGCAAGAACATGCTTCTTGCCGCGGATCCGCGGCCGAGTTGACTCGGCCGTGGACCGAGTTTGGTGCAGTGTGCTTAGTTGGAGGTTTTGGGATTTTTAAAATAGTTTTTTCCACCCAGATTTTCCAAAGAACAAATTGACTTTTTGGGGTGGTTACAAATCCGTATTTTGATCGATATTCCGTACACTTTGGCTAATGGATATTTTCTGTGATGTGATATATGTATTGAACGTCTGCTAATCGCTATACGTCGATTAGTGAGGGTTATACATATCTGTGATCTGTAATGTTGATGGTTTGTGGATATGAACTCGGTGGATTGTCGCGGATGAATAGCCGGGGTGGATGTGAGATGAGAGTTTCTTTTTCTTTCATTCATGTAAAATTTGTAAATTGATGTAATATTATTTATTTGGCCGCACAACCGGGTCGGGGTTGTAGCCGTCATTGTATAATTTCTTTTTACTGTTTTTGCTCCTACGATAGACCCAAGGAGGGGTGCACAAACTACCGGGTATCTCAAAGTGCCGAGTGGCCTACTCACGGGTTGAGGGAGGTTGCTTCGCTTCGGATACTTGGCGGGTAGTTTGCCGCACCCGTAGGGGTCTAGGGTGGGGTTTGGCTATTCATCGCGACCGTGTAATCCGCTTTTCGTTGCAGGCTCGAACGAACCGCGGATTCCTAGTATATCCAAAGTGTTCATCTGTGATCTGGAATGGCTATCATTGCTATATATCTATATATGATATCTATTTAGGTGTCGCTTATGTTTTGCATCCGCGCTAGTCCAGCCCCCGCTCTGTCGTTAGTTAAGTAACCTAACGGGTGATGACGGGACCCCGTGGCGAATGCGGATGGCATAAGCGTACGCCATATTTTGGTTGTTTTCTGCAATGGTAGGATTAAATGATGGGACGCATTGGAATTAATGCAAGAAAATAAACCAAGTAAAAGTCGTTGGAACACTTTCAAAACCCACTCGATTCTTTTAAAAAACCAGCTTTTTTAAAACGCGGAGCTTGAACCACTCATTTTAAAAGCTATCTCGTTCCATCGATTATATCAAGTTCATTACGTTCACGGTTTCGCCAAAACCATTCGTAGCCCTCCGTCATTTGAGTTAAATATTCAGTAGTATTCAAGCTATGTATTTTGACCTTCGCCAAGACATAGTGATTGGTAGCTGATGAATATTTATCTGTAGCATAGATAGATGCGTTGGTTTGGGACAGTCGTACTACTATTTTGGCCTTCGTCAAGGGTATGTACGGGTGGGTTCAAATTAACCTGGACAATGACGGGTAGAACTTGACATGTGACTTATGATATGTTGGCCTTCGTCAAGGTCATAAGAGTATGGGGCAAAAATCCACATCGGGAGTTTCAAAAGTACTGAAACTTGCTAGTGTTGCATACCATTTGGAGTGTGATGATTCTGGTAGGATTCCTTCAGTTTTGTCACGCGATGATATTTGGATCCCGATCATACTGTGAGTATATGCTACTCCTTGGGAACTTTCTCGCTTAATGATCAATGCTATAAACCAAGTAGGTGTCTAGTAAGGTGTTAGCGGGGCTACGCCCACAGGGAAAAGAGGTTACTTAATTAAGGAACTTCGCGAAAGCGTTGGAAAACCTCCCTCGAAGTACCGACACTGGACTGGATGAACGGTTAAGCAAGTATTGTACGGTGAGATTGATCCCGACTAATTCTTCCTTTATGGTTTGAGGAGGGATTCGAGAGACAGTGGGAGCCATCCTGTTTAGATAAATTAAAAACCAATCTAAACTTGCAAGAGCATCATGCTGAGTGTTTTCTTCTCTCTCTCTTAATTGCTGCGACCCAGTGACCGCACCTAGGTTACATCTAGATAATAAAATGACTGAATCTGACTGTTATGACTGGCAAAGGTCTGTCCAGATGTTCGTTGCCCATAACAAGCTGGGACACCTCTTAACTAATCCAACCCCTGCCGTCTCAGGTCCAGTTTCCCCTGTCACGGATATTAATATCCGTAGGACATTGGAAGAAGACTGTGCGAAAGCCAAGTGCCTCGTGTTAGCCTCAGTTGATAGTGTAAACCAGAGGCAGCACGAGAAGATGGACTTAGTTTCTATCTTCCTCCATAACAAAGATTTATATGGAGAGCAATTTCGTATCGCAAGATATGAGACCTCGAACGAATTGCTTCCAGCGAGGTTGGCTATCGGGTCATCTGTAGGGGGCAACGTCCTTACAGAGACCAGCTCTTTTGAGCTCTCGGACCTGAAGACCACGTTGAAGAATGGGTCAGATGCTGACTTAGTTCAACAGTCTCTACCTACTACCCTGAAGGAAACCAGGGAAGTAGAAAGAAAGGGAAGGGCAGAAGTTTCGGGAATGGATGTAGTAAAATAGGGATGTTCCTATTGTTACGGGAATGAACATGGGCAGAAGGATTGCAGGGCTTGCAAAGCCAGTAGCCAGAATTCGAAGCATGTTGTGGCTTCGGCTTCGGGTGTGTTTGTAATTGAGAACTGTATGTCAGTTAACCCTACTTCCTGGGTATTGGATACCGGATCAGGACCTCATATCTGTAATTCATTACAGGCTCTGAGAAACCGTAGGGTTATCAAGAAAGGTGATATGACTCTCAGGGTTGCTAACGGAATGAGCATGTATGCTGAATCCGTAAGGGAATATCATCTAGGACTGACAACTGGGCAGATATTGATTCTGCGTGACTGTTTTTATGTGCCAGGTGCGACTTGTAATATCATATCTGTATCCTTACTTTCTAAGGAAGGGTATGATTTTACTTTTGTAAGCGATGTAGTAAACATCCACCTAAATCAAGTTCTGATTGGGTCAGGTACATTGAAAAACGGTATATACGTTTTGAATCAAGCTCAGGTCTTCAGTGTCCAGAACACACTTAAAAGAAAGTCTCCGGAATTAAATCAGGCTTTCTTATGGCATTGTAGACTGGGTCACATTAATGAGACACGGTTGACAAAGTTACATAAAGAAGGATACTTGGATCCGTTCGAGTATCAGTCTTATGCCACTTGTGAATCTTGTCTCATGGGAAAGATGACAAAGACTCCGTTCACTGGACACGGAGAAAGAGCAAGTGAGCTCTTGGGACTCATACACAGTGATGTGTGTGGTCCAATGTCTACACATGCTCGAAGTGGTTATTCATACTTCATTACTTTCACAGATGATTTCTCTAGGTATGGGCATGTCTTCTTGATGAAGCACAAATCCGAGGCCTTTGAGAAATTTCGGGAATACAAGAATGAAGTTGAAAAACAAACAGGCAAAAGTATCAAGACACTGAGATCTGATCGAGGTGGTGAATACTTGAGTGCCGAGTTTCTGGGCTACTTAAAAGAGAATGGAATTCTCTCCCAGCTTACTCCTCCATACACACCACAACACAACGGTGTATCGGAAAGGAGGAATTGAACCCTATTGGATATGGTTCGTTCCATGATGAGTAAGGCTGAGTTGCCGCGATCCTTCTGGGGTTATGCACTAGAATCAGCTGCATATCTTTTGAACAAGGTTCCCTCCAAGACTGTGCCTACCACACCATATCAGATGTGGTGTAGGAAGAAACCCTGTCTTAAGTATCTGAAGATATGGGGATGTCCAGCTTTTGTAAAAAAGCAGCATGCGGACAAGCTCGAGGCACGCTCAGTACTGTGTAAGTTTGTGGGATACCCAAAGAACTCCAGGGGGTATTTTTTCTATTACGCATAGGAACAAAAGGTTTTTGTTTCTCGTCATGCCCACTTTCTGGAACATCAGTTTTTAGAAAAAGAAGTAAGTGGGAGCGCAATAGAACTGGTAGAAATTCCAGAACCGAAAGCTATTACTGAAACCTTGGTAGAACCAGAAGGTTCAAGAGAACCGGACATCCCAGCGCCACTCCGCAGGAGTAGTAGGCAGTCTCATTCCCCTGAGAGATACTACGGTTTTCTCATAGACGGGGATAGAGAGGATTGCACTATGGATTATGGTGAGCCTACTAGCTTCTAGCAAGCCATTCAGAGCGGTGACTCGGTAAAATGGCTGGATGCAATGCGGACCGAGATGGAGTCCATGTACACTAACAAAGTTTGGACTTTGGACTTTGCTCCAGAAGGGGTAAAACCCGTAGGCTGCAAATGGATCTTCAGAAAGAAGATTGGTGTAGATGGGCAGGTTGAAACCTATAAAGCTAGACTTGTTGCAAAGGGTTTTCGTCAAAGACCTGGTTTGGACTATGACGAGACTTTTTCTCCAGTGGCTATGCTGAAATCCATTCGGATCCTTCTTGCCATTGCTGCTTTCCATGATTATGAGATCTGGCAGATGGACGTAAAGACGGCTTTCCTAAATGGAAATTTGGAAGAGTGCGTCTATATGGATCAGCCGGAGGGATTCATTCAGAGTGGGAGCAGCGGTAAAGTGTGCAAGTTGCTCAAGTCCATCTATGGACTGAAGCAGGCATCGCGGAGTTGGAACATCTGCTTCGATGATACTGTCAAGGAATTCGACTTTATCAAAAACCCAGATGAACCATGCATTTACAGTAAGATTGTAGGGAGAATTGTGGTATTCCTCGTCTTGTACGTGGATGACATTCTCCGAATAGGAAGTGATATTCCTATGCTACAGTCAGTCAAAGGATTCTTGTCGCAGAGGTTCTCCATGAAGGACCTGGGCGATGCCAACTACATTCTGGGGATCCAGATCTATCGTGATAGATCTAAGAGGATGTTGGGACTTTCACAGTCCAGGTATATTGACACCATACTGAAAAGATTCAGTATGGAAGATTCAAAGCGCGGTAATTTACCGGCTTGTCACGGGATCACCCTCTCCAAAGAGATGTCTCCCAAGACTGATTTGGAAAGGGATCACATGTCTATTATACCCTACGCTTCTGCGGTAGGCTCTATAATGTATGCGATGTTATGTACCAGACCAGATGTAGCATACGCATTGAGCGTTGTAAGCCGGTATCTGTCGGACCCAGGGGAGAAACACTGGATAGCGGTAAAGAACATTCTCAAGTACCTGAGAAGGACTAAGAAGATGTTCTTGGTGTATGGCGGAAAAGACCTCCAGATCGAGGCCTTTGCTGACTCCAGCTTCCAGAATGACAAGGATGACTCCAAGTCCATGTCGGGTTATGTCTTCACCCTCAATGGAGGGGCGGTTTGCTGGAAGAGTTCCAAGCAGGAGACCGTTGCTGACTCAACTATGGAAGCGGAGTACATAGCTGCTTGCGATGCCGCAAAGGAAGCTGTCTGGATGAAGAAGTTCCTCACGGAGCTTCAGGTGGTTCCTACCATTGTTAATCCAATACCGCTGTATTGCGACAACAACGGAGCTATAGCTTTAGCGAAGGAACCCAGGTCCCATCAGAAGTCCAGGCACATTTTGAGGCGGTACCACCTGATCAGGGAGATCGTAGATCGCCGGGAGATCGAGGTGAAGAGAGTAAATTCGGAGAATAACACTGCAGATCCACTCATGAAGGCCCTACCCCAGACTCAGTTCGAGCGGCTGATCGAGATGATAGGTCTTCGATACGCCAGTACATGGCCTTAGTGCAAGTGGGAGATTGTTAGTGTATATGCCCTAGAGGCCATTACTGTATCATACTAGCTTGTATATTATTTAATGGAAGCTTGGGATATTCACAGTTGTATAGACAATCTTGCTCAAAATGGTAGTATGCTACTTGGTTTGTCTCTACTTCAATATGTGCATGTGTTTCTTTTAGCATATCGCTTATACATATTAGTGGAGCCCTTAGGATCTTTGCTTGATTACCAGCGTTGTGATGACAGTCACACTTGTGGAGGATGGGTAATCTATAAGCACATCCTTATACAGGTCCCTAGTCGTTGGACTATAGAGACAGGGCATCGATACTCCGGAGTAGACCAGCGTATGCCCTTCTCATCCCAGCAGGGGAGGTGGTCTGTCCCACAGCCATCAGTACGTCGTACTGGAGATAGTATGCGGGTGCTCGTTAGGTTACGAGTACACTGGACAGGACTCGTCGGGAACTGTTGGTTGGTATTATACCTATCGTCAGTTATCAGTTCCCAGGTGATATGAGTACAGCTTAGTCCGCCAACTTGACACTGTCACTTCGCCTCGAGTGTGTTCCCACTGTACTTAGATTACTACCCTACCACGGCTCAAAAGAGTCGTGCAAACAGGTAGTAGTTGGGTGCAGTCCCGAAGCACTTGGAGGCAGTGACGGTTAGATAGGATTCGTCTCTCCCGGTATTGGGGGTTGACATCGCGCTGTGTTTAGGAGAGCCATTACACGAGTAGTCCCTGGCCAGGGCAAGCGAGATATACTGGTAGGTTTCCAGTATTATCTCAGGGTGTTCTGGGCTTCACTCCGACACGACTTGTACCGCTATTAGGGGACTGACGTTTACCGCCCCCCTAGGCCCGCCATGCGATGTATCAGACGAACAGACCGGACTGTACGGAGATTGTCACATACAGGCTCAGTAGGAGTTCGGATGGGTTTACCTCATCGGCCTTCTTATCGACATCTACCTGGGGACCGTTACGTACAGCTAGTGCCGCTTGCGGTCTGTGGTTAAACCCACTGCCAGCGTAGTGTCGAGTCTTTAGAGTCCCACACAGAGAGTTTCCCTGCACTAAGCGAAACGTGTAGAGGCCGTATGGTTTTACGGCAGGGCTGCGATCACTTACGTGCACTTGTGTGCGTATGCTGTTCGGGCAGGCAATACTAGTGGGCTTTGGTTTAAGCCGGATCCTAGTATTGCACAGATGGATTTGTTTTGTCTTCTGTGCATTCGCATTCTACGGAATGCGGATGCGGGTGTGTATGCACAATTTTGAGGAGCGATGAAGGAGGAGGTGCCTCATTAGGGTTTTGGCAGTTGGTTCGGCCAAAACCGTTATGTGGCAGGCTCATTAGGGTTTTGGCGATTCGTTCGGTCAAAACCATTATGAGCCGGAGATATTGTTTACTAATCTTTTTAGTGATAATTTTGTGATGGCTAATTGCATTGACCATTTGACCACCATGAGCTCTCTTGACTTTGTTGACCCGTTGACCGGAGTTGACCATTGACCTTCATGAGAGGTCTACACTCTTCTTTGGATTTTCTTTTTCTTTTTGATTATGAAAATGGTCAATTCAATGTAGCATCAACTTTATCATGATAGGATTTGTTATGATGATAGTTTTGCATTATTGCAACCATGGTTCATTTTTTTAGCTCATAATTCATTTCTCATTCTCTCTCTTGCTCTTGCTCATGAGAAGAAAAGAAATGCTCCATGGTTGCTAGCTCCTCCTTCTTCCTCCTCTTGATTTCATCTTTTGATCTAATGTGTTGAGAGAAAAAGATCCCACAAAGACAAACACTTCCATATATCTCTACTACACATCCTAGGGCATCTTGACTAGCGATCTCGTTGCCCTAGTTGCCTCGGCTCGAGGTGGAGCTCGGTGTACATCTCTCGGGTGGATCGTCTTCGACTCAAGGAGGCCGCGGAGGTGACCAAGATCCGGATCGTTCCTCGGAGCTTGGATGGACGAGCGGGACAGCGGAATGAAGACCCGAAGGACCGGTTTCATGAGGTATAACTTCTACGGCATAGTAGTTAAAGCCTCTAGTAGTTTGCTAGTTTCTAGTTTAGCAAAGATCCGGCTTTTAGTCCATGTTGCCTTGCGCTAAATAATTGTTTTTCGTCGTTTCCGCCTCCCCGTAAGAATCGGGGTGAGCAAAGTGGACTTACAGATGAGCCAAGACATAGCAGTCCACTGAGGAAGGACTTGAGTTTTCATTAACCGGTTCTTCCTCATTAGCCACCTGTTTTTCCTTTCCTTTTAGGGTGTTTCCCTGATTTGGCGGTAGAGCCCTGCCGCTTCTAAGCTGGATTTGGTTGGCCTTTGTGGCGAGCTTCTCGTCCTCTTCGGGAAAACAGAGCTCCTCCTCAGAGTCGCTGCCAAGATGGACGGCGTAGCAGGTCACTATAGGGATCTCTTTATTGGAGTCTTTTTCTAACTCCTCCAGAATTTCAGCCGCTTCTACAGGGAGGAACTCCTTCAATCGAATCAGAGTTCGTTCCTTCTGTTCATAGTCTTCGAGGGAATCAATATATTTTTGAATGGTCGATCTCCTTGCAGACTTCTTTTTGCGTCGAGCTGCACTTTTCTTCTTCTTGAGCTTTCTAGATTTTGAGCCTGATTGGGCCGAATTGGTAGCTAGAATGGTGGGCTTCTTCTGCCCTTCCCATTCTATTCTGGGCTCTTTCCGAAGTAACTTTAGCATCTTCTTCGTCTTATTAGATATGTGCATACTCTACAGAGGCTGCGGTGAGTTAGTTTCATTTCTCAGGGCAGCGGGTTCAGCTGTCTGCTCCCAGAAGGCTTCAGTTTCTGTCTGTATAAAGTTGGTGGTTACAACTTGATTGTTCACTAACACACTCTTGGACAGCTCGATCTCTCTAGCATTGTACCGCTTCTCGACCCAGTATTTGAAGATATAGCAATCCTCGATCGTATGGCTCACTACTTGGTGGTACGGGCAATACAGGGGATTGTCGGTCATTTTTACTTCTTGAGGTCTTTTCGACTCCGGCAATTGTAGGCCGTTGTTTAAGGCATCTTTAAATATCTTGCGGACTTTGTCCCTTCTGAAAGAGTAAACCTTGTTCTTTTTCTCCTCTAGGAAAGGGCTTTCTCCTCCCAACAATGGCTTTCGAGACCGGTTGGTTTTGGAATCGCTCGCCTTTTGCCTGTCTTCATTGTCAGACGCATTGAAGACATTGGTACTGCTGGAATTCCCGCTTCTACGGTTGTCATCCCGCTTGCTTTTCCAAGTCTTTTCTCTCTGAGAGTCCGGGGTAGACTCTTGCTTCGAGCGTTCCAGTATTTGGACTTTCTTGGTTAGCTCCTAAAACGTCTTGAGGCCTGCTGTACACAAGAATGGGACCATCCAATTGCTGAGGTTCCCAATGAGAAGGCTGACGGACTGGTCCTGCTCCAGCGGCGGTTCGCACTTGACCGTGAGATTACGCCATCGGGCGATAAAGTCGGTGTTGCTTTCATTCTTCGCCGGCTTGGTCCTCAAAAGGTGAGCAATGAAGATTTTATCACTGACACTCATGAACCTTTGCCGAAACAGAGACTCCATTTGGGCAAAGGTAATGACGGACCTGTCTGGTATACTCGCGTACCAGTCAAAAGCGACACCGGTCAAGCTGTTGAAAAATTGATGAAGAAGGAGCGCATCATTGCCCCTTGTATTTCCGCATGATGCTTTAAAGTTGGCGACGTGCTGATTTGCATTTCCCGTCCCGTCAAATCTTCCAAACTTAGGAATGACGTAGTCTCTGGGGAACTCAATCAGATCGTACTGTGCGAGATATGGTCGCCCGCTACTGCCAATTTCTTTTTGAGTTTCGGCTTCGGCCACCAATGTTTTAACCTTGCTGGTGAGCAAATCCATTATCCGATCTTGTGTTAGCAGGATAGTGCTATCTGAGGCCAAGGCATACCCGGAAGCGGAATGTGGCCAACTTTCATGCGGCTCGACCAATCTTGGACCCAAAGGGACAGGCATCGGCTGCTTCGGATTGTCATCACCCGGCTCATGAGTTGAGACTTGTGCTTGATTGGGAGGCGCTTGAGCAATTTGAGCCTTAAGCTGCATCACAACGTTCGTTAGGTCATCAATTTTCGAATAGAGCTTGGTCATCTCTTTATCTTTGCTCCTGAACTATTTTCGAAGCTCTTGAAGTAACTCTTGCTTCGCGGTCCTAGGGCGGAAAGTCGGCTCTTCCTCACTGTCCGAGCTTGACTCTACATGGACTGAGGGGCCTTTCTGCCTATCATCCTCATCGAGAGGGTTTTCATCATCCAGCGGAGGCGGCTGTTCTTGGGAAGCGGTAACCACATTCAAGCCAGATTGGGCTTAGGATGTGGTGGCCCCATCTTTGCTTTTGCTGCGAAGGTTGTCACAGGGGCGCCCGCCCGCCATATAGACCGTATGGATAATATATCCAGCCGTCTTTTTATTATCGGCGGCTGATTTCACGGATCGCTGTCTTGACCCTCCTGTTTCGGTAATGGGCAGTCGACTGAAAGCGGCTGGCCTGGCCGGATTCTTGAATGGTGCTAACGCTTCCTTTTTGGTTTTGCCCCACTGTTTTTGCGCGGAACAGAGTGCCTGATATACTCTTGAAGAGACAGTGTCATACTTTTTCTGTTGGGGCCGGGACACGTCTCTTTGTAGCATTGTTCGGACCGCTGTCTTCTTGATTCCGGCGGTCATGGAATTTTTTTGAACCCACTTCAGAGGTTCGAAAGAATTGCTGACTTTTACGGCAGATTCAGCCGTCGTCACAGAGTAACCCTGCTCTTAGAACTTCACAAGATTCCACTTGGCCGAAGTCCTGGCCTTCTTGTTGGCTCGATACCTGAGTTGCTTCTGCCTTAACTTTTCTGTTTTAAGCACTTGGCAGACTTCGGCTCTTCGGGAAGACGCCGTAGACCGATTGACAGAGAGGCCAGAGAAGATACCCATTCGCGCGATTGTCAAGAGCACCATCTGAGCTTGCTGGAGCTGCTTTATGGCCCCATTGGTGTTGACGGCCTTGCCCCTAGTCGGGATAGCGGGGAGCCGTTAGAACACAGATTTGCATTTGGGGTGGGATGCCTTGGCAACCACAACGTTCAACCTCCTGCCCCTTGAGGTCGGTTTGGCCGCTTGGTTTGTCGAGATCTTCGCCAGATGAGCGCTTGCAGCAGGGTAGATGATGACAGAACCAAATTGACGGGGTAGCTCCTCCTATTGCCGGCTGAGACTGGCAGGGAGAACCACGCGGGTAGTGATCTTGACCATGTACGAGATCGGGGTTGCGTCGGAAACTGAATTCATCTTAGAAGACATCGTCGTTGAAAGTTGATTGCTGCACGGAAAAAACATTATTTCAGTACAAATATTGGTATATATGTTAAATGAGTTCGCATGAACACTTGACCCGAGATATGGGAGGAGAGACGGTCCCACCGGGCGTGCCAGAATCTGTAGGGTGTTTTTCGTCACCCTATTGAGATGGGAATATGCGCGCGCTTATCAGGCGCATTACAGATTCCCCCTGTCTAGGGTAGGCGGGGGTTTATTGATTGTGGAGATTCGAATCTCCGGCAGCCGCGAAGTAAGCTGCCGTTAATTACCCCTTGCCTTTGGAGCGAGAGAACCTCCGATTGACGGGTCAAACAGGTCATGCGAACTCAATGTGCAGTGTTGTGTTTTGAAGGGGTTTGGATATATCGGGAGCCCCGCAGCGTCCCGTTAGAAATTTTTTCTAACGAGGACAATGTTGTGGAGTGTGTTTATGAAAAAAAGGGAAGAATAGCATCCAGAGGACGCGTTGGTGCCAACGCCTCATGTGCCTAGCACGCGGGCGCCGGGCGCTTGGGTGCTTGGGTGCTAGCGCCTCACGTGCCCGGCACGTGGGCGCTGGGCGCTTAGGCGCCGGCGATAAGAAGGGGCTTTTACCCCTGGAAATAGGAGTTAACCTCCAAAAGAGGATTTTGAGTGGAGTTATACTCTAAAAGATTTAGATTTGGAGTTAAACTCCTAAAGGATCTGGATTAGGAATTAAACTCCTTTGAGGATTTGGGTCTTGGAGTTGAACTCCCCAAAAATCTTCAGAGGTTCTTCTCTCTTATGCTTTGGATCTTCTCTTGAGCCTTGGATCTTTTCCAAAGTGGGATTTTCGGAGATGGGTCTCCTTCCTCCTCCTTTTTGTTGGCCGGATTTTGAAGAAAGGGGGGTGGGGGGGGGATTCAAAATCTCCCCTTTTTGACGTGCCCGGCACGTGGGCGCTGGGCGCTTAGGCGCCGGCGAGAAGAAGGGGCTTTTACCCCTGGAAATAGGAGTTAAACTCCAAAAGAGGATTTTGAGTGGAGTTATACTCTAAAAGATTTAGATTTGGAGTTAAACTCCTAAAGGATCTGGATTAGGAATTAAACTCCTTTGAGGATTTGGGTCTTGGAGTTGAACTCCCCAAAAATCTTCAGAGGTTCTTCTCTCTTAAGCCTTGGATCTTCTCTTGAGCCTTGGATCTTTTCCAAAGTGGGATTTTCGGAGATGGGTCTCCTTCTTCCTCCTTTTTGTTGGCCGGATTTTGAAGAAAGGGGGGTGGAGGGTGGGTGGGATTCAAAATCTCCCCTTTTTGAGATCTGATGGAAGATCCGAGTTTCCCTTCAAGGGTTTGATGGTGAAAACTATTTATTTTTAGAAAAGGATGAGTTAAACTCTTGATTTAATTCAAAAAGGGGAAGAAGGTTTTAGAACCTTTGGAAGGAGAAGGAGCACAGATCATAATTTTTGAGAGAGAGAAAAAGTTGTTGAGATATTTTCATCATCTTTATCTTTATAGGCTATACATTTTACATATAGCCCCTTGGGCTTTACAAAATGGCATTTTGCACATCTGATACCTCATGTGCTCATTTCTTTTGCACATGAGCCATGAGTTTTACAAAATTTGGCTTTATATCCATTTTTCTTACATTTATTCATAAAATAAAATAAAAGAAATACACCAAAATTATTTCGTGCATTTGTTGCACTAGATTGTTACTTCATGCATTTGTTGCACTAGATTTATACTCCTTGCATTGGTTGCACCGTATTTGTATTTTGTGCACTTGATACACCAGATTAGTATTTTTGTGTATTGTTGCACTAGATTTGCATTTCATGCGTTTGTTGCACTAGGTGGGTATTTCGTGCTTACAAAATTTTTATTTTGGCATGGGGGAGGTCGTCCGCTTCATGTTCGGGCTCGACACGGGCATTGGCCCACTTGACCTGAGCTTGGGCCCACTTGGTTTGGGGTTGACTTTGATTTTGACTAAGTCAACCGGGGTGTAAATTTTTATCCCAACAAAGAGCAATATTTTAAGCTTGGTACAACTCTTAGAGAAGGACTATGATATGTAAATGAAAAATCATAATATTCTCTTAAAAGGTAATAAAATGCGATTGATAGCAAATGTGAAAATGTAAAAAGATCGGATGTTCATGCTCAATATTCAAAAGGGAGATGCGAAGTGTTTGAATGCTTCCATGGAAGACCCGTTTTGGCTATGACATTTGATAACTGGCCATTTTAATTTTGGCGGACTTAGCATGTTGGCGGAACAACATATGGTAGAAGGATTGCCCCTCATTAATCATTCGGAGCAATTTTGCGAAGGGTGTCTTTTCGGAAAGTATCATAGGGCTAACTTTCTAAAAGAAGCTTCATTCCATGCGTCAAAAACACTTCAACCAGTCCACATGGATGTTTGCGGTCCAATAACTTCTACTTCTATTGGTGTGCATAAATATTTTCTCACTTTTATCGATGATTTTTCTCGAAAAACTTTGATTTATTTTTTGAAAAATTAACCCGAGGTATTTTCTGTATTTAAATCATTTAAAGCTAACGTGGAGAAAGAAAATGGTTGTTATTTGAAAGCTATTAGATCAGATCGCGACGGCGAGTTCACTTCAAAAGATTTTAAAGCCTATTGTGAAGAGCATGGGTTCCGTCATTTTCTTACGGCTTCTTATTCACCTCAGCAAAATGGAGTAGCAGAGAGAAAGAATCGCATGATTCTAAACATGGTGAGAAGTATGTTGAAAAGTAAGAAGATACCTAAAACCTTTTGGGTTGAAGCTTTTGCTTGTGCTACGTACATTCTTAATCGGTGTCCTACTCAAATTCTACAAAATATTACTCCGCAAGAAGCATGGAGCGGTTACAAGCCCAATGTCAGCCACTCTAAAGTATTCGGAAATATTGCATATGCTCATGTTCCCGAGCAAAAGAGAAACAAGTTAGATGATCGCATCAGCCTCTTTATATTTGTTGGCTACGATTCAAGAACCAAAGGATATAAATTATACGATCTTTGCAGCAAGAAGGTTATTGTTAATGGAGATGTTGTATTCGATGAAGAAAAATCATGAGAGTGGAATGAGCATGAAGAATGTACCAATTCAACCACTTTAATCGGCGAAGAATATGATATTCCAAAAGAAGCAGATACTCCATCACCACCATCCATTCCGTCACCCGAAAACTCTCTAACTTCGTCTACCTCTTCAACTAGCATATTATCTCCAAGGAATCAAAGGATGAGTGTTTACCGCCGAAAGACCGGACTGAGACGTTGGGACATCTAGCCTGAATTTTTAGGGGGCAGACGCTATTTGGACTTCTCTATCCACCTCTCCGAATATACCAAATTGATTTATGGCACTATATATCGGAGGTTTGGATAGATACGACCGTTGTAGCAGATTTCATATAACCCCCTTTATTTGTGAAGGGTTTTTGATTGTAGAGACGCTCTTCCCAGCAGGCGCAAGCCACTGCAGTTAATTACGTTACTGCATTGTGATAACGACTTTCTTCTGCTCCAGTGGTTCACTTTGTGTCGTGTTGTGTTTGTTTTATTTTGGATTGCTCGTGGATTTTATACGGAGACTAATTTATGTCGTCACCCGTAGGGCGCGGATTAGTCCAAATTCGTATATTTGAGATTTGGGTTTGGATCAAGGATTTGCTTGATGGGGTCTACGTTGGTAGCTTGGTTTGCCAACGAGAATGAACTTAGGATGCATTTCTCACATTTGTGAGGTCCATCCGTTCATAAGATATTTGAGTTTGATCTAAGAATCGTTAATCATATTTAAGACTAAAATCAACTTAGAAATAAGTGAGCATATGTGCTCAATTATATTAATTTAAGGACATCACGGTCCAATATCGCCATGTTTGGAGCGAATATTAGTTGAAGGATGTTTCGGTCCATTACCGTCGTGTTTGGGATGAATATTAGTTTAAGAACGTTTCGTTCCAATATTCCCATTTTGAGGACGAGTATTAGTTTAAGGACATTTCGGTCCAACATTCTCGTTTCGGGGACGAATGTTGGTTTAAGGACATTTCGGTCCAATATTTCCGTTTTGGGGACGGATGTTATTTTAAGGACATTTCGGTCCAACATTCCCGTTTTGGGGACGAATATTAGTTTAAGAACATTTTGGTCCAACATTCATCTTGCGCGCACATGTTTTTATTACGTGGCAAAGTGAACGATGGTGACATGGGATGCGCTCAATTTGGGGTGCGACCCAATTTAAGGTGTGCACGTCAATTTGGAAGTGCATCAATGTGGGATGTATCATCCCCTGTCTTGATGAAATTTTATATCAAGTTGGGATGGAAAAGAAGTTGTTGGGACCCAACACCTCTCTGAAGACGTTGAGGAATTATAACGACATATATCAGAGGTGTGAAGAGATGTACCCTTGAACCAAATCCCATGTTTGAGAGAAAGATTATGGTGGATCATCTAAGAATCATTAGCCTTATTTGAGACTAAGATTATCTTACGAGATATGGGTGAATATCATTTTGGATATCATCAATGACAGATCATTAGTCATGTTTGAGACTAAGATTAGTTTGGAAATCACGAGCATATGGGCTCACTTGAAGAATTAAAGAAGTTTAATCTCAGGAAACTTATCCAATTTGGGTTAAGACTGGGTTTCTGTACTATCTAGCAGTACTAAGCACTCTGTTGCATATAGCGCTCACATATGTTTTACGTGAGGCACTGTAATAGTGCTAAGCACTAGCCTTTTGTGGCACTCACGTGTGTTTCATGTGAGGCGCTGAGGTTTTGGCTTCTTTTGGACGCTCACGTGTATTTCACGTGAGGCGTTGAGTTTTGGCGCTGCACTAGTGCTAAGCACTAACTTTTTCAGGCGCTCACGTGTGTTTCACGTGAGGCGCTATATAACTTGGCCTTGGGTGCTTACGTACTTTTCAGGTGAGGCGCTGAGTTCTTTTTGGAGATTTAATCTCTGTTGATATTTTTAGAGAATTTAAATCTCTGTTGATGATATTTTGACCATTAACGATCACCAAGATCACTATTTTGAGGATCCGGGATCATATTCTTAAAGAACTAAGTTCTTGATTTGAAGGAACTGAGTTCTTGGAGTATTATGGACTCCATATTCTCCATGTTCTTTTATCCATATTTTTCTGTTCATGTTTTCAGAGAGGATAAACATCTGTTAATGGTATTTTGACCATTAACGATCATCAAGATCACTATTTTGTGAATCTTGAATCGGGGTTTTAAAGAACAAAGTTCTTGATTTGAAGGAACTAAGTTCCTGGAGTATTATGGACTCCATCTTCTTTCTGTTTAAATTTGTTCTTCCTTAAATTTTTGATTCTCAAGAACAAGATCTTCCCGATGAGAAATAAATTCTCAACTTGTGAGAGACTTGTCTTGTGGATCTCAGATCCAGAGAAAAATCTAAGTTCTTTTAAATGGGTTAAACCCTTATATATGATATGTAGGTAAAAGAGATATTTTGATCTCTTTTTTTTCTTTACCTAGGGTTTTGAGGAGGAAAATCTTCTTCTTTGAGAATTAAATTCTCTGTTCTTTTTTTTTGTGGAAGCTTTTAGAGAGTCTTCTGTATTTTTTTACAGAAGCTTATGGGGGTCTATCTTTTTTTAAGATGTAATCTCCTTGCTCCTATTTATAGGAGAAGAGAAAATATTAATTTGTTAAGAAAATCTCTCATTGAGAGATCATGATTGATTTCATGATCAATCAAAAATGATCTTTTAGATCAATTGGTGAATTTTATTCACCGTTAGATTTTTAATCCAAAAGATTTGTGTTTAACAGAGAACATTTCTTGTTTGTTTAACAAAATTAGAAAATATTTTCCTAAGATAAAATTTTATTCTATCATATGAATATCTTGTTAGTTTAACAAGATTAGAATTTTATTCTATCATATGAATATCTTGTTAGTTTAACAAGATTAGAATTTTATTCTATCATATAAATATCTTGTTAGTTTAACAAGATTAGAAAATATTTTCCTAAAATAGAATTTTATTCTATCGTATGAATATCTTGTTAGTTTAACAAGATTATGAAATATTTTTCTAAGATAGAATTTTATTCTATCATATGAATATTTTGTTAGTTTAACAAGATTAGGAAATAATTCTTAACCATAGAATTTAATTCTGTTTAACAGAGAAGATCTCTCTTATTTTAGGAAGATCAGGGAAATATTTCCCACATAGAATTTAATTTTATTAGATAGTTTAATTGGTGATATTTTATCACAATTTGATTTTAAGTCTAAGATTCTCTATTAGAGAAAGATCTTTCCATATTAGAAAGATCAAGAAAAATATTTCCCAAAAATAGAATTTAATTCTATTTAAATAGCAGCGCTTACATGCTTTGCATATGAGCGCTGCCAAAAGAATATGGCAAGAGAACTCACGTGTTTAACACGTGACTCATAGTGTGGGTTTTAGCTTATTTATTTTCAGCGCTCTTATGCTTTACATATGCGTGCTCACGTGTTTAATATGTGAAGCCTGTTTAGCCTTTGCTTATTTATGCTTAGCGCTCATATGCTTTGCATATGAGTGCTCACGTGTTTAACATGTGAGGCCTGTATACCTTTTTTGTTATTTTTTTCAGCGCTTATATACTTTACATATAAGCGCTCACGTGTTTAACACATGATGCCAAACTGTGGGAATTTTTTCCCTCTTTCTTCTCTCTCTTTTTTTTATAAGGGAACAAATAGCTTTTAGCTAAAAAAATTGGCGGGAACAAATGCCCCACTAGTTTGCCCACGTAAGTATGTACGTGGGTGAAGTAGTGCAGAGTTATGCATGGCCATAGAATTGATGGTTTAGAAGATAAGTTTAGGATCCTTGTAGCCTAAGGCTTTTTTCATTTTCATGAGTCGTGAGAGTTTCAAGAAGGTTTTTCTCCCTATGAGTTGTGAGGATCTCATAGGTGCGTATTCTCCTAAGAAATCATGAGAATTTCTAAGTGTTCATCATTTTTGTGAGTCGTAAGAATCTTACTCTGGTATTTTCTCCTTACGAGTCGTGAGGACCTGTAAGTGCATTTTTAATTTATTGGTGAATGTGGCCTGTGGGTAGTATATAAGAGTCAGTTTGGACCTCCTTGTAGGGCAGCGATGGCTTAGGAAACAGGTTTTAGATCTGTCGCCTAAGCCTTTTCAACTTTATAAGCCATGAGGGTCTCATAAAGACCTTTCTCCCTACGAGTCGAGAGGATCTCGTAGTTGTCTTTTCTCCTTAAAAGTCGTGAGGACTCCGAAGTGTGTTTTCTCTTGAGAGTCGTAAGGATCTCACAAGAGAATTTTCCCCTCACGAGTCGAGAGGACTCGTAAGTGGTTTCTCCTCCTCATCGGTATGTGACTTTGGAAAATGTGGCCCGTGGATAGTATACAAGAGTTAATTTGGACCTACTTATAGGGCCACAGTGCTTAGGAAACATGTTGATATCTCTATCGCCTAAGACTTTTCACCTTCACGAGCCATGAGGGTTTCATAAAGATGTTTTTCCCTACGAGTTGAGACGAGTCGAGAGGATCTCGCAGGTGTATCCTAACGTGAAATATAGATAACCCCTTTTTTGATATAGGTCCGTTAGGTTTGTGGTACTAGGGTTTTAGTCCGTGGTACCGTCGCGTTGGCTGATATATTCCTCGATATGCAGTCTTTAAGCCGCTGTTCGAGTAGCCCCGCGACTGTCGTGTCTCTGATCCCTTCGGGGACTAGACAAAACGTCTTCAAGTAATCTCCTTAGGCTATATTACCGCTGGAAGAGCAAGTGTTAGGAATTTTCCATGACGCTTTTTACTTGAGGTTAGGCTCAATTTGGAGTCCCGATGAGTCATAACCGCACCCTTCTGGGGTCGGATGATCTCCAATGGTCTTTTAGGTTTTATACGAGTTGCCATCAAGACCCGAAGTTAGAAATATGTCGCCACTTCGTTTTTTTTTGCTTTGATGGTGTCGTGCCGATTCTTTGCTGAAATTGGGTAGACATCTGTATGACCCTATGCTGTATGTATTGCCATCGAGATCTGTATTGCCGTCACTCTTCTTTTGTTCGACCCTTGGGTCTTTGTTGACGTCGTGTCTGCACCCTGCTGGCATGAGAAGTACGTTGAGTCGATCTCTAGGCTGTAGATGTCGCTATCAAGATCTGGAGCTAGGAATATACCATCGCTCCACTTTGATTTGACCCTTGGGTCTTTGTTGACGTTGCGTCTGCATCCTGCTGGCATGAGAACCACGTCGAGCTGGAGTTAGGATTTTGCCGTCACTCCTTTTTGATTTGGTTCCTTGGAGCCTTTGTTGACGTCGCATCTGCATCGAGAAGGAACGTCGAGCTGGAGCTGGGATTTTGCCATTACTCATTTTTTGTTTGACCCTTGGGTCTTTGATGACGTTGCGTCTACATCCTGCTGGCATGAGAAGCACGTCGAGCTGGAGTTAGGATTTTGCCGTCACTTTTTTAATTTGGCTCCTTGGAGCCTTTGTTGATGTCGTGTCTGTACCAAGAAGGAACGTCGAGCTGGAGCTGGGATTTTACCATTACTCCTTTTTTGTTCGACCCTTGGGTCTTTGATGACGTTGCGTCTACATCCTGCTGGCATGAGAAGCACGTCGAGCTGGAGTTAGGATTTTGACATCAATCCTTTTTTATTCGACCCTTGGGTCTTTGTTGACATCGCGTCTGCACCCTGCTGGCATGAGAAGCACATCGAGTCGATCTCTAGGCTGTAGATGTTGCCGTCAAGATCTGGAGCTAGGAATGTGCCATCGCTCCACTTTGATTTGGCCCTTGGGTCCTTGTTGATGTTGCATCTGCATCATGCTGGCATGAGAAGCACGTCGACCTGGAGTTAGGATTTTGCTATCACTCCTTTTTTTTTGGCTCCTTGGAGTTTTGTTGACATTGCATCTGTAACCTGTTGGAATGAGAAGAACGTCGGGATGACCTCTAGGCTATACATGTTTCCATTAAGATCCGGCTCTCCCTTTGACGGAACCTGGTAGGAAAATATGGTACCCTTTCTTTCATTTGTGCCTATGGATTGTATACAGGGGTCGGTGTGGACCTACCTGCAGGACTGAAAAGTTTCATTTTCATATTTTTATTTCTTTCCACGATGCTCTATCTTTTCAGCTTTTATGTCGTGAAAGTCGTGATTGCCCAATCATTTCGGTTATTTATCGCGGTGCTCAATCATTTCGGCTATATCATTTTTTTTACTTGCTATTTTTATTGCGAGTTGCCCAAACATTTCGGCTGTTTCATATGCGTATATTTTTTGCTCGCTGATTTTTATTGCGAGTTGCCCCATCATTTCGGCTATTTCATATGCATTTTTTTGCTCGCTGATTTTGTTGCGAGTCGGGGACTTGGGTCCTGATACTAATTTTGGCAGCAGTATCGCTATGACTGGAATATTGCTAGGAGCGAATCATCATCTGCCGTGAGAGGACTTGAAGTTTGATACCGTTCCCCTCCGAATGGCGGCCGAGACGCGAGGACGTCTGGCCTGAGATTCGGGGCAGATGCTATATGGTTTTATCCGTCTACCTTTCCGAAGATGCCAAGTTGATTTATGGCACCGTGTATCAGAGGTTTAGACGGATGCGGCCGATGTAGCAGACTTCGTCAGATTCCCCCTCGCTTGAGGGGTTTTTGATTGTGGGGACGCTCTTCCCTGCAGGTGCAAGGCCCTGCAGTTAATTACGCTGCCGCATCGCGGTAACAACTTCTCCTTCTCCAGAATTTCACTTCGTGTCGTGTGTGTTTGTTTTGTCTGTGGTTGCCCGTGGATTGTATACGGAGACTGAGTAATGCCGTCGCCCGTAGGACGTGGATTAGTCCAAATCCGTATTTACTTAGATTTGGGTTTGGTGTTTTTAGTTTAAGGATACGTTAGCCGTATTGTGGCTAAGATCAACTTAAACGTTCGTTAAGGATACGTTAGTCCTGTTTGAGACTAAGATCAACTTAACGTGGTGATCCCTTTATTATATGGCCGTCAGGACTCGTCACCTCTCTGACGTCGTTGAAGAATTACAACGATAGGTGTCAGAGGAGTTCAGAGATGTACCCTTGAACCAAAGTTGATTTGGAGTTTTATAGTCCATTTGAATGTTTAAGGATACGTTAGCCGTATTTGGGGCTAAGATCAACTTAAACGGGACCGCTTAGGTCCGGCAAAAGAGCGTTTGGAGGCTCTATTGTTCCAGTTTAGGGACGTAGTGGTCCGTGTTCCAGTTTAAGGACGTGGTGGTCCATATTCCAGTTTAGGGACATAGTGGTCCGTCGCCAGTTTAAGGACGTAGTGGTCCGTCGCCAGTTTAAGGACGTGGTGGTCTTTTAGTTTAAGGACGTCTCGGTCCGATATTAGTTTAAGGACGTCTCGGTCCGATATTAGTTTAAGGATGTCTCGATCTGATATTAGTTTAAGTACGTCTCAGTCCAATATTAGTTTAAGGACGTCTCGGTCCACGAGTTTAAGAACCCCGCAGTCCATATTCATGTGTGGTCGTTGGGACCCGTCACCTCTCTGACGTCGTTGAGGAATTACAACGATAGATGTCAGAGGAGTTCAGAGATGTACCCTCGAACCGGATATAAATTGATTTAGGGAGCAGCCGTGCTCAGTCAATTTAGTTTGAGGACTTATGGCCATGATTGGGCTAAGTCCAGTTTCAACATTCTTTTGTTTTTGGTCTATTAAACCTGTGCTAGGGCTTTGCCCCTTTTTAGTAATGCACTGCATTATTCTTGTTTTGGTTGGGCTCTGCCCTTTTATAAATGATGCAGAGCATCTATTTCTTTGTTTGGGCTTTGCCCCCCCTTTTTTTTTTAAATGCATAGCATTTTTTATTAGGCCTTTTAGGCCTTTTAATTGGGCTCTGTCCCTTTTCTTTAATAATGCAGAGCATTAAATACTCTGACAGTGCCCCACGTGGCTTGTCAGGCGCTTTGCGCCAAGTAATGAGCGCAAATTCATATGGTGGTGACATGTGTCACGCTCTGGCGAGCGCAAGCGCAACAGCGCAGTGCACTGTGTCAGTGCGCTGCGTTGCTGCGCTACTGACACGTGGCGCTTCCTGGTGGCTTGCGCCAACACAGGAGCGCAACAGCGTAGTTCTTGCAAGTGCAGAGCACTGTTTTATCTTTTGATCGATTTTAAATCAAAGAAAACAAGTTTTTCTTGTTTTCAAGGAACCAATGGTTCATAAGCAAGTGCAAAGCACTATTATTAGTTAGTTTTCTTTCTTATTGAAGATCATTGATCTTGTTCTTATATCAATGATCTGTTTTTAAGAGAATTTTCTCTTTTTTTGAAGGTTTTTACCTTTTTTGTTCTTGAGGAATTCTTCAGAGTTCTTTTTTTTTCTCTCAGAAAAATGTTGATGCTTTTGAATTGAGGCTTAGGGTCCTTTTTATAGTGCCCATCAATTAGTTAAATTTGTTAAAGAGATCTTTCTCTGAGTGATTTGGGGAATTTTCCCCACCGTTGGATCTTTGATCCAAGGGCTTCTGTTTTACAGAAGAAAATCTTCTTGTTTTAACAAGAACAGAAAGATTTCTTTAAAATCTTAATTCTGTTTGGCGCAAATGCCCCAGCGCGTGACACGTGTCACGCAGCGCGCAGCGCAGCGCAACTGACACGTGTCGCGCAGCGCACAGCGCAGCGCAACTGCGCTATCGCATCTGCGCTGACACGTGTCACGCAGCGCACAGCGCAGCGCATCTGCGCTGACACGTGTCGCGCAGCGCAGTGCTTGCGCAACTGAAGCGTTGCTTCCTTTAATTTTGCTTAAAATAGAGCTTTGCTCTGATTGGGCGCACCTTCTTGGGCGCTGCGCTGATGTGTCTGCGCCTGACACGTGGCGTGTTGCGCGCAGCGCAAAGAATCTGAAGCGTTGCTTCATTTATTAAAATTTACATTTTCAAGGTAGACCTTTGCTCTGACTGGGGGAAGATGAAGCGTTGCTTCATCTCCCACCTTAAAATTTGAACAGAGTTTTGCTCTAATTGGGGGTAAACAAATGCCCCCCACCGTTGCGCTTACGTGGCGCCAAACGTGAGCTCAACGGTGGCGGAATTCCAACCGTTGCGGCAACTTTGGAAGCTGAAAGGGCACTTGATGCTTATAAATAGGACCTTTGGTTCTCAGCAGATGATTATCATCCTTAAGACTTTTACTTTCAAAACTCCAGAGCTTTGCTCTTGCCTTTAGGAACTCTCAGAGTTAAATTTTCCTCAAAAGAAACTTTATAGGTAAAAATTAAGCTTGAATTAAATTAATTTCAATTAATAGAGCTTTGCTCTCATAGATCTTTGATCTAAAGAAAACCCTTCTGGGGTTTCACCAATAGAGCCTTGCTCTCAAGAATCTGTTTCAGGGTTTCTTGACCCATGAACAGAACCTTGCATCTTTGTCAAGACATAGATCTCTTTGATCCAAAAATGAGATGAACTCTTAAGAGTTTGAGTATGGATAATGAAAATTAAAAATGGAGTTTTGTATTTAAAGGATTATATCATCTTTTAATAATAATGATCTCAGAGTTCTTGGGGGACTTCTTCAAATTTCCATTATTATGGCATCTGATAGGCGTCACCCCTATTCATAGAGCATTGCTCTCGAGGAGTTTAACTCTCTGTGCTCATTTTTTAACAAGAATTCGCCTAATCAGTCGGTCTGCTAATTTTGCTGATCTTCTTTCACAGGAACAATGGACGCCCATATGTATGCTCTTAACGAGATCATCTCTTACGGGGACATCCGCCGACTTGGCCGCTCTCAAATTTGAGAGTTTACAAACGCGGAGTGTGCTGAAATCATGAGCCGCTTCGACGCGTACAATGGTCCTCTGCTTCCCCGGCGTTCCTCCCTTCTTAAGCTTATCTTGGGAGCCATCTGGGAAGCGCTTCCCCTGTTCTGTTCCAGTGTGCCGCTTAGGGCGCTGGATGCCGCTGAGGATAAGGTGCACTCGGTGTACCTGTTGAACTTTATCTCAAAGAGACGGCGAGACAGTCTTATCGATCTCTTGCACGAGGTTTTCCAACAGTCTGCCATACTCGCTGCTTATCGGAGGGTGGAAGACATCAGGGGGGACCCTGACGCTTGTGCTCGCGAAAGAAAGCACACTAGGATGGTCCGCGAGGCTTGGAAAGTCATAGATAGGGTCGCTTTCGAGTTCCTCAATCCATGTCCTGGGTTCGAGGTTATTCCCTTGTAATAATGTTTTTCGTTTATTGCTTTTATGATTGTAAGAACTTTTGGCAATATTAATAGAATTTTTTTTTATCTCAGCTTGTCTCTATTTTTCGTTCTGAATCTTTTGCTTATGCATGAACGAGTGTGTCTCGAACGCCTGATCAAATGTAAATCGGATGCTCTTTCTGTCGCTTTCTTCTTTCTCTTATTATCAGCATGCTGTCACAATTAGCAGATAATAGAGTAAGCACCTTGATTTCTTCATGAGATAGCGATGGCTTAGGCCGCAGGTTCAGATCTGCTGCCCAAGACTTTTCAACTCTATGAGCCGTGAGGGTCTCGTAGAGATTTTTCTCCCTACGGATCGAGAGGATCTCGTAGGTGGGTTTTCTCCTTAGGAATCGTGAGGATTCCTAAGTGTGTTTTCTCTTATAGGTCGTAAGGATCTTGTAAGAGAATTTTTCCCTCTTACGAGTTGTGAGGACCCGCAAGTGATGGGTGAAGTTGTCCTTATCCGCATTTCACGGAGTCAGGAGTTGCTCTGGATGCTTCCCACGGGTTCACTGCCGTGTTCGGCAAGGACCAGGCTCCGCTCTGGACGTTTTCCACGGGGTCAGGATTGACATAAGCCGCGTTCCTCGTAGCCAGGAATTTTGCTCTAGATGCTTCCTACGGGTTCACTTCCGTGTTCGGCGAGGACTAGGTTCCGCTCTGGATGCTTCGCACAGGTTCACTGTCGTGCTCTACGAGGACCAGGATCCGCTCTGGACGTTTTCCACGGGGTCAGGATTGACATGAGCCGCTTTCCACGTACCAGGAATTTTTGCTCTGGATGTTTCACACGGGGTCAGGATTGACATAAGCCGCGTTCCACGTAGCCAGGAATTTTGCTCTGGATGTTTCACACGGGGTCAGGATTGACATAAGTCGCGTTCCACGTAGCCAGGAATTTTGCTCTAGATGCTTCCCACAGGTTCACTGCCGTGTTCGGCGAGGACTAGGTTCCGCTCTGGATGCTTCGCACAGGTTCACTGTCGTGCTCTGCGAGGACCAGGATCCGCTCTGGACGTTTTCCACGGGGTCAGGATTGACATGAGCCGCTTTCCACGTACCAGGAATTTTTGCTCTGGATGTTTCACACGGGGTCAGGATTGACATAAGCCGCGTTCCACGTAGCCAGGAATTTTGCTCTAGATGCTTCCCACGGGTTTACTGCCGTGTTCGGCGAGGACTAGGTTCCGCTCTGGATGCTTCGCACGGGTTCACTGTCGTGCTCTGCGAGTACCAGGATCCGCTCTGGACGTTTTCCATGGGGTCAGGATTGACATGAGCCGCTTTCCACGTACCAGGAATTTTTGCTCTGGATGTTTCACACGGGGTCAGGATTAACATAAGCCGCGTTGCACGTAGCCAGGAATTTTACTCTAGATGCTTCCCACGGGTTCACTGCCGTGTTCGGCGAGGACTAGGTTCCGCTCTGGATGCTTCGCACGGGTTCACTGTCATGCTCTGCGAGGACCAGGATCCGCTCTGGACGTTTTCCACGGGGTCAGGATTGACATGAGCCGCTTTCTACGTACCAGGAATTTTTGCTCTGGATGTTTCACACGGGGTCAGGATTGACATAAGCCGCGTTCCACGTAGCCAGGAATTTTGCTCTAGATGCTTCCCACGGGTTCACTGCCGTGTTCGGCGAGGACTAGGTTCCGCTCTGGATGCTTTGCACGGGTTCACTGTCGTGCTCTGCGAGGACCAGGATCCGCTCTGGACGTTTTCCCTGGGGTCAGGATTGACATGAGCCGCTTTCCACGTACCAGGAATTTTTGCTCTGGATGTTTCACACGGGGTCAGGATTGACATAAGCCGCGTTCCACGTAGCCAGGAATTTTGCTCTAGATGCTTCCCACGGGTTCACTGCCGTGTTCGGCGAGGACTAGGTTCTGCTCTGGATGTTTCGCACGGGTTCACTGTCGTGCTCTGCGAGGACCAGGATCCGCTCTGGTCGTTTTCCACGGGGTCAGGATTGACATGAGCCGCTTTCCACGTACCAGGAATTTTTTCTCTGGATGTTTCACACGGGGTCAGGATTAACATAAGCCGCGTTCCACGTAGCCAGGAATTTTGCTCTAGATGCTTCCCACGGGTTCACTGCCGTGTTCGGCGAGGACTAGGTTCCACCCTGGATGCTTCGCACGGGTTCACTGTCGTGCTCTGCGAGGACCAGGATCCACTCTGAACGTTTTCCACGGGGTCAGGATTGACATGAGCCGCTTTCCACGTACCAGGAATTTTTGCTTTTGATGTTTCACACGGGGTCAGGATTGACATAAGCCGCGTTCCACGTAGCCAGGAATTTTACTCTAGATGCTTCCCACGGGTTCACTGCCGTGTTCGGCGAGGACTAGGTTCCGCTCTGGATGCTTCGCACGGGTTCACTGTCGTGCTCTGCGAAGACCAGGATCCGCTCTGGACGTTTTCCACGGGGTCAGGATTGACATGAGCCGCTTTCCACGTACCAGGAATTTTTGCTCTGGATGTTTCACACGGGGTCAGGATTGACATAAGCCGCGTTCCACGTAGCCAGGAATTTTGCTCTAGATGCTTCCCACGGGTTCACTGCCGTGTTCGGCGAGGACTAGGTTCCGCTCTGGATGCTTCGCACGGGTTCACTGTCGTGCTCTGCGAGGACCAGGATCTGCTCTGGACGTTTTCCACGGGGTCAGGATTGATATGAGTCGCTTTCCACGTACCAGGAATTTTTGCTCTGGATGTTTCACACGGGGTCAGGATTGACACAAGCCGCGTTCCACGTAGCTAGGAATTTTGCTCTAGATGCTTCCCACGGGTTCACTGCCGTATTCGGCGAGGACTAGGTTCCGCTCTGGATGCTTCGCATGGGTTCACTGTCATGCTCTGCGAGGACCAGGATCCGCTCTGGACGTTTTCTACGGGGTCAGGATTGACATGAGCCGCTTTCCACGTACCAGGAATTTTTGCTCTGGATGTTTCACACGGGGTCAGGATTGACATAAGCCGCGTTCCACGTAGCCACGAATTTTGCTCTAGATGCTTCCCACGGGTTCACTGCCGTGTTCGGCGAGGACTAGGTTCCGCTCTGGATGCTTCGCACGGGTTCACTGTCGTGCTCTGCGAGGACCAGGATCCGCTCTGGACGTTTTCCACGGGGTCAGGATTGACATGAGCCGCGTTCCACGTAGCCAGAAAAATTTTTGTTTATTGTATCCGTATTTTATGGAATGAGGGTTTGACACTTGGTGATCTGTATATCGCCGAGCCATGGAACTAGGAGTTGTCGCTGTTCTGCTTCGCTTGAAGTTGTATCCGTTGTTACGAGACGAGTGTTGAGATAACCTCTAGGTCATTTGCGACCCGTCGAGATTTGGCTTCTTCTTATGATGAAACCTCGGAGAGGAGTATGATCCCTTCTTTGTTTACGCCCTTGGATTGTATACAGGGTTTGATGTAACATCACCTGTAGGGCATAAATTTCATTTTTCATTTTGTTTCTTTTTCTGCGATGCTCTATCATTTCAGCTTTTATATCGCGAAGGTCGCGATTGCCCTATCATTTTGGCTATTTTTCGCGGTGCCCCATCATTTCGGCTATTTATTTTATTTTTATTCGCTGCTTTTTATTGCGATTTTCCCCATCATTTCGGCTATTTCATGCATACATTCTTACTTGCTGATTTTTATTGCAAGTTGCCCCATCATTTCGGCTCTTTCGTATGCATGTGCGGCTCGCTGGCTTTTTGCCGTGAATCTGAAATTAGACACCGATTTCGGTATCAGCACCGCTACTACTGGGATATTGCCAGGAGCGGATCATCATCTGCCTCTGTCGATGTCGAACAAAGGTGGCTTAGCGAACATGGTTAGGGTCCTGTCGACTAAGGCTTTTAACTTTATGAGCCGTAAGGGTCTCACAAAGGTATTTCTCCCTACAAGTCGTGAGGATCTTGTAGGTGTGTTTTCTCCCTAGGAATCGTGGGGATTCCTAAGTGTATGTTCCTCTGTAAGTCGTAAGGATCTTACAAAAGGGTTTTCTCCTTATCAGTCGAGAGGACTTATAAGGGTTGTTCACCATATGGACATATCCCCAGTCAAGAATTGGACTTGGTTAGGGAAATGTTTATTTGCGCCCGTGGATTGTATACAAGGGTTAAAACCTGAACCATTTGTAGGGCAATATCGAAGGTTGTGGGGGGTTTGCTTAAGAACAGGTTCAGGTCTCTGTAACTTAAGACTTTCAAATCCTATGAGCCGTGAGGGTCTCATAAAAGAGTTCTCCTTACGAGTCGTGAGGATCTCGCAAGTGTATTTTCTCCTTAAGAATCGTGGGGATCCCTAAGTGTGTTGCTCCCTTGTGAGTCGTAAGGATCTCACGCGGGTGGTTTCTCCTCACAAGGTCGAGAGGATCCTATAAGTGTTTTTTTTTAAAAACGAGGTTGCGCCCTTTCGGGTTTTCACAAACACTCGCCGGTAGTCCTGCCGTTTTTACTCACGGAGCCCTTTCGGGTTTTCATCCGTGCCCATTTTGCTTATGGACATACCTTTTTTTTTTAACGAGGTCGCGCCCTTTCGGGTTTTCACAAACACTCGCCGGTAGTCCTGCCGTTTTTACTCACGGAGCCCTTTCGGGTTTTCATCCGTGCCCATTTTGCTTATGGACGTACCGTTTTTTTTAGCGTCAGCCTGAGGATGCTACGGTAGTAGTTTTAAGGACGTTTCGGTCCGCTTGCAAGTTTTAAAACATTGTGGTCCATCATTAGTTTAAGGACGTTTCGGTCCGCCGTTAGTTTAAGGACGTTTCGGTCCGTAATTAGTTTAAGGACGTTGCAGTCCGTAATTAGTTTAAGGACGTTGCGGTCTGGGGTCGCCGTATTCGAGGCGAATCTCTAGTTTACCGACTTTTCGGTCCATGGGGTTTTCCCTATGACTGTACATGATGCCCCCGGCGTATCCATCTTTCTCGGAGCGTGCGGTTGTGGCGGGTTCACCTTCCAGTTTTCGGACAACGCGAACTTGCCTTGTTGGTATTGATCTTCAACCCAGTTTTTGAAGACGTAGCAATTCTCGATCAGGTGACCCAGTACTCGGTGATAGGGACAGTAGTTGGGCTCATTGACGTCATTTGGTTGCGACGGACGTTTTGGCTCCGGCAGATTTATGAGTCGGTTGCGCAACGCCAGCTCGAACAGTCCCCTTGTTTTATCTTGCGGAAACGAGTAAGGACGTTTCAACCTCTCTTCGAGGGACGGGCGTGGTCTCAGATTGTTTTGGCGAACAACCGGTCTAGGGCCACTCGATTGCTGTTGAATGTTGGCCTCGAGGGCTGTTTTTTCCTTTCCTTTATCTTTTGTGCTCGATCCTTTATTTGCGGGGCCGAGATTTTTTCCGAGCAGCGTTCGATTGCATGGCTAAATGTTCTCGCAACTCCTCAATTCTTTCATTTTCGAAATAGATTCCTTGAGGAGATGGTTGAGGGAAGTTTCTTCCTCAGAGTCACTTCCAAAGGTGATAATTTGCGATCCCTTGGAGTCGGCTATATGACAGTCGGCGGCGGCTCCTTTGCGCTCATCTATCGCATTTTTTCGACGTCTACGAGCT
The DNA here is from genome assembly GCA_030015575.1 of Agapanthus africanus. Taxonomy (NCBI): domain Eukaryota; kingdom Viridiplantae; phylum Streptophyta; class Magnoliopsida; order Asparagales; family Amaryllidaceae; genus Agapanthus; species Agapanthus africanus. Next base: position 214,039,944 of record CM057338.1, read on the forward strand.
TCACATTTTGTCCTGTCGAAGTGTTGCTTTTGAGCGACATACCCTTGCCACCAACAGTTAAAGGATTCGCAGTCTTCAGTAGGATGTATGATCTTCTGATGATATAAGCAGAAGTTAGGATGCATCTCTACTCCACCGAAAGTATTTTCTTCAAAGGGCGGTAGCTTCATTCCCGCTGATAGGGCTTTGGCGAACCTTTTCCTCGTCTTGAATTTGTTTTTATCTGCAGTGGATGGCTTTTCATTTGACGGGAGTGTCTTGGCTTTTTCCAGTATGGCCATCTCACGCTCTTGATTGGCTTTTGCTTTCAGACGAATTTCATTTAAGAAGATATCGATCAACTCGTCTGATGGCCGTAGAATTTCTGGCTCAGGGTTCGCACTTGGTTTCTCGGCGCGAGGAGCCTCTTCATCATCCGCCAGTGAATGAGAAATCACATGACAAGTCGCTACGTAGTCTTCGGATTCGTCTGATGAGTTTTCCCCATCGTTTTCGTCCTTAACAAAAGAACAAGCTGCCCCCATCGTGTCCGTCTTCTTTGGAGTGTGCGGCTGGGGTAGATTTACCTTCCACTTTTCAGATAGGGCAAACTTGCCTTGTAGGTATTGATCTTCAATCCATCCCTTGAAGACGAAGCAATTCTCAATCGGATGGCTTGCCGTTTGATGATAAGGGCAATAATTGGGGTTATTCGCCTCGTTGGGTTGTGGCGGTTGCCTTGGATTCGGCAAGTTGATAAGCCTGTTGCGCACAGCCAGCTCGAACAGCTTCTTCGTCTTATCCCGCGGGAATGAGTAGGGGCGCCTCATTTTCACAATATAGAACCGCCGTCTCTCTCCCGATTGATCTGCTAGCTTTGGGGTGCTGGGTTGTTGATGAGCATTCACAACGAAGGTTGTCTTCCCTTTACCCTTGTCGTTCCGCGGTTCTGGCTTTGGGGGAGAAGGTCTGTGACCCATTTGATCCATCTGGGCCAGCTTGTCGATCAAAGCCTGGAATGTGGTCGGCTTAAAGAACATCATGAATTGTGAGATAGTGGCATGAGGGTCTAGGGTACCCATGAACATGCCCACCGCGGGCGCTTCTTCAATGCGTTGTTCGCATTTTGACCACAAGTTTCGCCAGCGTATAGCGTACTGAACCCACGTCTCGCCCGGCCTTACCCTGGCATTAATCAATGCTGCTATCGGGGCCCGTTCGCTGGCGCTCGCGAATCGCTGAGTGAATAGCAACTCCATTTCAGCGAACGTCTTGACAGAATCGTTCGGGAGTTCGGAATACCATTCGAACGCTGTTTCTGACAAGCTGCCGACGAATTGGCGAAGCATCAATTTGTCATCGCCTCCAGTATTGCCGCATAAGGCCCTGAATTGAGCGACATGCTGGTGCGGATTCCCTGTCCCTTTATATATGTGGAACTTAGGTATTGTATAACCCGGCGGGTATTGTATCTGATCGTACCAGCCCGGATATGGTCATCCTGTTTGGACGATCTGACCGGCTGCCTCAGTCGCATGACGAACCCGTATCTGCTGGGCTATATATTCGTCAAGGTCAGCTTTGGAGATTGCCTCCTCCTTGGCTGCTGACAAAGCCAGTGGAGGATTTGACGTTTCTCCCCTGTCGTCTTCAAGGCCGACCGGAGGATCTTCAGCAGGTGGTTCTGCTGAATCATCATCCCTACCATATCTTGGAAGAGAAGCGCCATTTGTTTTATATTAGCCGCTTGCTCTGCGGCTTCTTTGTCCTTCTTTTCGAGGACTCTGCGTAGGTAATCAGCGTCAGTTTCTTGTTCATGACGCTGCTCCGATGATGCCTCTGAGCTTTCTCTTGGCTCTGTAAGTGCGGCCATTGCAGTCATCATCTCCTGAAGCTTTTGCTGCTGCTCCTGAGCTTTGGTCAAGGATCGGGTGAGTGGTCGGTGACCCGTCGAAGCACGGCTTTCCTCCTTTCCAGAAGCCATATAAACAGTGTGCACCACCATGCCTCCAGACTTGGGGCGTTTGTGCCCATCACTTTTATGGTTCGCCTTATTCACAGAGGCTTTTTGTGGCCTCCTTTTCTTTTGAGTGATTGATGTTGAAGGTGTCGTTGCAGTGGACACCCGAGTAACCGTTGCTTCTTTCGACCTGGCAGAGTAGTCTTCCTCCTACCGAACCTTCGTCTTTTTCTGTCGGCGGAGATAGTTTTCATCAATCACCGACTCTTGGACCTGTCGCCAGACCTTGTAAATTTTAGAGGACAGCCGTTGAGGGGGCTGCTCTAGCTTCTTCTCTGGAGTATTCTCCACAGGTGAAGGAGTTCGTTTCAACATCGCAGTAGGAGAGTTTCTGCGCACCGTATTCAGCAATTCAAATCTGTTCCTGGTTGGAACAGCAGCATCGATCCCCACCATCGGAGCTGGTGTAGTAAATCCAGAAGGGGAGTTGCCCCCAGCCTTCCTCACTCGTCGCCAATGGCGACGTCGAGCATGACGAGCCGTTGGGACTGGCTCGGAGATAGAGATGTCTTCTTTTTGCCCGTTGTCCGGTTGAGGCGCTGCTGGTGTTAATCTCTCAAAGACTGAGGTTGTCCTTTGAGGGATGATATTCAACCTGTCGAAGACAGATCCTCGAGCAGGTGCAGGAGCAGGAATAGTCAATCTTGAAAAGACTGACTCTTTGACAGGGGAAGCCGCCTTGACGACTTCTGGAGCAGCAGCTATTGCCTTCCTTAGGACAGTCACCTTCGGATTCACAGGCTTCTTGGTGGGCCCCTCAGAGTTTTGATCCATCCTAGCAAAGACAGAGGCTGTTGTCTTAGAAATGGACGACCCGTTGACAGGGGCCGTCGCAGCAGTGAGCCGGTCGAAGACCGACTTCTTGTTCACTTCCGGTGCAGGTATTGGCATAGGGAAGCTTGAAGGCGGGATCATGGTCCCGAAAAATAGGCCGGTGGTGGCCTGGGTCACCTGTTCAACCGGCAAAGCGAGGAAGGAGGCCGCTTGGGGCCCATATGCTACACCTCCGGGGGAGGTGGAGCGTCCGTTGCAGTGGCACTTCGAGCTGTTGGTGCAGTTAGAGGCCATTGGTGCTTGAGTTCTGCGCCAGGCAAAAGACCAAATCTTAGTAACTTAAAATCCAAAGGCAACCATTAACAAACCGCGATTCGTTCGCGAAGACGACACACGAAGTGTGGAGTGGAAAGAGGAAAAGGTCCCACCGGGCATGCCAGAATCTGTTCCCCTCCGAACGGTGGCCGAGACGCGAGGACGTCTGGCCTGAGATTCGGGGCAGATGCTATATGGTTTTATCCGGCTACCTCTCCGAAAATGCCAAGTTGATTTATGGCACCGTGTATCGGAGGTTTAGACGGATGCGGCCGATGTAGCAGACTTCGTCAGATTCCCCCTCGCTTGAGGGGTTTTTGATTGTGGGGACGCTCTTCCCTGCAGGCGCAAGCCCCTGCAGTTAATTACGCTGCCGCATCGCGGTAACAACTTTCTCCTTCTCCAAAATTTCACTTCGTGTCGTGTGTGTTTGTTTTGTCTATGGTTGCCCGTGGATTGTATACGGAGACCGAGTAATGCCGTCGCCTGTAGGACGTGGATTAGTCCAAATCCGTATTTACTTAGATTTGGGTTTGGTGTTTTTAGTTTAAGGATACGTTAGCCGTATTGCGGCTAAGATCAACTTAAACGTTCGTTAAGGATACGTTAGTCCTGTTTGAGACTAAGATCAACTTAACGTGGTGATCCCTTTATTATATGGTCGTCAGGACTCGTCACCTCTCTGACGTCGTTGAAGAATTACAACGATAGGTGTCAGAGGAGTTCAGAGATGTACCCTTGAACCAAAGTTGATTTGGAGTTTTATAGTCCATTTGAATGTTTAAGGATACGTTAGCCGTATTTGGGGCTAAGATCAACTTAAACGGGACCGCTTAGGTCCGGCAAAAGAGCGTTTGGAGGCTCTATTGTTCCAGTTTAGGGACGTAGTGGTCCGTGTTCTAGTTTAAGAACGTGGTGGTCCATATTCCAGTTTAAGAACGTAGTGGTCCGTCGCCAGTTTAAGGACGTGGTGGTCTTTTAGTTTAAGGACGTCTCGGTCCGATATTAATTTAAGGACGTCTCGGTCCGATATTAGTTTAAGGACGTCTCGGTCCACGAGTTTAAGGACCCCGCAGTCTATATTCATGTGTGGTCGTTGGGACCCGTCACCTCTCTGACGTCGTTGAGGAATTACAACGATAGATGTCAGAGGAGTTCGGAGATGTACTCTCGAACCGGATATAAATTGATTTAGGGAGCAGCCGTGCTCAGTCAATTTAGTTTGAGGATTTATGGCCATGATTGGGCTAAGTCCAGTTTCAACATTCTTTTGTTTTTGGTCTATTAGACCTGTGCTAGGGCTTTGCCCCTTTTTAGTAATGCACTGCATTATTCTTGTTTTGGTTGGGCTCTGCCCTTTTATAAATGATGCAGAGGATCTATTTATTTGTTTGGTCTTTGCCCCCCCCTTTTTTAAAAATGCATAGCATTTTTTATTAGGAGTTTTAATTGGGCTTTGTCCCTTTTCTTTAATAATGCAGAGTATTAAATACTCTGACAGTGCCCCACGTGGCTTGTCAGGCGCTTTGCGCCAAGTAATGAGCGCAAACTCATATGGTGGTGACACGTGTCACGCTCTGGCGAGCGCAAGCGCAACAGCGCAGTGCACTGTGTCAGTGCGCTGCATTGTTGCGCTACTGACACGTGGCGCTTCCTGGTGGCTTGCGCCAACACAGGAGCGCAACAACGCAGTTCTTGCTAGTGCAGAGCACTGTTTTATCTTTTGATCGATTTTAAATCAAAGAAAACAAGTTTTTCTTGTTTTCAAGGAACCAATGGTTCATAAGCAAGTGCAAAGCACTATTATTAGTTAGTTTTCTTTCTTATTGAAGATCATTGATCTTGTTCTTAGATCAATGATCTGTTTTTAAGAGAATTTTCTCTTTTTCTGAAGGTTTTTACATTTTTTGTTCTTGAGGAATTCTTCAAAGTTCTTTTTTTCTCTCAGAAAAATGTTGATGCCTTTGAATTGAGACTTAGGGTCCTTTTTATAGTACCCATCAATTAGTTAAATTTGTTAAAGAGATCTTTCTCTGAGTGATTTGGGGAATTTTCCCCACCGTTGGATCTTTGATCCAAGGGCTTCTGTTTTACAGAAGAAAATCTTCTTGTTTTAACAAGAACAGAAAGATTTCTTTAAAATCTTAATTCTGTTTGGCGCAAATGCCCCAGCGCATGACACGTGTCACGCAGCGCGCAGCGCAGCGCAACTGCGCTATCGCATCTGCGCTGACACGTTTCGCGCAGCGCGCAGCGCAGCGCATCTGCGCTATCGCATCTGCGATGACACGTGTCGCGCAGCGTAGTACTTGCGCAACTGAAACGTTGCTTTATTTAATTTTGCTTAAAATAGAGCTTTGCTCTGATTGGGCGCGCCTTCTTGGGCGCTGCGCTGATGCGTCTGCGCCTGACACGTGGCGTGTTGCACACAGCGCAAAGAATCTGAAGCGTTGCTTCATTTATTAAAATTTAGATTTTTAAGGTAGAGCTTTGCTCTGACTGGGGGAAGATGAAGCGTTGCTTCATCTCCCTCCTTAGAATTTGAACAGAGCTTTGCTCTAATTGGGGGTAAACAGATACCTTTTTAGATATCAGCATTGCTAAAACTAGAATATTGCTAGGAGAGACTCATCATTTGCCTTTGTTGATTTGAACAAAGGTGGCTTAGCAAACAGGGTTAGGATCCTGTCGACTAAACCTCTTTGACTTTATGAGGCGTAAGGGTCTCGTAAAGGTATTTCTCCCTACGAGTCGTGAGGATCTCGTAGGTGTATTTTTTCCTTAGAAATCATGGGGATTCCTAAGTGTATTGCTCTTTTGTGAGTCGTAAGGTCTCATGCAGGTTTTTTTTCTCCTCACAAGGTCGATAGGACCTTACAAGTGCACATGATTTTTTTTATTTTACGAGTTTGCGCCCTCTTCGGGTTTTCACAAACTCGTCGGCAGTCCTGCTATTTTTACACACGGCGCTCTTTCGGGTTTTCATCAGTGTCTATTTTTCTTGTGGACATACCGTTTTTCTTTTCTTTCTCTCTCTCTCTTTTTTTAAACGAGATTGCACCCTTTCGGGTTTTCACAAACTCGTCGGCAGTCCTGCTGTTTTTACTCACGGTGCCCTTTCGGGTTTTCATCCGTGCCCATTTCGCTCGTGGACATACCTTTTTTTGCGAATGATGGAACTCTCGAAATTAGGTTCGCCGCAGGTGACCCATCTATTTGCCGGTGGGACTTGGGAGTGGCTTCATCGCTGGAGTAATTGTGTAGCCGGTAGGACTTGAGTTGCAAACTTCGCCGTTAGGACTTCAATTGCAATATAGATCTCAAGGGAGCATATCGCCGTTTTTGGGGGGATGTGCTAGTTTAGGGATGTTCCAGTCCATTATTGCCATTTTGACGCGACACGCTAGTTTAGGGACATTCTGGTCTATCATTCTCATGTTCGGGACGCAATGCTAGTTTAGGGACATCTCGGTCCAACATCGCCGTGTTTGGGGCGACGCACTAGTTTAGGGACTTCTCGGTCCATCATCGCTGTTTAGTCGGGGAGTTACATAACTCATTCTTTCCAATGCTTGCTTACCGAGGCGCTGTTGCATGTCTTTTGTATGCATGGACACTTCACGCCTTAGGCTGTCTTCACCCTCTTGGACTACTTATTTTACCATCGCCGCAATCGGGTTGTTTTGCGGGAAATACCAGGTATTTTAAACGGCACCTGCCCCCTGCTCATCAATTTGCTTTCTGATACTGATGGAACGTCTTCTTCATATACGAAGAAATGAGATATCACGTCACTCCTTCTGCCGAGTCTTTCTCCTTCTTGGATGATTGAACTTGACTTGGGGGGTTTTCCCCTCATCGTCTGATTCGGAGTGGGACATGGATTTCACATTTATCTCATGGATTTTTTGTTTCAAGCGGCATATTCCACTTGATTGTAGGACCCGCTTGTAGGTCTTTTAATATCCTTCCTGTTTTTTTTTTTTGAAAAAAAGACCATTTGGCAGAGATATTATTCTGCCAGTGAGCAATATGCCCATTGCATATATCCCAAGGGAGCGAGTATTCGTGCTCCCAATCTTTTGAAGGGTAGAACCCGTGCTATCGCTGTTTTGGCAACAGGTTGCTTCAGCCGCTCATTCTTTGTTGAGCGTTGGCGAAAAACGCCATCTTACATTTGCTTTTCATACATCTTCATCGGATGATGAAGAGTCTTGACCCATCTAATCCAATCGAGCCATTTTATCCATGAGTTCTTGAAAGGCCGTCGGCTTGAAGAGGGCCATATATGGGAAAACCTTTGAATTTGGATCAAGAGTGGCTATGACCATTCCCACGGCTGCAGCTTCGTTGATGCGTTGCTCGCATTTTGACCAAAGATTTCGCCATCGGGTAACATATTGAACGCAAGTCTCATTCGGTCCAACCCTTTCGTTGACCAATGCCGCCACGGTAGTGTGTTTATTCATACTAGCAAATCTCTGACAAAAGAGCATATCCATCTCATTGAAGGTTTTTACGGAATCATTTGGGAGTCCCGCGTACCATTCGAAGGCGATACCCACCATACTGCCGACGAATTGTCGGAGGAGCAGTATATCATTTCCTCCAGTGTTGCCGCATATGGATTTAAAATGCGCAATGTGCTGGCGAGGAATCCCGGTTCCTTTGTACATGTGGAACTTCAGAAGCATGTATTCTGGTGGGTATTGCACTTGATCGTAACACGCCGGATACGGTCGACCAGTCTTGATCGATCTCTTTGCGGCTTCACTGGCATAATGAGCTTTGATTTACTGAGCGATATATGCGTCCAGGTTTGCCTTTCGGATCATTTCCTCCTCAGCCGTTGATGAGACTTCTAGAGGATTTGAAATGTCACCCTTATTTTTAAGAGCGACTACCGGCGGTTCATCTGCTAGTGGTTCCGAATGGACCATCATTCCAGCCATGTTCTGGATCAGAAAGGCCATCTAATTCATTTTAGTGGACATTTCTGCCGCTTCTTCATCTCTCTTTTTGAGAGCGCGCTGTAGGATGTCAGCATCCGACTCCCGTCCTATTCTTTCTCCAGGCGCATCTTCGGGATTTGCTTTAGACGATGGATTAGCGAGTATTGCCGCCTAAGAAAGTATCTTCTGCAGTTTTTCACGTTGCAGTTTAGCCTTTGTCAGGGACCGAGTATGCGGTCTGTGACTAGTATAAGTGCGACCTTCATCATTGGAGTTCATTGTGTAGACCGTGTGAACTATTATGCTCCTAGGGTTGGGGTGTTTGGAGCTTTGACCCTTGGAGTTTGCCTCGGGCACTTAGGCTTTATTAGGCCTCTTTTTTTATGAGAAGCTGTTTTAGGAGGAACCATTGTATCAGGAACCGTCTTGGGATGAGTCCCCTTATATCTGAAAGGGGATTTGTCAGAATTTGGCTGGCATTTAGGGGAAGAGCCGCGGTTGACAACTGAGTCCTTCGCCCGTTTCCACACTTTATATATAGATGAGGAAAGTTCTTTTAGGGAGCGAACTGGTTTCTGCTCTTGTGGGATCTCTATGGGCTGCGGAGATTTCTTCAATATTGCGGTGGGAGAATTTTGTCTGACCCTTCACAACAGTTTGAAACTGTTCCCGGTTGGAACAACAGAATTCACCACTGGGATTGAAACAGGACCATACGGAGAACTTCTCCCAGCTTGTCTTATTTGACGCCGATATCGACGTCTGTGATGTCTTGCGACTGGAATTTGATTAGCCTCAGGATTTGGCTGAGCCTGCCCCTTGTTTTTTTTGAGAGCTTGAGTATTCTGCCCCCTACGTCGACCTTGGCCTTTGGAAGGTACCAGTTGTTTGGAGACCGATTCCGTTGGCAAAGCAGAAGCTTGATGTCACGCCTTGCTTCCCAGAGTGCGCAAACTACGGCACGTGACAGAGCCAACCATGCAACCTGTGGCTAGAAAACATCTCTCCACAGTCACATTATGGCCGTCTATAGGATATCAAGAACAGAAAAATATAAAATCTATCTAGTACATGTCCATTTGCCATAGTTAAAAGAGTCAAGAAGATGTATAAGCGGAAACAAATTAAATCCAATGAACAACATCTGAGACTTGTCCCAATATGGGATCACATCAAGAAATAAAACTGCGGAAACTAAACTAAACTAAACTAAACATCTCTAAATAACAATCGTCCAATTCCTCACTGCTTAGCTTGATGGCTAATGTACTCCTGTTCAGCTTGCGATAAAGATAGAGGAACTGGGCCATGCAAAGCCCAGATATCAGTGCGTCATAATATTAAATAGCAGTGATAACCAGAATATAACGATATAAGTAAGCATGAATGTAAATAGATAAGACAGATATGAAATAGTGGGGTATGTGTGTGTATGTGATGTGTGATGTGTAACCTAAAATTGTGTTTCTAAGTTATCTATTCAAGTCTTTGAAATCAATTAATGTAATTCTCATCGTAACCCAACAGTCTATGCCATGTTCATTCCCCATGGGACTACGGTAACATGATTTATTCCATAACGCCCGGAAAAATAGCAAACATGATCAAACAGGATTATTCCGTAACGTCCGGAAAAACGGCAAACATGTAATTATTCCATAACGCCCGAAAAAATGGCAAACATGATTATTCCGTAACGCCCGAAAAAACGGCAAACAGGATTATTCCGCAACGCCCGGAAAAACGGCAAACATGTAATAATAGCCTTTTGAGTTATGTTTCGGTTACATTCTTGATTTCCCCTTTACTCCCTGATTTGTGTTCAAATCAGGTATTGCCAATATAGATCTAATGCCAACACAGGATCAAGCAGGTACATGTTTTGTCTATACAGACAACAAGGTACATCCATCAGGACAACAAGTCAGGATTGTTGGCATTAGTAACTAGATCCAAGTAATGAGTCAAATAGTGTGTCGTGAACATGTCATGTGATGCATATGTATTAAGTAGATACCAAATGTGAAACTGTAACGAATATCTGAACACGGTAAGCACGACGGATATCAGGATGCATATGTATCCATCTGTAATAACCTGTTATACGTCCATGACTATGTATGATGCAAACTAGATGGCATGTTATACTAATATAATAGTATAATGATATCATGATGTTCCGGCATGCAACTAGATATGCGATTATCAGTACGGATACAGACGGATACTATAAAACTATAAATCGGTAATATTTGCTGAATATTAAAACACATGCACTATTATTTATTAAATATATATTGATATAATAACATTAACAGGGATAACATATTCAATTCGATTAATAACTATAAAAGTGGTATAGATTAACTATGCATAAGAAAGTTCCGTTCAAAAATTCAGCGTCACCCTGATTTGTAAAATAGCTTAAAAATAACAAACGTCCTCCAAAACGGACGTGTCATATACTGAAACAAAGATAATTCAATAATGTTTTCATTTTTATAAGTTAAAATATCTCAGGTTGTTCTTACAAAAAGTTATGAACATTCGAAGTTGAAAGTTTGCTGCTGGAATTTTCCTGGACAACAGTAAGATGTACTTTCATTTACAGTTTACGTTATTTAAAAAATTTATTTTGCAAGTAAATATTTCATAAGGTTATATTATTCTATGTTATCTTCGTAAAAAATTAAAGAACGTATGCTAATGATTTTTCTATAATTTATAATGAATTTTATAAGGTATGGTGTACAGTAAATTTCAGATTTGTCGTATCCGCTTTGCGACGATGTTTCATGTGTAAACTATAATATTTTCAAACTATATTTTGTATAATGTTATAAAATGCAGATTATAAACTAATTAATGATAATAATAAGAAATATTACGACGATATATATATTTATAGATATAATTATAGCATGTCGCAAGTTGTAAACTTGCATACATTGTATATTATAAAACTAATTAACGTTGAATAATTATGGTGTATAAATTATATAGATATACCTGAATGATGATAATAATAATAGTACGACAACATATAAGTAAATTATATAAAGCATAGCATGTAGCAAGTTGTAAACTTGTCTTGAAACAAACGCGATGAACGGAAACAACATGATGTTATACAAATCAACACCAAGTTTTGATGGCTCGGTTAAGGTATTAGGATGCAGCTGGAGTTGTATCGGCGAGAATGGGTGTGGACTTGAAGAACGAAAAAGGAGAATATATAAATTGATGGGGGAGAGATATGTTATGTGGAGAGAGAGAAAGAGAGGTTTTGTGTTTAATATAAATATATATAGTATAGTTTAAATTAGGTTGTAAATATATATTAATTTTAATGTATATAGATAATATCAAATTATAACCAATCTTCACCAAAATCTTATCAAAAATATATTTTGGAAAATAATTCACATATTTAAACTTCTCTACCATAATGCAAGAATATATTTTAAATAACCCATACTCATAATTTAAGATTTAAAAGGATTCTAAAAATATATATCTAGATTTAGTAAATATTTGATATTAGATATCTTGAGATTTAAACGTAAAAGATAAAAGCAAAATAAGATATGTGATGGCAACCATATGATGACAGTTAAAAAAATATAACTTATTTTTAACTTTTGGCTATTAAAAGATATATGGTGATCTAGATATATGATATTTTCACGACCCGGAAAAGGCACGTGACTGGCACATGAATCATGTGAAGTCTATAGGACCTCACCTAATTCAAGTAAGCTAAAAGCTCAGAAATCTAAACCTTTTAGGGAAAATAGTGGAGGTGCAGTTTTGAAATAAGGTTTTACTGAAATCAAGTTCTTCTTTAAAACATAGATAATATCATACGAAAACATAATGTTTGTAGCTATCTTAAAAACGTGTTTCGTCATTGAAAAATTCGGCAGCACCTCCTTTGTAAATTTTAACCCGAAAACAGTACAAGTAATATAATAAAGGAATCCCCAATCGGGAGCTAGCTCTTCGCTAATTGGCGGAAACAACCATGCAAATAATATAAATATACAACGCCGAAAGCGAGGATCAAAACTCAGCAAGACTTACAGTAAACAAAACAAAGCATCAACAAGAAAATCAGAAGTAACAAATAATACATGAGCGTGACTCTAAGACCGAAAGAATAAATAACAGTGTATCTAAGTCTACAAATATACATAGTCTGGTTGATGGAGCTTTTAACTAGATAAAACTGAAATAAAATATAAAAGTATATAATGGTGGTCACAATGCAAAGTATCCCACCTATCGATACAATCACCCGGAAGAAGGCAGTGTGCCAACAAGCCGCTACGGAACCTGTATGGCCAAACCTGTAAGAAACTGTGGCACAACGGGGGTGAGTTGCCAACTCGTGAGTAGAAGATATCACCGAGTAGAAATCGCATGTTTGACGATCTCCTAGGTCATACAATACGCTAAATATATAAATAGATATCGAGTAATAATAAGGGTAAAATTATTAGAATGTGCATAAGTGTAATACCAGTACTCGTGTCAGTGTCACAAAGTAGCAACATGTCATATATATGATGTATGAATGCATCATGAATGAATGATCAACATGAAATCAGGATATATCTGTATAAGAAAACTGTGTTCTTATCTTAGTAAAATTTTAGTATAAAACCTGGAGTATCATCAATGAAATAGACAGAAATCCGTGTCAAATATCGACAAAATATATACATCAATATCTCGGTAGCCATCTCTTAGATCGGCCCTCAAATCTGTCAAATCACACGACTCCGGTCGGTATCCTCAGAATAACCGCCGGGTCAATAATCACCGGTAGGTAGTGCTCCCCTGCCGGGCTTAACATCTTTCTATATGGCCTTCTTGCTCAGGGGTACCTCACCGGGTCCACCATGTACCCGCAGACGGTGCGCTCCTCTTCTCGAATCGGGTATGTGTACATACGTAGCTCAAGAACCGAGAAAACTCATGGTGGACGCCACACACACCATATCACGAGAAAACCGCAATTTCTATTTAAAAATGATAATAAGTTTATGAAAGTCCTTTGCGGTTTTCCCCAAATCTCAAAATCACCTGAATACGAAAATCTCCAAGAAGAATCACAATCTATGAGTATACAATGAGATAGTAAATACCGGCGTAAAACCAAAGATCAGTGCATAACTAGAATGTATGTATGCGAATGCATTTGGCATCTAAGTAAGAAATACAATATCTACACTAGCATACAAGATCATACAATGTAATAACGATTACTACAGTGTGCGTGACATGGCAATTACCGATGAGGATGTATGTGAGCCGGCAGCAAGTGTACGTGGAACATACGCATCATCGGTAATGGTGCAGGTGTTCTACTAGACGAGATCATAACAGAAAGTAAACAGCAAAATCAACAATAAGGTATAACAACTATATACGAGCCATACCATTTATCATGTTTAAATAGCACGAATCATTGTTTTTAGAAAAGTAGGGACTACGGTGTTTTAAGAAAAAAGATGTCTTTTGAAAATCCGTAGCTTCCCTCGTATTATTTTTTGAAAAAGCCTACGATTCGTCGGTTATGAAAATATGTATGACTCGAGCCTAAATTAACCTATATCTACGTAACTAAGGACCAAACTAAGAACCCAGTCGAAGGTGATAAGAAATCTACAATATCCCGAGTCGATATTTTTAATAGTCGGCGATCCAGCCTCATAACATCACGTATGGTAACAATACATCATACGGCATCCTCGAGTCAAGAGTGCGGATCAACCATCATATACATCTCGTACGGTAATATCCATCATACGACATCCTCAAAATCGAGGGTACAATTCAAATATAATAATAAATCATCATTCGTACGGTATCAATCGTCGTACAATATCAATATCATAAATCAGTGGTACGGATTCTAAGGTCTCGTACAATCTATTCATTCATCAATTCACATGTTATCGCATGTTTGCATATATATATCGCCCAAGGATCTTTTAATATATCATATCATAAACGGTGTTTCGACTCAAACACATATCATATCCTCACGACATCATGCCCGATCATATCGACTCATATTCAGTAACACATCATATCCTCATCATACACGTATATGCATAGTATATATATATATCACATACCCAAGGAACTAAACTAAGATTAAACTATCCTAAGTACGCTTAATCTATCCTAAAGTCTCCTAGTAACCCTATTTTCTAAGTATACACACACACACACACACACACATCAACAAAAAATGTGTGTGCGCGCGACAAAGTAAACAAACGACTCATAGCCAAGGAACTAAACTAAGATTAAACTATCCTACAAGTACGCTTAATCTATCCTAAAGTCTCCTAGTAACCCTATTTGCTAAGTATCCAAGTCTCATATAAATATATATAATATCTATCTATCTATCTATCTATCTATATATATATATAACCTATTCTACGGTTGCGGAGGTGCTATATGCCATCCACCCGACTTCCCCCGTAGATATACATCTACTCACCTCGATCCTCGCTTGCCGAAGTCGATGACGCCACGCTCTCCATTGTCATACAAAGTCCATGCGGAGGTACCTACAGTTTCAAATGCGTCATATAGTACCAAGAATCGAATACGAAAATCAAAACGGCACACGGGACACACATAGGTTAGAACCAACGGCCTACGCATGCAAGAATAACCAAACAACTCTCGATATCGATATACGAACGTCAATCGACCGAGAGAAAACACAAATACCAAATCCCAAGTCGTTACAAGTCGTAAACCGAAATCAGAAACTTAGGACAACATCTTCAGATTTTGCTCTAGGTTGAATTAGCCAATTTTGCATATATGAGAGGTCTAATTAAAAGATATAGGAACCACAGACCAAGCACGAACCCAATATGAAGTACCCAGGCCGCAAATTGTAGCCAATGGGATTAAATCCACGGCCTAAGTGTGGAATTGGGGTCTCGGGTCTCAGGTGTAGCTTCTACGTTGCCTGCTTGTATCACAGTAATCGCTAAATAATTTTCAGGGCTCACTAGTTGCAGCAGATCTCAAAACATCACCACAGTTTCCTCAAAAATCCAATATTGGCAAATCCAAGTTCAGGTCTTGGGGTTCTAGTTTCTGGTTTGCTCACAATTCTAACACTAGATGGCTTGTGGTCACTATCTAATCCTCAATTTCACCTTCACACATCAAGAAATCACCTAACCCTTAACCAGGAATTTTCAAAGATCACCAAACCTTCACAAGTTAACTCAAAACTACACCAGAATATTAGAAATACTAAAAACTTAACTAGAAGTGTGGGATTTTACCTCATTTGGCAACTAAGGAAAATTCTAGGGTTGCCTAAAGTCTTCAAAACCATAACTTGATTGACCCATGGTGTTTGTGGAGAGGTTGGGATCAATTTTTGTGAAGGGGTGTGAGGTTTTTATGGTGGTTTAGAGGGTGCTGCGTTAGGTGGTAATGAAGGTTGAGGAGGAGGAGAAGGAGATGAAGAGGAGAGAAAGAAATGAAGCGGAGAATAATGAAGGCCAAAGAAGAATGTGGAAACTTCTCTCTCCCTCTCTCTCCCCCCCATGATACTTGTCCCATCAATCTCTCTCTCACCTATTTTCTTTTCTTTTTAATAAAAACAAAATTCATTTTTAAACAAAAGAAGAAGCCATGTTTCAACAATAAAATGTAACAAGTGTTTTTGCAACATGTTAAGTTGCATGCCATGCACAATCAAACTTAATACATAATTAGTGAAATATTAATCAAGTTTAGTATTAAACTTGTATATAATTAATTATTTAATAATTTATAAAATATCCAATTTACATAAATTCTTTCAAAAATAATAATTCTTATTAATTTTCCGAATATTTTCCAAACTATCGGTATATAATTACACCACTTCATTAAAACCAATTTCTATATCTTTATAGTGTTCATGAATTTAATTATTTTATTTATTTAAACTCCTAAAAATAATATTTTATTTTCTGAAATGTTACAGATATATAAAGATCTAAAAATATAATGTAGGTATTATACTAGATTCACATATACACTTTACTGGTAAATCTCAGATACAATCTTGCACCATATTGGGTTCTAAACTTACGGGTCGGGTCGGATAACGACTACTATTATTCGAATCATTCGCGACCCAAAAGATAGAATAGAAGAAATATAAAGCAGGTGTTAAAATACCAATTAATGTCGTATAACCATACTAGGGTGTTACATTATACCCAACTACAAAAGAATTTCATCCTCGAAATTCACGAAACATGAAAACATAAGAAGATACGGATTTAAGGAAAGAGATGAGAAAACTTTTGTCGAATCTCGTCTTCATGTTCCCATGTAGATTCTCCATGTGAACGATTTTCCCATGAAACAAGCACTAGAGGGATCACCCTATTCTTGAGAACCCTTTCTCGTCGATCCACAATCGTCATCGGTTGCTCTTCATATGTTAAATTTTCCCTTACTGGCAATTCTGAGTGATATATAAGACGTGCGTCTCATCTCTAACATACTTGCGGAGTTGAGATACATGAAACACGTCATGAAAACCCTCCAAGGATGGTGGTAAAGCCAAGCGATAAGCTACCTCTCCAACACGCTCGATAATACCGAAATGCCCCATGAATCGAGGACTAAGCTTGCCTCGACTGTCTAATCGGATCACTTCTCTAGTCGGTGATATCTTCAGGAATACAAAATCACCAACTGCGAACTCCAGAGGTCTTCGTCCTGTATCGGCCCAACTTTTCTGTCGATCTTGTACCGCCTTCATATGATTTCGGATCACGTTAACTTTCTCCACCGTTTGCACAATAAGATCCGGTCCCAATAATTTTCTTTCTCCAATATCGTCCCAACAGACAGGCGAGCGACACTTACGACTATATAATATTTCGAATGGAGCCATCTGTATAGTCGCCTGAAAACTGTTATTATAAGAAAACTCCACCAAGTGTAAATGATCCTCCCATGAGTCCTTGAAGTCTAACATGCATGCTCTCAACATATCTTCAAGAGTTTGGATTGTTCTTAAAGACTGACCATCTGTATGAGGATAATAGGCTGTACTGAATTTCAATCTAGTCCCCAAACTTTTCTGCAGACTCCTCCAAAAGTGCGATAAAAATCGGGTATCACGATTGGAAATGATGCTCACAGGTACTCCATGAAATCTCACAATCTCCTGCATGTACTGCTCTGCTAAAGCCTCCGTCGACTGACCAACTAGAAACGATATAAAATGAGCTGTCTTGGTCCATCGATCAACAATCACCCAAACTGTATTATTGCCCTTTGGACTCCATGGTAAAGCTGTCACTAAATCCATGGCTATTTATCCCTACTTCCATTGAAGAATCGGAAGTGGTTGCGATAAACCAGCTACCCTTTGATGTTCAGCCTTGACTTGCTGACACACCAAGCACTTCGATATGTAGCGAGCAATCTCCCTTTTCATGCCTTCCCACTAAAAATGCTATCGTAGATCTCGGTATATCTTTGTGCTTCCTGGATGTATGGAATATGCGGAACTGTGAGCCTCCTTCATAAGTCTTCACGAACATCTCCTTTAGGCACACATAAATAACTACCATATCGTAACGAATCGTCTTCATGAATTAACATGTCCGTTCGAAGTCCCGCTTCTACTTTTTCTCGAAACTTCTGCAATTTTGGATCGTGCGACCACGCTGCTTTAATGTTATCGATCAAGGATGACTGTATTTGCAACTGCATCAACTATCCTGAAGAATTCGGTAGTACAATCTCCAATTCGAATCTCTGAAAATCATTTATAATCTCCTTCTGTGCAGTCAACATCTATATTGCTGGCAACTGACTTAGAGCATCCGACACTACGTTAACTTTTCCCGGATGGTATTTTAGATCAAGATCGTAGTCAGCCATTAGCTCCAACTATCTACATTGCCTCATATTGAGCTCTTTCTGTGTGAACACATATTTTAGGTTTTTGTGATCGGTAAATACTTCTACCCTTTCACCCAATAAGCAGTGTCTCCAAATCTTCAGAGCAAAATCACTGCTGCTAACTCCAGATCATGAGTTGGGTAGTTCTTCTCATGAGTCTTTAATTGTCTCGACGCATAAACCATGACCTTCCCATGTTGCATTAGAACACATCCCAATCCTTTCCCAGATGCGTCGTTGTAAATAACCAACCCTCCGGAACTGTCTGGCATGATCAGAATAGAAGCGGTGGTCAATCTTTGCTTCAACGCTTTAAAAGCTAACGCACACTTCTCGGTCCATACGAACAGTACCTCCCTTCGTGTTAGCTTGGTCAATGGTTCTGCAATTCGAGCAAAGTTCTCCACGAACCTTCTATAGTATCCGGAGAGCCCAAGAAAACTTCTAATCTCCCCTACGTTCTTTGGAAATGGCCAATCATGAACAGTTGCAATCTTTTCAGGGTCAACGACAATTCCATCTTTGGATACAGCATGACCCAAGAACTTCACTTTTTCGAGCCAAAACTCACACTTGCTCATCTTAGCATATAACTTTTCTCGTCTCAACGTTTGCAGTGCGATCCTTAAGTGTTCTTCATGCTCTTGTTTCCTCCTTGAATAAACCAAAATATCGTCAATAAACACCACTACGAAATGATCCAGATATGGTGAAAATATTCGGTTCATTAAGTCCATAAATATTGCTGGTGCATTAGTAACTCCAAATAGCATCACTAAATACTCGTAATGCCCATATCGAGTTCGGAACGCTGTCTTACAAATGTCTTCTTCTTTCACCCAAACTTGATGATATCCTGATCATAAATCCAACTTCGAGACTACTCTCGCGCCACTAAGTTTATCGAATAATTCGCCTATGCGAGAGATTGGGTACTTGTTCTTAATAGTCACCCGATTTAACTTGCGATAGTCGATGCACATCCTCCGCGTGCCATCTTTCTTTTTGACTAGAAGGTCTGGAGCTTCCCACGGTGAACCATTGCTATGAATCCAACCCTTCTTTAGTAATTCGGAAACTTGTCTCTTTACCTCTTCCAGTTTCACCGGTGCCATCAGATAATAAGCCTTTGAAATTGGCACTGCTACAGGAATAAGATCAATCGCAAACTCCATATCTCGTTTAGACGGTAAACTCGAGATGTCCTTGAACATATCCATGAAATCCCAAACTGCTATCAGCGCTTCATCTATAACTTGTTTACGAACTTCACCCTTTAGTAAACGGTTCCCTTCATCATGAATTTGCAAGTTTGTTCTAAAACTTGTGGGTTATTAGCCCACCATTCTTCCGCTGCGCTATTCTGATAATTTGAGGCGGGTCTGTCAAAACTTCTTCAATCAAATATCTTATATCCGATCGTCCTTGAACCGGTCTGCACCAACTCCCACTGGGGTTAATCTCGAACTACCACAATCATCAAAAACTTCTCCTGTGTTTCTCCTTATTATTTGAAGCGCAGACAGACTGGTCACTACGGGACAAGGGGAAGGATATAACGCGGTTGTTGGATTCAAGTTCGCGATAAGGCATAAATTCGTAAGCAATGAAACCGAGAGAAACAAAGTAGTACAACGGTCATAAGTCAAGAAAATGAATCAAAATAGGACTCCAGGTTACCTAAATAAAGTACCGCATTGTAACCATGCCGCGGTATATAATTACAACTACATAACTCCATTCAAGTCGTCAAAATGCTACTAACAGATTCGAGAAAATAAGATGGGAGAAACAATTAGGAACCAAAAGAATTCCAAGCCGAGATGCAAAGTCATTTCCAAATCGTTGAGATAAAAGAGTTTAAGAGATGGATAAGATTCAAGAATTCGAATGACAAGACAATAATGTGGCAGGACATGTTCCTAAAATTCTGGGTACCCTGATTAGTGTATTGGGTCCAATACCCAACTACAAAAGAAACCAAACCCAGCTAACCTAAAACCTATGCTCTGATAACAAACAAACCCTGTCACGCCCTGCTTTCCAGAGTGCGCAAATTACGGCACGTGACAGAACTAACCATGCTACCTGTGGCTAGGAAACATCCCTCCACAGTCATATTACGGCTGTCTATAGGATATCAAGAACAGTGAAATATAAAATCTATCTAGTACATGTCCATTTGCCATAGTTAAAAGAGTTAAGAAAATGTATAAGCGGAAACGAGTTAAATCCAATGAACAACATCTGAGACTTATCCTAGTATTGGCTCACATCGGAAATTAAACATCTCTAAATTACAATCGTTCAATTCCTCACTGCTCGGCTTGATGGCTAAAGTACTCCTATTCAGCCTGCGATAAAGATAGAGGAACCGAGCCATACAAAATCCAGACTTCAGTATGTCATAATATCAAATAGCAGTGATAGCCAGGATGTAACGATATAAGTAAGCATGAATGTAAATAAATAACACAGATATGAAATAGTGGGGTATGTGTGTATATGTGATGTGTGATGTGTAACCTGTAATTGTGCTTCTAGGTTATCTATTCTAAAAGTCTTTGAAATCAATTAATGTAATCCTCATCGTGATTCAACAGTCTATGCCCCGTTCATTCCTCATGGGATCACGGTAACATTATTTATTATGTAACGCCCGAAAAAACGACAAACATGTAATTATTCCGTAACGCCCGGAAAAACGGCAAACAGGATTATTCCGCAACGCCCGGAAAAACGACAAACATGTAATAATAGCCTTTTGAGTTACATTTTGGTTACATTCTTGATTTCCCTTTTCCCCCAGATTTGTGTTCAAGTCAGGTATTGCCAATATAGATCTAATGCTAACACAGGATCAAGTAGGTACATGTTTTGACTATGCAGACAACAAGTTACGTCCATCAGGACAAAAAATCAGGATTGTTGACATTAGTAACTAAATCCAAGTAATGAGTCAAGTAGTGTGTCGTGAACATGTCATGTGATGCATATGTATCAAGTAGATACCAAATGTGAAACTGTAACGAATATCTGAACACGGTAAGCACGACGGATATCAGGATGCATATGTATCCATCTGTAATAACCTGTTATACGTCCATGACTATGTATGATGCAAACTAGATGGCAGGTTATACTAATATAATAGTATAATGATATCATGATATTCTGGCATGCAACTAGATATGCGATTATCGGTACAGATACAGACAAATACTATAAAACTGTAAATCGGTAATATTTGCCGAACATTAAAACACATGCACTATTATTTATTAAATAGATATTGAAATAATAATATTAACAGGGATAACATATTCAATCCGATCAATAACTATAAAAGTGGTATTGATTAACCATGCACAAGAAAGTTCCGTTCAGAAATTCAGCGTCATCCTGATTTGTAAAATAGTTTAAAAATAACAAACGTCCTCCAAAAGAGACGTGTCATATACCAAAACAAATATAATTCAATAAGATTTTCATTTTTATAAGTTAAAGTATCTCAGATTGTTCCTAAAAAAAGTTATGAACATTCGAAATTTAAAGTTTGCTGCTGGAATTTCTCTGGACAGCAGTTCAGAGGTACTTTCATTTACAGTTTATGTTATTTAAACAATTTATTTTGCAAATAAATATTTCACAGGATTATATTATTCTGAGTTAGCTTTGTAACGAACTAAAGAAAGTTTGCTAATGATTTTTCTATGATTTATAATGAATTTTATAAGGTAAATTGTACAATAAATTTCAGATTTGTCGTATCCGCTTTGCGACGATATTTCATGTGCAAACTATAATATTTTCAAGCTATATTTTGTATAATGTTATAAAATGCAGATTATAAATTAATTAATGATAATAATAAGAAATATTACGATGATATGTATATTTATAGATATAATTATAGTATGTCGCAAGTTGTAAACTTGCATACATTGTATATTATAAAAATGATTAACGTTAAATAACTACGGTGTATAAATTATATATATATAGCTGTAAGATGATAATATTAATATTACAACAACATATAAGTAAATTACATAAAATATAGCATGTAGCAAGTTGTAAACTTGTCTCGAAACAAACGCGATGAACGGAAGCAACATGACGCTATACAAATCAACACCAGGTTTTGATGGATCGGTTAAGGTTTTAGGATGTGATGGAGTTGCGTCGGCGAGAATGGGTGTGGGCTTGAAGAAAGAAGAAGGAGAATATATAAATTAATGAGGGAGAGATATGTTGTGTGGAGAGAGAGAGAAAAAGAGAGGTTTTGTGTTTAATATAAATATATATAGTATAGTTTAAATTAGGTTATAAATATATATTAATTTTAATTTATGTAGATAATATCAAATTATAACCAATCTCCACCAAAATCTTATCAAAAATATATTTTGGAAAATACATATGTAAACTTTTCAACCATAATGCAAGAATATATTTTAAATAACTCATACTCCCAATTTAAGATTTAAAAGGATTCTAAAAATATATCTAGATTTAGTAAATATTTGATATTAGATATCTTGAGATTTAAACGTAAAAGATAAAAGCAAAATAAGATATGGGATGTCAACCATATAATGACATTTAACAAAATATAACTTATTCTTAACTTGTGACTATTAAAAGATATATGATGATCTCGATATATGATATATAAAGATCTAAAAATATAATGTAAGTATTATACTGGATTCACATATATACACTTTACTGGTAAATCTCAGATACAATCTTGCACCATATTGAGTTCTAAACTTGCGGGTCGGGTCGGATAACGACTACTACTATTCGAATCATTCGCGACCCAAAAGATAAAATAGAAGAAATATAAAGTAGGTGTTAAAATACCAATTAATATCGTATAACCATATTAGGGTGTTACACTTGAGGAGCCAGCCTGTGGAAGACAGACTTCTTATAGGCTTTCTCCTACGGTGTTGATGTACCGATGGTGGGAGGTGAGAGTATCGACCCAAATATAAGCCCATTGATTTGTTGAAGAGATGGATTGCAGAGATTTGAGATTGCAAGCAGCCCATATTTGACTCCACCAGATGTGACAGAGCCTGAGTTGCTGTGGGTGGAAGTACACGCCATTTTTCATAGAGACAAAACGCCGAGCTTCAATATCTCATCACCCAAGGGCAACTACAAACATATAAACCGCGATTATTTGATCGCGGAAAAACACGGCACACGAAGTGTAGAGTGGAAAGAGGAAAAGGTCCCACTGGGCGTGCCGGAATCTGTTTACTGCCAAAGGACCAGACTGAGATATTGGGACGTCTACCCTGAAATTTAGGGGGCAGACGCTATTTGGACTTCTCCATCCACCTCTCCGAAGATACCAAGTTTATTTATGACACCATATATCGGAGGTTTGGACATATGCGACCATTGTAACAGATTTCATCAGATTCCCCCTCATTTGTAAGGTTTTGATTGTGGGGACGCTCTTCCCTGCAGGCGCAAACCCCTGCAGTTAATTACGTTACCGTATTATGATAACCACTTTCTCCTTCTCCAGTGGTTTACTTCGTGTCGTGTTGTGTTTGTTTTATTTTGGGTTGACCGTGGATTGTATACGGAGACTAATTTATGTTGTCGCCCGTAGGGCGCGGATTTGTCCAAATCCGTATATTTGAGATTTGGGTTTGGGTCAAGGATTTACTTGACGGGGTCCATGTTGATAGCTAGGTTTGCCAACGGGAATGAATTTAGGATGCATTTCTCACATTTGTGAGGTCCATCCGTTCATAAGATATTTGAGTTTGATCTAAGAATCGTTAATCATATTTGAGACTAAAATCAACTTAGAAACAAGTGAGCATATGAGCTCAATTATATTAGTTTAAGAACATCACGGTCCAACATCGCCATATTTGGAGTGAATATTAATTTAAGGACGTTTCAGTCAATTATCGCCGTATTTGGGGCGAATATTAGTTTAAGGACGTTTCGGTCCAACATTCCCATTTTGAGGACGAATGTTGGTTTAAGGACATTTCGGTCTAACATTCCCGTTTTGGGGATGACTGTTCGTTTAAGGACATTTCGGT
The DNA here is from genome assembly GCA_030015575.1 of Agapanthus africanus. Lineage (NCBI taxonomy): Eukaryota > Viridiplantae > Streptophyta > Magnoliopsida > Asparagales > Amaryllidaceae > Agapanthus > Agapanthus africanus. Next base: position 214,064,027 of record CM057338.1, read on the forward strand.
CCAACATTCATCTTGCACGCACATGTATTTGTTACGTGGCAAAGTGAACGATGGTGACATGGGAAGCGCTCAATTTGGGGTGAGACCCAATTTGAGGTGTGCACGTCAATTTGGAAGTGCATCAATGTAGGATGTATCATTTCCTGTCTTGATGAAATTTTATATCAAGTTGGGACGGAAAATGAGTTGTTGGACCCGCCACTTCTCCGAAAATATTGAGGAATTACGACATATATCAGAGGCGTGAAGAGATGTACCATTGAACCAAATCCTATGTTTGAGGGAAAGATCATGGTGGATCTTCTAAGAATCATTAGCCTTATTTGAGACTAAGATTACCTTAGGAGATATGGGATGATTATAATTTTGGATATTATCAATGACATATCATTAGTCATGTTTGAGACTAAAATCAGTTTGGAAATCATGAGCATATGGGCTCGCTTGAAGAATCAAAGAGGTTTAATCTCAGGAAACTTAGCCAATCTGGGTTAAGACTGGGTTTCTGTACTACCTAACAGTGCTAAGCACTGTTGGGTTAAAAATTTACACCCTGGTAGACCAGGTCAAAATCAAAGTCAACCCCAAGCCAAGTGGGCCTAAGCCCAGATCAAGTGGGCCTATGCCCGGGTCGAGTCCGAACATGAAGCGGCCGGCCTCCCCCCATGCCAAAATAAAAATTTTGTAATAAATAATTTTGTTGTATTTCTTGTATTTTTATTTTATGAATAAATGTAAGAAAATGGGCATAAAGCCAAATTTTTGTAAAGCCCATGGCTTATGTGCAAAAAGAAATGGCACATGATCCATGGGCTAGGCAAAATAGCCCAAGAGGCTATGTGTAAAGTGTATAGCCTATAAAGACAAGGATAATGAAATATCTCAACAACTTTTTCTCTCTCCAAAAAAATCCAGATCTGTGATCTTCTTCTTCCTCAAGGTTCTAAAATCTTCCTTTTTTCTTTTGAATTAAATTAAGAGTTTTACTCTTCCTTTTTCAAAACTAAATAATTTTTCACCACAAAACCCACAAAGGGGAACTTGGATCTACCATTAGATGTCAAAAAGAAGAGATTTTTAAAATCTCACATCTCTTGATCTTCAAGATCCTGCCAACAAAGGAGGAAGAAGGAGACCCATCTCCAGAGACCCCACTTTGGGGAAGAACAAGGGCTCAAGGGGAGAAGCCCTTCATCAGCTTCAAAATATCCTAGGAGTTTAACTCCTCATATATATATATATATATATAAACACAGAATAATAAGTGCTTCTTTTTGGGAGTACAACTCCCATTGCAGGGACCAAGTCCCTTTTGCTGCTCGAGCGACCACGTGCTGACACGTGGCACGCTAGCTCTCTTGCGCTCGGAGCGCTAGTGCCCGAACGCCCACGTGCTGACACGTGGTGCGCTAGCGTTCAAAGCGCTAGCGCTCTTGCGCTCAGAGCGCTAGCGCCCGAACGCCCACGTACTGACACGTGCGCCCAGAGCGCTAGCGCCCGAGTGCCTATGTGCTGACACGTAGTGCGCTAGCGTTCAGAGCGCTAGCGCCCGAATGCCTACGTGCTGACACGTGGTGAGCTAGCGCTCAAAGCGCTAGTGCTCTTGTGCTCAGAGCGCTAGCGCCCGAGCACCCACGTGCTGACACGTGGCGTGCTAACGCTCTTACGCTCAGAGCGCTAGCGTCCAAAGCGCTAGCGCCCGAGCGCCCACGTGCCGACACGTGATGCGCTAGCGCTCAAAGCGCTGGCGCTGGCCCCACGCATCCTTTGGATGCCCTTTCCCCCTTTTTAATACATATATATATATATATATATATATATATATATATATATATATATATATATTTACACACACACACACATATGTATACATATATACACACACACATACTCCACAACACCATCCCCCTCAAAAAAAGTTTTTTGGGCCGGGGCGCTGCCCCGCACCCTGCAAGGGAGCTGCTAGCCCCCCTGACCCCCAGCCCGCTATTCGGGTAGCGGGACCCCCGTAAAAACTCTGCGGGGCCCCCGATAAATCCAAGCCCCCATCCAAAACAAACACACGTACACTGCACATTGAGTTCGCATGACCAGTTTAACCCGTCAATCGGAGGTTCCCTCGCTCCAAAGGCGAGGGGTAATTAACGGCAGCTTAGTCCGCGGCTGCCGGAGATTCGGATCCCCATAATCAATAACCCCCCGCCTACCCTAGGCAGGGGGAATCTGTAGTACGCATGACAAGCGCGCGCGTATTCCCATCTCAATGGGGTGACGAAAAACACCCTACAGATTCTGGCACGCCCGGTGGGGCCAATCTCTCGTCCCATATTTCGGGTTAAACGTTCATGCGAACTCAATCAATATGCATACACATATCTATACTAAAATATTGCTTTTTCTTGCAGGTTTCAAGTAATCACTTTTCAACAATGTCTCCTATGATGAACTCAGCTCTCAGCACGGCTTCCATCTCCTACACGATGAAGATGGATGCCAGGACAGTCATTTCGGCCAGTCTCGGGCGATAATGGGAAGAGCCGCTGCTACCATTCGGCTCTATCCTATTCGTGTCAGCTAACGCCATCCCAGCTTCTCAAGCCCCGGTGGCAGACAAACCGGTCTCGAAAGGCAAGGGGCCAAATGTGGTGGTCTCGAAGGCGCCCCAACTCAAACGCAAGTCGGTGTTCGAACAACTCTCCTTAGCCCCAGCTAGGGGCAAGGCCATCAACACCAACAAAGCAACAAGGCATCTCGAGAAAGCTCCGGCGGTGCCCTTGACAACTGCTCGATCGGGTGTCTTCTTTAAGCTCCCCGCTAATCGACTCACGGTAGCTTCCCAGGAAACAGATGCCCGCCAAGCCCTTAAAATTGAGAAGCTAAGGCAGCAAAGGCTCAGATATAGAGCCAACAAAAGAGCTAGGGCTCCTGCTAGGCTGAACCTCATGGGGTTCGAAGAACAGGGTTACCCCGCCGAAGATGGGGAAATGGTTGGATATGTGGTCCACACTGTCTACACGGTGGGCATGCGTAGCAAGAGCAAGGACGGGGCCACCACATCTCAGATCCCATCTGGCTTGAATGTGGCTGCCGCTTCCCAAGAACAGCCACCTCCGCTTGATGATGAAAACCCTCTCGATGAGGATGATAGGCAGAAAGACCCTTCGGTCCATGAGGAGTCGGGCTCGGAAAGCGAAGATGAGCCATTCTTCCGTCCCAAGAACGCAGAGCAGCAACTTCTCCAAGAGCTCCGAAAACAGCTCAGAAGCAAAGACAAGGAGACGGCCAAGCTCTACTAAAAAATTGACGACTTGACAAATGTCTTCTTACAGCTCACGGCCCAACTTGCCTCTCAGCCGCCCAATCAGGCGCAGGGCTCTCATGAACCAGGAAACGGTGTCCGGAAACAGCCGACGCCCGTTCCCTCAAATCCAAAAGTGGGCGGACCGCATGAAAATCAGTCGCATCCTATCTCGGGAAATGTCTTTGCTGCCGATGACAGCAGCCCGCTAACTCAAGATCAAATTATGAATTTGGTTGCCAGCAAAGTCAAAACATTGGTTGCCGAAGCCGAAGCGCAAAAAGATATCAGCAGTAGTGGGAGACTATATCCTGCTCCGTATGATCTGGTAGAATTTCCTAGCGGCTATATCATCCCCAAATTCGGAAGATTCGATGGGACGGGAAATGCGAATCAGCACATCGCCCACTTTAAAACCTCATGCGGGAATACTGGGGGCAATGACGCGCTTCTCCTCCGCCAGTTCGTTAATAGCTTGACCGATGTTGCTTTCGACTGGTACGCGAGCATACCTGATGGCTCCGTTACTACTTTCGTCCAAATAGAATCTTTGTTTCGACAAAGGTTCATGAGCGTCAGCGATAAGATCACCATTGCCGAGCTCGTAAGGACCAAGACCAAGAACAATGAAAGCAGCACGGATTTTATAACCCGATGGCGCAATCTCTCCATCAAATGCGAACCGCCGATAGAGCAAGACCAATCTGTCAGTCTCCTCGTCGGAAATCTCAACAATTGGATGGCCCCGTTTCTATGCACCGCGGGTCTCAAAACATTCTAAGAGCTGACCAGGAAGGTTCAAATGCTGGAGCGCTCAAAGCAGGAGTCCTCCTCTGACTCCCAAAATAACAATAGGTCCTGGAGAAAGCGAAAGGACGAAAATCGCAAAGGCGGAAATTCCGACGATACTGAATCTTTCAATACCTCGGCTAACCGAAATAAGCAAGGGTCGAGCGGGCCTAATGCCAACCAGCTTCGGAAGCCAATGTTCGGAGAGGGAGGAGAATCTCCACTGAAAGAGAAGCTGGACAAGGTCTATTCCTTCAGAAGGGACAAAATCCGTAAAATATTCAAAGACACCCTGAGAAACGGTCTACAACTGCCAGAGTCAAAAAGACCGCAGGAAGCGAATAGGACCGACGACCCCAAATACTGCCCCTATCACAGAGTGATAGGTCATGCCATTGAGGACTGCTTCGTCTTCAAAGATTGGGTCGTAAAGCAATACAAGGCAGGAGAGATAGAATTGTCTAAAGGCGTGTTAACAAACAGTCCAGCTGCGACCGCCAATTTCATACAAACGGAGACCGAAGTTCTTCATGAAACTGATTCTCTCAGACATCTGCCTTTCTCTGAAAACAATCGACCACCACGTCATTAAACTGGGAACAGTCGACCACCACGTCGTTAAACTGGGAACAATCGACCTCTAAGTCATTAAACTGGGAATGTAAAAAAAAAATTGTGTAAATAAAAAAAAGGGAATGTGTAAATAAATAAATAAAAGATAAAGCCGAAATAATGGGGCAAACGCGAATAAATAGCCGAAATGATAGGGCAATCGCGACCTTCGCGATAAGAAAAGCTGAAATGATAGAGCAATCGCGGTAAAAAAACCCAACAAAAACAAAAACAAAAAAAAAACCAAAATCCGATTTCTCAAAATTCTCCCGGCCCTACGGTTGGTCCCCAAGTTGACTGCCGTATACAATTCAAGGGCTCAAATAATTCTCATCATACCCATGCCCCTCCGTAATCACCAGTTACGCGGCTGGTCTCCGCCTTTGGAATTATGCTCCATTGAGAAGACCCACTCATGTGTCCTCACGATACATGGGGAGAATAAACCTTTGTGGGATCCTTACGACTCATAAAGGAAAAACACACTTAGGATTCCTCACGACTCCTAAGGAGAAAATATACCTGCGGGATCCTTAAGACCCGTAGGGAGAAAATGCTTTTATGAGACCCTCACGGCCCATAAAATTGAAAAGCCTTAGGCGATAGGGTTCTAAACCTGTCTCCTAAGCCATCGCTCCACAATCCCTAAGTGGCGAATGATGAGTCGATCCTGGTACCATATTCTAGGGCAGCGATGCAGATACCAACCAAATTCCAAATTTCAATTCCCAAGTGGCGAATGATGAGTTGCTTCTGGTACCATATTCCAGTGCAGCGATGCAGACGCCAACCAAATTCCAAATTCTAATTCCCAAGTGGCGAATGATGAGTCGCTCTTGGTACCATATTCCAGTGCAGCGATGTAGACGCCAACCAAGTTCCAAATCCCATACCCCAACGGCGAATGATGAGTCGTTCCTGGTACCATATTCCAGTGCGGCGATGCAGACGCCGACATAGTCCCGAAATTTTTCCGGCCCTACGGTTTGGATCATACATCCTGAAAAACCGTATACAATCAACGGGCGTAAAACAATCCCAATCCCTCCCAAGTCCTACCGGTGAGACCACATTCAAAGTCCCGCTGTCGGTGAAGATTAAAAAAAAAAGGGTATGTCCACAAGCAAAATGGGCACGGATAAAAACCCGAATGGGCTCCGTGAGTAAAAAAGCAGGACTGCCGGCGAGTTTGTGAAAACCCGAATGGGCGCAAACTCATAAAAAAAAGATGACATGCACTCACAAAGTCCTGTCGACTTTGTGAGGAGAAAATTCCCGCGTGAGATCCTTACGACTCACAAAGGAGCAACACACTTAGGAGTCCCCACGACTCCTAAGGAGAAGATACACCTACGGGATCCTTACGACCCGTAGGGAGAAAATGCTTTGTGAGACCGTTACGGCTTACAAAATTGAAAAGTCTTAGGTGATAGGGACCTAAAACCTGTCTCCTAAGCCATCGCTTCCTGATAAACAAGCGCAAATGATGATTCGCTCCTGGTACCATATTCCAGTGTAGCGATACTGATGCCAAGCAAAAACCAATTCCCAAATCCTCCCGGGGCAAATGATGAGTTGCTCCTGGCATTATTCCAGTGCAGCAATGCAGATGCCGAAAAAAACAAAATCCCCAAATCCTCTCATGGCAAATGATGATTCGCTCCCGGTACCATATTCCAGTGTAGCGATGCTGATGTCAACCCAAATCAAACCAAACCAACAAGCTCTGCGGTGGAATCATGCTCCGTCCCAGAGTTTACCCCGTGTCGAAATCATGCTTCGCCTCGGGATATCTACCTTCCCTGCTGGAATTATGCTCCGCCTCGGGATATCTACCTTCCCTGCTGGAATTATGCTCCGCCTCGGAATCAAGTCAGCCAACAAGCTCTGCGCCGGAATCATGCTTCGTCTCAGAGTATACCCCGCGTCGAAATCAAGCTTTGCCTCGGTGTATCGTCCTTCCCTGTCGGAATTATGTTTGGGCTCGGAATCAACCAATGACCTCCCCGTCGGAATTAAGGTCCGCCTCGGAATCAAGTCGACTAACAAGCTCTGCGCCGGAATCATGCTCCGTCTCAGAACGTATCCCGTGTCGAAATCATGCTTCGCCTCGGAGTATTTGCCTTCCCTGTCGGAATTATGCTTCGGCTCGGAATCAACCAGCGACCTCCGCGTCGAAATTATTCCCCGCCTCGGAATCAAGTCGACCAACAAGCTCTGTGTCGGAATCATGCTTCGTCTCAGAATGTGCACCCCGTGTTGAAATCATGCTTCGCCTCGGTGTATCTGCCTTCCTCGCTGGAATTATGCTCCGCCTTGGAATCAAATCAACCAACCAGCTCTGCATCGGAATCATACTTTGTCTCAGAGTGTACCCCGCATCGAAATCAAGCTTTGTCTCGGTGTATCTGCCTTCCCTGTCGGAATTATTCTTCGCCTCGGAATCAAATCAACCAACCAGCTCTGCGTCGGAATCATACTTTGTCTCAGAGTGTACCCTGCGTCGAAATCAAGCTTCGCCTCGGTGTATCTGCCTTCCCTGTCGGAATTATGCTTTGCCTCGGAATCAAATCAACCAACTAGCTCTGAGTTGGAATCATGCTTCGTCTCAGAATGTGCACCCTGTGTCGAAATCATGCTTCACCTCGGTGTATCTGCATTCCCTGTCGAAATTATACTTTGTCTCGGAATCAAGTCAGCCAACAAGCTCTGCGCCGGAATCATGCTTTTTCTCAGAGTGTACCCCATGTCGAAATCATGCTTCGCCTCGGCGTATCCGCTTTCCCTCTCCGGAATTATGCTCCACCTCGGAATCAAATTAACCAACAAGCTCTGCGCCGGAATCATGCTCCGTCTCAGAATGTACCCCGTGTCGAAATCATGCTTCGCCTCGGAGTATTTGCCTTCCCCAACGGAATTATGCTTCGCCTGGGAATCAACCACTGCATCGAAATTATGCTTCGGTCAGAATGTCTGCCGCTCATCGGAATGATGCTCTGATCCCTAGAATCATGCTCCGCTCTTTGGAATGATGCTCCGATCCCGGAATTATGCTTCGAATCTTCGGAATAATGCTCCGATCCTTGGAATCATGCTCCGCTCATCGGAATGATGCTCTGATCCCTGGAATTATGCTCCGCTCATCGAAATGATGCTCCGATCCCTGGAATCATGCTCCGCTCTTCGGAATGATGCTCCGATCTCGGAATTATGCTCCGACACTTCGGAATGATGCTCCGATCTTTGGAATCATGCTCCGTGCTTCGGAATGATACTTCGATCCCTGGAATCATACTCCGCGCTTCGGAATGATGCTCCGATCTTCGGAATTATGCTTCGACTCTTCGGAATGATGCTCCGACCTTGGGATTATGCTCCGCAAATCGGAATGATGCTCCGATCCCCGGGAATCATGCTCCCCGAGGGATACTCCGACCCTGGAATTATGCTCCGCGAATCATAATGATGCTCCGATCCCCGGGAATCATGCTCCCCGGGATGATGCTCCGCCCCTGGAATGATGTTCCACCTCGAAATCCAACTTCAAGCTCCATCAATTTCGTGCACACAACTCATGCATGCAGTGTGCATTCATTGATGGGGGGCACTTTGTTGGGGTAAAAATTTACACCCTGGTTGACCAGGTCAAAATCAAAGTCAACTCCAAGCCAAGTGGGCCCAAGCCCAGATCAAGTGGGCCCATGCCCCGGTCGAGTCCGAACATGAAGCGGCCGGCCTCCCCCTGTGCTAAAATAAAAATTTTGTAATAAATAATTTTGTTGTATTTCTTGTATTTTTATTTTATGAATAAATGTAAGAAAATGGGCATAAAACCAAATTTTTGTAAAGCCCATGGCTTATGTGCAAAAAGAAATGGCACATGAGCCATGGGCTAGGCAAAATGCCATTTTGTGAAGCCCAAGGGGCTACGTGTAAAGTGTATAGTATATAAAGGCAAGGATAATGAAATATCTCAACAAATTTTTCTCTCTCCAAAAAAATCCAGATCTGTGATCTTCTTCTTCCTCAAGGTTCTAAAACCTTCTTTTTTTCTTTTGAATTAAGTCAAGAGTTTTACTCTTCCTTTTTCAAAACTAAATAGTTTTTCACCACAAAACCTACAAAGGGGAACTTGGATCTACCATTAGATCTCAAAAAGAAGAGATTTTTAAAATCTCACATCTCTTGATCTTCAAGATCCTGCCAACAGAGGAAGAAGAAGGAGACCCATCTCCAAAGGCCCCACTTTGGGGAAGAACTAGGGCTCAAGGGGAGAAGCCCTTCATCAGCTTCAAAACATCCTAGGAGTTTAACTCCTCATATATATAAACACACAGAATAATAAGTGCTTCTTTCTGGGAGTACAACTCCCATTGCGGGGACCAAGTCCCTTTTGCTGCTCGAGTGCCCACGTGCTGACACGTGGCGCGCTAGCGCTAGCGCCCAAAGCGCTAGCGTCCGAGCGCCCACATGCTGACACGTGGTGCGCTAGCGTTCAAAGCGCTAGCGCTCTTGTGCTCAGAGTGCTAGCGCCCAAAGCGCTAGCGTCCGAACGCCCACATGCTGACACGTGGTATGCTAGCGCTCGAGCGCCCACGTGTTAACACGTGGTGCGCTAGCGCTCTTGCGCTCAGAGCGCTAGCGCTCTTGCGCTCAGAGCACTAGCGCCCGAGCGCCCACGTGCTGACACGTGGTGCGCGAGCGCTCAAAGCGCTGGCGCTGGCCCCACGCATTCTTTGGATGCCCTTTCCCTCTTTTTTATATATACATACATACATACATACATACATTATATATATATGTATACATATATATACACACACACATACTTCACAACACTATCCCCCTCAAAAAAAAGTTTTGGGCCGGGGCGCTGCCCCGCACCTCGCAAGGGGGCTGCTAGCCCCCTTGACCCCCAGCCCGCTATGCGGGTAGCGGGACCCCGTAAAAACTCTGCGGGCCCTCCGATATATCCAAGCCCCCCTCCAAAAAAAAAAACACGCACACTGCACATTGAGTTCGCATGACCAATTTAACCCGTCAATCGAAAATTCCCTCGCTCCAAAGGCGAGGGGTAATTAACGGCAGCTTAGTCCGCGGCTGCCGGAGATTCGGATCCCCATAATCAATAAACCCCCGCCTACCCTAGGCAGGGGGAGTCTGTAGTACGTCTGACAAGCACGCGCGTATTCCCATCTTACTGGGGTGACGAAAAACACCGTACAAGCACTTAGTTACATATAGTGCTCACATGTGTTTTACGTGAGGCGCTATAATAGTGCTAAGTACTAGCCTTTTGTGGCAATCACGTGTGTTCCACGTGAGGCGCTGAGGTTTTGGCTTCTTTTGAGTGCTCACGTGTATTTCACATGAGGCGCTGAGTTTTGGCGCTGCACTAGTGCTAAGCACTAACTTTTTCAGGCGCTCATGTGTATTTCACGTGAGACGCTATATAACTTGGCTTTGGGTGCTCATGTGCTTTTCAGGTGAGGCGTTAGTTTTTTTTTGAGATTTAATCTCTGTTGATATTTTTAGAGAACTTAAATCTCTGTTGATGATATTTTGACCATTAACGATCACCAAGATTACTATTTTGAGGATATGGGATTATGTTCTTAAAGAACTAAGTTTTTGATTTGAAAGATTTGAGTTCCTGGAATATTATGGACTCCATGTATTTTTATCCATATTTTTTTGTTAATGTTTTCAGAGAGGTTAAATCTCTGTTAATGGTATTTTGACCAATAACGATCATCAAAATCACTATTTTGAGGATCTTGGATCATGTTTTTAAAGAACTAAGTTCTTGATTTGAAGGAACTAAGTTCCTGGAGTATTATGGACTCCATCTTCTTTCTGTTTAAATTTATTCTTCCCTGAATTTTTGATTCTCAAGAACAAGATCTTCCCGATGAGAATTAAATTCTCAACTTGTGAGAGATTTGTCTTGTGGATCTCAGATCCAGATAAAGAACTATGTTCTTTTAAAAGGGTTAAATCCTTAGATGTGATATGATAGGTAAAGGAGATATTTTGATCTCTTCTTTTTTTCTTTACCTAGAGTTTTGAGGAGGAAAATCTTCTTCTTTGAGAATTAAATTCTCTGTTCTTTTTTTTTTGTGAAAGATTTTGGAGAGCCTTCTGTATTTTTTTACAAAAGCTTATGGAGGGTCTTTTTTTTTTTTATAGATTTAATCTCCTTACTCCTATTTATAGGAGAAGAGAAAAAAAATCAATTTGTTAAGAAAATCTCTCATTGAGAGATCATGATTGATTTCATAATCAATCAAAAATAATCTTTTAGATCAATTGGTGAATTTTATTCACCGTTGGATTTTTAATCCCAAGACTCTCTATTTAATAGAGAAGATTTCTTATTTGTTTAACAAGATTAGGAAATATTTTCCTAAGATAGAATTTTATTCTATCATATGAATATATTGTTAGTTTAACAAGATTAGAATTTTATTCTATCATATGAATATCTTGTTAGTTTAACAAGATTTGAAAATATTTTCCTAAAATAGAATTTTATTCTATCATATGAATATCTTGTTAGTTTAACAAGATTAGAATTTTATTCTATCATATGAATATCTTGTTAGTTTAACAAGATTAGGAAATATTTTCCTAAAATAGAATTTTATTCTACTGTATAAATATCTTGTTAGTTTACCAAGATTAGAAAATATTTTTCTAAGATATAATTTTATTTTATCATATGAATATCTTGTTACTTTAAAAAGATTAGGAAATATTTCATAACCATAGAATTTAATTCTGTTTAACAGAGAAGATCTCTCTTATTTTATGAAGATCAGAGAAATATTTCCCACATAAAATTTAATTCTATTAGATGGTTTAATTGGTGATATTTTATCACAATTGGATTTTAAATCCAAAATTCTCTGTTAGAGAAAAATCTTTCCATATTAGAAAGATCAGGGAAAATATTTCCCAAAATAGAATTTAATTCTATATAGAATTTAATTCTATTTAAATAGCGGCGCTCACATGCTTTGCATGTGAGTGCTGCCCAAAGAATGCGGTAAGGGAACTCACGTGTTTAACACGTGACCCCTAGTGTGGGTTTTAGCCTGTTTATTTCAGCGCTCATATGCTTTGCATATGAGCGCTCACGTGTTTAACACATGAAGCCTGTTTGGCCTTTGGTTATTTATGCTTAGTGCTCATATGCTTTGCCTATGAGTGCTCACGTGTTTAACACGTGAGGCCTGTTTGTTTTTTTTATTATTTGCTTTCAGCGCTTATATACTTTGCATATAAGCATTGATGTGTTTAACACGTGATGCCAAACTGTGGGAATTTTTTTTCTTTTTCTTCTCTCCCCTTTTTTTATAAGGGAACAAATAGCTCTTAGTCAAAAAATTTGGCGGGAACAATGAGTTCTTTGGCCGAGTTATACAAGATAACAGAAAATCAAAATGATCTCACTCTTTTTGCTTATTTTCCGATTGTGAGCCTTTAGATTTCGAAGAATCAATTCAAGGAAAAAGGTGGAAAGAAGAAATGGATGAGAAGATCAAAGCGATCGAGTAAAATGATATATAGGAGCTAATCTCTCTTCTTGAAGATAAAAAGGCAATCAAAGTAAAATAGGTGTACAAGAATAGAAAATTGCTCAAGGAGAAGTTGAAAGGTATAAGCAAGATTAGTGGCCAAAGGCTACATGTAATAAGCCAGAATTGAATATGATGAGGTATTTTCTCCGATTGCTCGCATTGAAACTATAAGATTAATTATTTCTTTGGCTGCGCAAAACAAATGACAAAATTTTCAACTAAATGTAAAATGAGCATTTCTAAATGGCTTTCTTGAAGAAGAGTTTACGTTGAACAACCTCTTGGTTATATTAAAAAGGGGCATGAATTAAATGTTTTGAAATTGAAGAAGGTGTTTTATGGCTTGAAGCAAACACCAAAAGCGTGGAATAGCTGGATCGATGCATATTTTAATGCAAACAATTTTATCCAATGTCCTTATGAGCATGCTTTATACACAAAAAATTTCTAAATTGATATTTTTTAGTTGTTTGCTTGTATGTGGATGATCTCATATTTACAGTAAATAATCCTTTCTTGTTCAAGGAGTTCAAAGACTCCATGATTTGAGAATTTGAAATGACAGATATTAGGCTCATGTTTTATTACCTTAGCATTGAGGTTAAACAAGATAAATATGGGACTTTTATCTAAAGGTTATGCAAAGTCTATAGTCATAAAATTCAACATGGAGGAATGGAATCCGGCATGCACACCCATAGAATGCGGCATCAAATTGTCAAAATACGATGGTGCAACCAAAATCGATCCTTGTTCCCTTATAAAAAAAAAGAAAGAAAAGAAAAAAAAAAGATGAAAAGAAACCCTCCCACGTGTTTAACATATGAGCACTCACATGTAAAGCATATGACCTACGGCTTCAAGAAGGATTATATCCTATGATATGGTTTTTACGTGTTGAACACGTGAGCGCTCTCATGCAAAGCATGTGAGTGCTGAATTCAGATAAAACTACAATCCATACGGGCCCCATGTGTTAAACACGTGAGCGCTCATATGCAAAGCACGTAAACGCTCCTTCCATATATATATATATATATATATATATATATATATATATATATAACAGCCCTCATGTGAAAACCACGTGAGTGCATCAGCTTGAAGCGTTAGCTTCAACTAAAATTAAATTCTATTTAGAACTAAATTCTATTCGGGAAATATTTCCCCTTATCTTTCTAATACTAGAAAGATTTTCTCAGTTAAACAGAGAGCCTCTGCATTCAAAATCCAACGGTGATTATAATGCCACCAACCAAATCAGAAGATAGAATTGAACTCTTTGTCAGAAAAATATTTTCCTAACCTTGTTAAAACGAACAGAAAATATTTTCTGTTAAAAAAATTCTTCGGATCTTAAGATCCAACGACGGATATAATTCCCCGAGTGATCTTTGAGATCAATTAGTTCAATTAAGATCTCTCAATGAAGAATTCTCTCAAACTAATTGATATTTTCCCTCTCCTATATAAATGACCCGAGACTTCAAATCTCAGATGGAGAAAACCCTCTGTAACCTTTTGCGATACAGAAAGCCCTCTATAAGTTTCTGCAAGAGAGAAAATTCTCTCTACAGACTCCCACAAAAACAACCGAGAATTTAATTCTTTTTTGGAAGAAAATAATCCCTTTGTTCAAACTCTTGGTAAAAATAGAGATAAAAGTATCTCTCTTCTGCCTATCTACATGTATGAAACAAGAGTTTAACCCTCTAAAATGAACTTAGTTCTTCTTCTGGATTTGAGACCCACATGACAAATCTCCCATAAAATGAGAATTTAATTCTCATCGGGAAAATCTTGTTCTTCAGACTCAAGATCTAAGGTAAAACTATGATTTTTATCACTTTTTATAAGAACAGAAGAAAAGCATGTGGAAGAAAGAAAAAAAGATGGAATTTATATTACAGAAACTTAGTTTCTTCAAGCTATGTTTTTATCTAAAGATAGGGTTTTTATCCTACTAAGAACTTAGTTTTCACATAAAAAAGGAACTTAGTTCTTACTGTTGATCTTTGCATGAATATGGTTAAATCTCACGTAAAAGGCACATGAACACCCTAAATAACAAAGGTTCACGTGAAAGACACGTGAAAACCCAAGAAAACAATGATTCACGTGAAAAGCACGTGAGCACTCATAAGGAAAATATGAATAAGCGCCTCATGTGATATCCACGTAAGCGCTCCATAAGAAGCAATTTGTGACCTAAAATCTCACGTGAAAAACACGAGAGCACTGGGAAGAAGAGTAAACAGAATTGCATCACGTGATATCCACGTGAGAGCTTGAAGCCAAAGACATGCGCGTCATGTGATATCCATATGAGCGCTTGAAGCTAAAACAAAAGTACGCATCACGTGAAAAGCACGTAAGTGCCTGAAGCTAAACCAAAAGCGCACATCACGTGATATCCACGTGAGCGATGTATGAACGAGTTCTTAGCACTACTCACGTGAATGGCATGTGAACACCAAAAGGCATAGCTACTCATATGATATCACGTGAACGCAAAACAAACCAAAGTACTCACATGGTATTCACATGAACACTGAAGCGGGAAGAATATTATATCCCATGTTGAAGCTTAAGCTTCTGGAACCAGTGCTTAGCATTGTTGGGTTATGTAAAACTCAAAATAAAATGTATGGCCTATTACTTAGCACTTTTGGGTAACAAAAAGCCTGACATTTAGTCTAAAATAGACTAACTCAAAGTTTTAAACTTCTTCGATTTTAAAAAGAAAATCAATCAAGCTCATATATTTTAAGTCGACCTTAATCTAAAATAAGATTAACGGTCCTTAACCATATTTTAAATCGATCTTAATTTAAACCAAAATTAACGATCCTTAAACCCTTGAACTGATGGAACATATGATCTAGGTTCAAACCCAAGTCTGATATGTACGGATTTGGGTTAATCCATGCCCTATGGGTGATGGCATAAATTAGTCTCCGTATACAATCCACGGGCTACCCCAAAAATAAACAATATAACACGATACAAAGTGATCTGCTTGGAGTAGGTAAAAGCTGTTATCATAATGTGATAGTGTAATTAACTGCAGGGGCTTACACCTGCAGGGAAGAGCGTCCCCACAATCAAAACCCCCTCAAAGAGGGGGAATCTGATAAGTCATGTTATATCGATCGCATCTGTCCAAACCTCCGATATACGGTGTCATAAATCAACTTGGTATTTTCAGAAAGGTGGATGAATATGTTCCAAATAGTATCTGCCTCCAGGCAAGATGTTCTATCCCAGTTCGTCTCTGTTTTTGGCGGTAAACAATCTCACTTCAAAAGCTTGGTTGTGAGTCTACGATATTTGACATGTACAAGGCCCGATATTCTTTATGGAGTTGGGTTTGTTAGTAGATACATGGTGGAGCTTAATTCTTTTCAATTGTTGGCAGCAAAGAGAATTCTCCGTTACATTAAAAGTGCAATAACTTATGGCTTATTTTATTCAATTTCTTATAATCTTGAGTTTTTTGAATACACCGATAGTGATTGGGCTGGAGATATAGATGATCAAAAGAGTATAACCGGTTATACATTTTACATCGGAAATACTGCATTTACATGGTCTTCTAAAACGCAACCGATTGTTACTTTTTTGATGTGTGAAGCCGAATATGTTGCTGCATCGACTGGAGTTTGTCACGCTATTTGGCTAAGAAGCTTGCTAAAAAATTTACGATTTGTTCAAGATAAAACAACAAAGATCAATATAGACAACAAATCCGCCATTGCACTCGCCAAAAATCCAGTGTACCAAGAAAGGAGCAAGCATATTGACACTCGCTCTCATTTTATTCGCGAGCGTGTCAAGAACAAGGAGGTCGAGCTTGAGTTTGTTAAATCTCAAGACCAAGTTGCTGATATATTCATAAATCTGCTAAAGTTTGATACATTTTCTTTGTTGCGGAGCAAGCTTGGTATGAGAAATCAAGTTTAAAGGGGAATGTTGAAATTAACTTGATTTGAATTGGGGATACGAAGGGTCATGAGTTATTTTATTTATGAATGAGTTATTGATGCACTATTTAGTGGTAGTAATTAAAAATATGAAGAGCCATATGTTATAGAAATAATTGTGTAGGTTATGAGTTATGGAGTAATAAGGGTCATTACTTGTGATAATAAATGGTGTATGTTATGAGTTGTGGAGTATGAAGAGTCATATAATTCGTATATATATGTATTGTCATTTGAGTTATGATGTGTGCTAAAAAGATTAAATTAATAGAAAGTATATTTTTCTCCTTTATATTCTCTTTTAATTTCCTTTCAAAGTTATAATTCCAATTATGTTTTGAGAACACAACGTTATTGTTCAGTCGAAAATATCGCACTTTTGATATAGGATTTTCCTTACTTTTGATAAATATTTAAAGGTGTTTATTATAAATATGACACATATGAGGGTTTATCTGTAAAAATATCTATTGTCATATGTTTTTATATTATAATTAACATTATAAAGGAAAATATATGCATATAATATTTTTATTATGCATATCATATCAAATATTCTAATCAAGATTCTTTAAAAGATATAATATCATACAAATGGTTAGAATAATATCTCTATAACAAATATTACTAACATTATTCATGGAGATATTGTGCAAGATTTGGTCCAGGTCAGGAGATCGGGATATCGAGATATCAGGAATCAAAAATTTGCCGATGAAGTTAAATAAAATCAAAGAATCAATACTGGCAGAGACTCATGAAATATTTTCAAATTCCAGATATCTAGAAGATCTCCACGTGTCAACATATATAAGGCCCGGAAAATTGAAGCCCTAACTCCCCTATCCCACCGCGGTTCCGCGGCCAATGCATGCTTATTGCGGCGGATCCGCCGCCGTTATAAGGAGTTAATGTTTGGGATTTTTTTTGGTAGGATTGCAACAACAAATCCTAATACTTGGGATCTAGGGTTTCTGCTTCCAGGGCTATATAAAGGGCCGAGGGCTAAAGTTAGAAATCATCACCTTTTACAAGAAGCAAATCACCGTCAAAGAACAAGTGATCCACGACAGGTTTGCAATTCGACGTGATAAGGCGATGCGAGATTGACGGAACATCTACTTCCTACGGGAAAGAGATCGAGAGCAATTTCTTCTTCCTCTTGCAATCTAAACTCGAAGGTTTTGTAATTGTGAAGTTGATTAATAAAGATAGATCATTAGTATAATTAGATTTAGCATTTAATTTCTGTATTTACATTTTGATCTCATTCTCTATCCGTTCTTCTTCTATCTCCATCATGCACGAGTAATTCTCCGCTTGATAGAGTTCGTATGATTAGGGTAGAATAATGGATGAGAAAATATTTTAATTTCTTTTAAGTCTTATGAAGTTTATAAATATCACGCCCCGCTTCCCAGAGTGCGCTAAGAACGGCACGTGATAGATCCAACCATGCTACCTGTGGCTAGGAAACATCCCTCTACAGTCATATTACGGCTGTCTATAGATATCAAGAACAGTAGCAATAAAATAAACTATCTAGTACATGTCCATAAGCCAGAATAAACGAGTCAAGAAATAATATGCGGAAGCAACAGATTCAATAAACAATAACAATCTGGAATGTACGTCCCAAATAAGGGCTCACATCAGCAATGAAAATGCTGAAAGAAAACTAAACTAAAATACTAACAGGTCCTCACTGCTCGGCCTGTCGACTGAAGTACTCCTGCTCGATCTGCGACAAGAGTAGCAGATCTGGGCCATGCAAAACCCAGACGTCAGCGTGTCAAATATCTAGCGGATCTGGGCCATGCAAAACCCAGACGTCAGCGCGTCACAATATCAACAATAATATAACCAGGGGTAACAAGATATGCAGGCATGAGTATGAACAGTAATAGGTATATCACAGTAACATGAATGTGGAACAGTGAAGTGTATCGGTGTATGTGACGTGCGGTGAGGAATCTATACTACTGGGTTAATTACTCTCAAGTCTTTGAAATCAATTAATGTAATTCTCATCGTAACCCATCGGTGATTATTCCGTAACGTCCGGAAAAACGGCAAACAATATGTATTCCGTAACTCCTGGAAAAACGGCAAACAATGTGTATTCCGTAATGCCCGGAAAAACATCAAACAATATGATAGCCCTTTGAGTTACGTTCGGTTACATTCTTGATTTTCTCATACCCCCAAGTTATGTGTTCAAGTCAGGTATTGATAAATCAGGAGCTAATGCCAACACAGGATCAAGCAGGTACATGTTTGTCTATACAGAAAACAGTATATGTCCATCGGGACAACATGTCAGGATTGTCGGCATTAGGAAAATGATCAAGTAACTTGTCAAGTAGTGGTGTATCAGGTCAAGTCAGTTAGTGTACATGTATCAAGTCATGTCAAGTAGTGGTGTATCAGGTCATGTCAAGTAGTGGTGTATCAGGTCATGTCAAGTAGTGCACAGGTATCAAGCAGGTGCTCATAATCAAACTGTAGCAAGTATTGAATTAGGGTAAAAGTACGGATGTATAATAAAAGCATGGATGCACGAATATCGATCAGGGGTTACATCATGACTATGTAGGATGCACATTATCAAGCATGGGGTACTAATGTAACAATAATATGAGTTAATGTAATAGGGCGTGCAACTGGGTATGCAGAATTAATGGTATGTATACAAAAATAAATATGGATGCTCAAATAACTATTAGGGGCTGCAACTATAGCTCTATTACTATGTAGGATGCACATTATCTAGCATGGGGTGTTAATGTAGCAGTAATATGAAATAACGTGACATGACATGCAAATAGATATATAATTAATTGTATGGATGCATAAATATCGATTAGGGGTTACATTTAAAGTTCTAATACTAAATGGGATGCACATTATTAAGCATGGGGTGTTACTACAATGATAACATGAATTAATGTGATCTGTAGATGCAGCTATATGTATATTAAATGATATGGATGCAAACGGGTATCCGAAAACGTTAAAACTTTAATATGGATGTATAATGTGATAAACGTGTAACATTTTACTCATATGGATGCATAATAATATACCTAGCATGAAGCAAAATGAACTAGCATGCGATTAGATATGTAAATAATGATATGGATGCATACGGATATCTGAAAACAGTAAAACTGTAAAATGGTAATGTGGGATGCATAACTAAACATTATGTGATGTTATTATTCAAATAGATGTAAAATATAGTAGTATAGCATGTAGCAAGATAAACTTGCCTGAGCGGAACACACGACGGGTGCGTATGGTATGTCCAATGTCGGTAAATATCGCAACGCACACGCGGGCATAAAGAACTGAACCAAGTAAAGTAAGAACACGACCACGCTGGCTGGGCACGTCAACTGGATTGTTCGGATCGTCGGCAGCGGCACGGCTCCGGCGATCACCGGGAAACAGAATCAAGAAAGTAAAGAGAAGAAGAAAGAGAAGGAAGAAGAAGAAAGAGTGAGGAGAAAGAAGAGGACTGGGGTTTGGGTGAGGCTTTGGGGTATCTGGGACAGAGGCTAGGCATGCAAGATGAAGACGACGATGATGGGTCGTCAATGGCGGGATCCACGGCTGGCAGTGGCCACGGTGTGCAGGGGGGTTCTTGGGTCGGGGTGTGCAGGGGATAGTCGAGGATGAGGGTTTGCAGCGGGGAGAGGGGATAGGGAGGTGAGGAGGTGGTCGAGGAGGGGAGGCCGATGAGGGTGATCGAAGCTCCGTCGAGGGCGCAGGCGAGGTGCAGTCGAAGGCTAGGGTTAGGGTTGCAGTGGATTGTGGGTGATGGTGGTGATGGTTGTGGTGATGGTTGGAGGCGGAGGAAGAGAAGGTGGAGACGAGAGGAGGAGGTGATGATGAATGAGGCCGACAGCGACGAGGTGAGGCGGCTGGGTTTTTGGGTTAGGGTTTGCGGGAAAAATAGAAGAAGGAGAAAAGAAACAGAGAAGGGAGGTGATTATATGGAGAGAAGGGAGGTGAGCGGATCCCTGGTGAACAGGGATCGCGAGAGGTGAGAGAGATGGGAAGAGAGAGAGAGAGAGAGAAAGGGAGAGAGAGAAAGAGAGTGAGTGGGTCACGGGGGAAGAGAGAGAGAGAAAGAAAAAGAGAAAGAGAGAGAGGAGAGAGAGTGCGAGAGGAGAGAGACAGAGAGAGAAATCGATAGGAAAGAGAGATTTGTCGTTTAGTTAGGATTAAAAATATTTTTCGTTATTTAAATTTTTAACTGTTAATAATATTTAAAATATAATATTAATAAAATTTGATATTTTGTCAAATACAAACTTACTCTAAAATGCGCCCAGGTCGGGTCTAAAAATCCAGTTATAAAATATGAAAAATATAAGTGTCGACCAAAACTAAAATAGGACTTCCGAATAACAAAAATGCGTACCCCAAAGAACGGATGCACGTAGCGTGCACGTAGCTATCCAAACGAGTCCGTTTCACTGAACGGAACGAGAACAAGATGCGCGGATGCTACCACAGGGTCAGGGGTGTGATGCAGGCTATGCAATGTATTTTTAAAATATTTTATGTGACTTAAAAATGTTATGTTGATAAATGCGGATGCCTGATAATGCCGGTATGCAGTGTACAAATAATGAAAGTGCACGGATCCATATAACAAGCTAGGATAAATCATAAACAGGAATCAAGACGGGTTTCTAGCAAGCGGGTCGGGTAGGATGCGAATACAGATGTCAAATACTCTATTCACACCCAAAACACAGTAAATCAAGAAAATAACCATAAATAAAGAAATACTTGAACTAGAACTGGTATTAATGAACTAGGGTGTTACATTATACCCAACTACAAAAAAATTTCGTTCTCAAAATTCCCAAGACAAGAAAAGGTAAACAACAAGAATTTACAAGAATAGGTATGGAAACTTCTGTCGAATCTCGTCTTCACGTTCCCAAGTTGATTCTCCCTGCGAGCGATTTCCCCAAGAAACAAGTACGAGAGGGATAACCTTTTTCTTGAGGACCTTTTCTCCTCGATCAACAATCGACATCGGTCGATCCTCGTAGGTCAAATCCTCCCTTACAGTCAGCTCCGAATGATCCAGCACGTGTGTTTCATCTCGAACATACTTACGGAGTTGAGATACATGAAACACGTCATGAACATTTGCCAAAAATGGTGGTAAAGCCAATCTATAAGCCACTTCTCCAACACGCACCATAATCTCGAAAGGCCCCACGAATCGAGGACTAAGCTTGCCTCGACTCCCAAAACGAATCACTTCTCTAGTCGGTGATATCTTCAAGAATACCAAATTACCAACAGCGAACTCTAGAGGTTTTCTCGATGTATTGGCCCAACTCTTCTGCCGATCTTGTGCTGCCTTCATAAGATTTCGGATAGTATTAACTTTCTCCATGGTTTGCACTATCAAATCCGGTCCTAACAATCTTCGTTCTCCATTATCGTCCCAACAAACAGGTGAACGACACTTGCGACCATACAACGCTTCGAATGGAGCCATCTGAATAGTTGCCTGAAAGCTGTTATTGTAAGAAAACTCCACCAAGTGTAGATGATCCTCCCACGAACCCTTGAAGTCTAACATGCAAGCTCTCAGCATGTCTTCAAGAGTTCAGCATGCTCTTCAATGCTCCTTGAGTAGACCGGAATATCATCGATGAACACCACTATAAACTGGTCCAAGAACGGTGAAAAGATTTGGTTCATCAAGTCCATAAATATCGCCGGTGCATTCATGACTTCGAATGGCATCACTAAATATTCGTAATGTCCATACCGAGTTCGGAATGCAGTCTTGCAAATATCTTCTGATTTAACTCAGACCTGATGATATCCGGATCGCAAATCCAGCTTCTAGAATACCCTCGCGCTACTGAGTTGCTCGAATAATTCGCCAATGCGAGGGATCAGGTACTTGTTCTTAATAGTCACCCGATTTAATTCTCGATAATCGACGCACCTCCTTCTTGTGCCATCTTTCTTCTTGACTAGAAGAACTGGAGCTCCCCAAGGAGAATTGCTTCTGTGAATCCAACCCTTCTCTAGTAATTTGGTAATCTGCTTCTTGACTTCTTCCAACTCCACTGGTGCCATTGGATAGTACGTCTTTGAGATTGGCGCTGCACCAGGAACAAGATCGATCGCGAACTCCACATCTCGTTTTGGTGGTAAACCCGAGATGTCCTCGAACACGTCCATGAACTCTCGAACTACAGCTGGAGCTTCCTCTTTATCAACTTCCATCGATGAAAGAACATTGTTTGTCGGCCTAGCCCTAAACTCGACTGGCCCGACAGAACTGCTTCCTCCAGCAAAAACAAACTCCGGATGTCCGGGAATCTGGAAAATCACTTTCTTTGCCCTACAATCAATATGAGCGTGGAAAGTGCCGAGAAAATCCATTCCCAAGACAACTTCATAACTGCCGGTATCGATCACCAAGAAATCCGCAAACAACTACTGAACAATCCTTACACTCACTACTAGTTATGATCTTCGCATTCCCAGTGTGTATGTCCCAACAACTAGACAGGGTCGTGCAAGAAATCGAATATGCAGCAATAAACTTGGACGGCATAAAACAATAGGATGCACGAGAATCGAATAATACTAATGCGGGAAAATCATGAACAAGTAGGGTACCTGAAACAACGTCATCTGAACCCTTGGCCTCTTCAGCCGTCAGGGTAAAGGCTCGAGCTTGATTAGTTCCCTGAGTTATCTGCTTCTGCCCCTGAAACTGCTTCTACGGTGGCCTCTGAGTATCTTCCTTCAAACGTAGCTTCGACGGACAAGTATCAATGGTGTGATCAGCTGATCCGCAAATAAGACAAAGTCCAAGCCTCTTACGACAATCTCTTCAATAGTGACCCGGTCGTTGGCAGTAATCGCACAACACCTTTCCTTTATGCTCGGGCAAAACTGGCCTCTTCATCGGTACAACGCCATACCTGTCCACTGGGACACCTCTGCGTATAGGCGTTCGATTCGGCGTAAACGCCGGTTTCCGTACCACAACCACCTGCTGCTGCGTACTCTTTGTCTTCAATGATAAACTCTGCTGCTCCCTGGCTGCTTTAAGCACTTGCGAGAAAGTGGTCAAACCCAGAGATATAATGTGCCTTTGGATGTCCATGTCCAAACTACGCATGAACCTCCGTGCCTTATTAGCATCGTTGGCAACCAATGGTCCAGCGAATCTACTGAGCCGTGTCCACTCAGCTGCATGCGCGTCCACGGATCCGCCATTCTATTTCAAACTGATAAACTTTTCTTCCATTTCTTCCCGTGCAGTCTGCGGAAAGAACTTCTCCAAGAAACTCTGCGAGAAAGTGGCCCAATTGATCGGCTTGGGCAAACGGGTCTCTTCCACAAGCCACCACTCGCGGGCATAGTCTACCAATTGGATGCGTACAACATCCACTCTCTTATCCTCCGGGATCTGTGCTGCAATAAGCAGATTCTCTGTATCAACCAGCCACTGCTCTGCTGGCAACGGCTCCTCTAAACCAGTGAAGATGGACGGACCAAGTCTCCTGAAATCCGCCACGGTACCCATACGCTCTACTGGTTTGGCCGCAACATTGTTTACGGACTGCTGGACGGTCCGCAAACTTTCCTGAAAAGTTTCGGCTTGCCGCTGGTTCAGCTTGGCTTGCCGCCTCTGGTTCTCCAGCATCCCACGAATTACTCCAAGAAATACGGCGTCATCGACACGCCTCTAGTACAATCGCATAATCTTGTCTGCCATGATCCTGAAACCAAGACACCGAAGATGATTAGTATGATAAACAAGATTCAAAACTTTCGATGAATAATGATAATAAATCAAGGATATGAATCAAGACTAGAACTCCAAGTTACTTAAATAGAGTACCGCATTATAACCAGGCCGCGGTACATAGTTACAATCACATAACTCCACTCAAGTCGTCCAAATCCTAGAGATAAACAATAGGGAACCAAAAGTTTCAAGTTGAGATGTAAAGCGGTTTGCATATCGTCAAGGCAAAGGATCAAGAGAAAGATATGATTCAAGAATCACGATAACAATGTGGCAGGACATGTTTCTAATCACGAGTATTCTGATTCGTGTATTGGGTCCAATACCCAACTACAAAAGAATCAAATCCGATTAACCTAAATCCTATGGCTCTGATACCAAACAAACCCTGTCACGCCCCGCTTCCCAGAGTGCGCTAAGATTGGCACGTGACAGAGCCAACCATACTACCTGTGGCTAGAAATCTTCCATCCACAGTCACATTACGGCTGTCTATAGATATCAAGAACAGTAGAAATAAAATAAACTATCTAGTACATGTCCATAAGCCAGAATAAACGAGTTAAGAAATAATATGCGGAAGCAATAGATCCAATAAACAATAACAATCTGGAATGTACGTCCCAAATACGGTCTCACATCAGGAATGAAAATGCTGAAAGAAAACCAAACTAAAATACTAACAGGTCATCACTGCTCGGCCTGTCGACTGAAGTACTCCTGCTCGATCTGCGACAAGAGTAGCGAATCTGGGCCATGCAAAACCCAGATGTCAGCGCATCACAATATCAACAATAAAATAACCAGGGTAACAAGATATGCAGGCATGGGTATGAACAGTAATAGGCATATCACAGTAATATGAATGTGGAACAGTGAAGTGTATCGGTGTATGTGACGTGCGGTGAGTAATCTATACTACTGGGTTAATTACTCTCAAGTCTTTGAAATCAATTAATGTAATTCTCATCGCAACCCATCGGTGATTATTCCGTAACGCCCGGAAAAACGGCAAACAATATGTATTCCGTAACGCCCGGAAAAATGGCAAACAATGTGTATTCCGTAACGCCCGGAAAAATGGCAAACAATATGATAGCTGTAACATTTCAAAAAAATAAAATATTATTTTTGGGAATTTTTATAATTAAATAATAAAATATTGAATATTTTAATAAAGCGGTATAATTAAATACCGATAAATGGGGGAAAAATTTGGAAAATTATGGAAATTACTAAAAGCGGGTGTTTCATGTGAATTATTCAAATTTTAAGTTTTTATGATTTATTTGACACTATTTTAGTGCTAATCGCGATTAAAAATCGCTAATCGCGGATTAAGCGTGTTTTGTGCACATAGGATGCACAAAGGTTTTTTTACACTTGTGCATTTTTCTACCATGGTTTCATTTGGGTTTCCTATTCAATTCTAATAGAATGAGAGAGAGAAGAAAAGAAAAGAAAAGAAAAAGGAATAAGAATAAAGAATGGGGTATGGATGAGAGAGAGAAAGGTGAGGTACATTTTGACTTAGCCATTCTCTCCTTCATCATTCTCCTTCATTTTTCCCTTCTTCAGCCCAAGGCAGCACCCTCTCCTCCACCATCTTCAAACCCCTAAAACTCCATGAAAAACACCCCAAAACCCTATCTCCATTTCACAAAAATTGTGCATGAGCTCACTAGCAACATATTGGACCAAGAAAGCTTGCATTTTGGACACTTGGGGCAACTCAAGAATTTTCTTGAGTTTCCAAATGAGGTATTTTCTGAACCTTTAGCTTAGTATCTCCATTGCTTTTACCCCCATGTTAGATTAGAACCGATATTGTGTGGTTTGGGTGAACTTTGAAAATTCTAGTTAGGGTTAATGGAAATTGAGAGTTGTGATGTGAAATTGAGCTCAGTAGAGGCCACACAAACCCCCTAGTGCTGGAATTCAGACCTAAACCAGAGACTAGAACCCCGAAATACGGATTTAGAAAAGCCGATATCGGAAAATTGTGGATTCTGTAAGTGTCAAATGAAATCTGCTATCACTCGGAGACTGTGAATTTTTTTTTGCAAACACAGAGAGATGTGCAGGCACCTAGGAAGCTAACCCCAAGACCCCAGCCCCTGAATCCTTTTCCAGGCCGTAAATAAAAGCTTTCTGGCTGCAATTTACGGCCAGACCTGGGCCAATGTGCCTCGTGTTGGTTCTGTGGTCCCCTCATCAGTAAAATAGACCTTTGGCATATGCAAAATTGACCAATTTGACTTAGGGTAAAATCTGGGACCATTTACAAGAGTTGCTGTTTTGATTCGTGGTTTCGTTTTGCATATTTTGCACTCTGGATTTTCGTATTGTATTTTACCTCGATCACCTGACGTTTGTACGTCGAAATCGAGTGTTATTTAGTGGTTTTGAAGGCGTAGTCCATAAGTTCTAACCTGTAGGCCTTAGCAAGTTCATGGGTTTTGCGGTTCCGGCAAGCGTGTCGTTTTGGTTTTCCGATGTGATTTTAATGTGCATTTACGATTGTGTTATCTTTGTAGGTACCTTCACGAGGGTTTCATATGATGAAGAAGATGAAGGCGACACCGACACGCAAGATGCAAGGTGAGTAGATTATATCTACGGGGGAAGTCGGGTGGATGACGTATAGTACCCCGCAGTTCGATATTTAGTATACTATATATATACTATATATGATAGCTTTATGCGTGACATGGATATTTTAGATGTGATTAGGTGTACTATGGTTAGATTAGGGTTTAGAAGTAAACTAGTATAGTTTCCTAGTTGCGAACCCTAGAATAGGTTTACACCCACACGCACACACAAGCTTACTTGCTATACTTATACCTGGATGATGAGGATAGAGGATGATATTTGGAGATGAGTCGATGAGATTGGGCATGGTGCCATGAGATCGGTGATATGATGTGGTTCGTATTTGGGATACGACATGAGATTTTAGCGGGCCTTTGGACGTGTGTTCTACACACGCATTTATATTTACATAGATGGTATCGGTTTGTACTAGACATAGATCAGTACCCCAGTTCATGAGATATGATGATAAAGATACCGGTTAATTGATGAGATAAATGTGATACTGACCCGTACCCAGATTTGGGATGCCGTACGATGATTTATCGTACGAGCTTTATTTGATGATAAGATCCGCACTCATGACTCGAGGATGTCATATGATATTGTATCGTACGCGGTACCATTGAGGCGGGATCACCGACTATTATATGTATATATGTATCGACTCAAATTTAGGTGGTTTTCTTACCTTTTCCATTAGCTTATTAGTTAGATCTGTAGTTACCTTGTAGATGTTAGGCTAGAGCCGAGTCATACCTATTTCAAAACTAACGAATCATGAGTATTTTAAAGACAGGCAAGGGATTCTACGGATATTTTCAAAAGACGCATCTTTTCTTAAAAACATTGTAACCCTTATTTTTCTAAACACCACGATTCGTCTTATTTCAAATGGCAAAACTGTATGACATAGATACATTGATGTAGATTCTTCACTATTGTGTTTATTATTCATTTGCCGCATACTCTTGCTATTCGCATCGCATCGCATAATTAAATATGTTTATTGTTATATTAAAACCATGCTGTCAGGACACCAACATCATTATCGATGATACGTATGATCCACGTACACCTGCTTGCCGGCTCACACACTTCATCATCGATAATTGCCATGTCACTACACAGTAGGACTGTTGCATCAGGATATGACTCCTTGCATGACATACTTGCGTACACACATATTGTACACCTATACTTGCATACATACATAGTTGCACATACATAGATGATTCTGACTTGATTTTGGAGATTTGGGAACCGCAAGATATATTTTAAAACTGTATTCATTTTAAAAGAGCGGTTTCTCTCAATATGTGCATATTACTATTCCATGTTGCATGATATACTGATATGTTTACATTTCTTTTATATGTCGCATACATCATGCTTTATGATTATACGCATTGAGATATGTTGTTTCCATGATATTTTTGGATTTAGGAACCGTGGTTATTTCCAAAGAGAGTATGTATTGTTTTAAAAACCCGGTCACCCTTGATATGATATTTCAGTGCATCCACCATGTGTTTTCTCGGTTCTGAGAGTGGCATATGAAACCCGATTCGAGGAGCGGTAGGCACCATCTGCGGGTACATGGTGGACCCGGTGAGGTATCCCGGGGCAAGAAGACTCGTATATGTTGGATGGTGAGCCTGGCATGGGAGTACTACCTACCGGTGATTGTATTTGAGCTCGGTGGATATCCGGAGGATACTGACCGGAGTCGAGAGATGATACGGGCCGAGCCGGACTGACGGAGCCTGTGGGCCGATCCGGACTGACGGAGCCTGATATATGAGGATTTACGTGCCACTGCTGGGCACAGGTTTCATGATGTTTTCGAGTGTCGATGCTAGACACTCAGGTTCCATGATTTTGATATGTCGTGAGGGACACATGTTGATTTACATCCTCATACTTCCATGCATATGCTTTATGATGTTTACATGCATGATGCTTTATGTCATTGGGTGACACGTGGATGAGATCCACATACATACAGACATGGATTAGATAGTTGGACGATATCCACACACTTATAGACTTCATGATATAGCTGACATTGATTCATGTTGATTATCTTGATCATACCTCATATTTATGATATGTTGTTACCTGAGGCACTGACACGAGCACGTGAGATTACACTTATGTATAGATGTTTACCCTGGCCACCTTTTCATGCTTCAGACTTATTCATATTGAGGATATTATTATTACTGATCGTATTGACTTAGGATTGTGTCATACATACGATTTCTGCTTTGCGATATTTTCTATTCACGATTTGGCAACTCACCCCCGTTGTGCCACAGTTCTTGCAGGTTTTGCCGTACAGGTTCCATTGCGGCTTTTCTGGCACATTGCTTCCTTTCTGCGTGATTGCTTTGGTAGGTGGGTTCACTCGCATCGTGACCACCCCTGTATTTATTTTAATTAGTTGTATTTAGTAATTCCATTAACCAAACTTATATATTGTTTCAGACTTAGAAAACCAGTTGTGTATTATTTCGACCTTAGACTCGCGCGTTATAGTATTTTGGTTTTCATGCATATTTTGAGTTTCCTTTTGAGTTTTGATCCTCGCCCCTCGGCGTTGTATGTTATATTTCTTGCGTGGTTATGACCGTTGATTGACGAAGAGCTAGCTCCCGCTTGGGGATGCCTTTTATCATTGTGCATATATTATTCTTATTGTACCCCGTTCGGGGCCAGTATTTACAAAGGAAACTCTGCAGAAATTTTCAGAAAAGACTATAGATTTTAAAAATGCATATTCGGCTTACTTATTTAAAAACCTTGTTTTTAAAACTATTTTTCCTTTATTTATTATTTAAAATGGTTTTAGATTTCTGGGCTTTTGGCTTACTTGAATTAGATGAGGTCCTATAGACTTCATATGATTCAAGGGCCAGTCACGTGCTATTTCGGGTCATGACAAAGTTGGTATCAGAGCGCTAGGTTAACCTTGGTTCGAGTCTAAGTTTGACTATGCGAAACCTAGAGGGTTTATATATATACGGAACTTAGGCTTGACCTTATGGAACTTAGACTTAGCCGATGGGGTATTATACCCGAACTTTCGTCGCGTAGGATGACCCTTGGTTGATGGAGTAGGTAGCTTGAGTAGAGTGACGTACCGTACATATGTTCCGCGGCATACTTACGATACGCTACTCCGCTTAAGAAACCTTAGGATGTACATTTCCTTGCACAGTATCATATTCATTCCTATGATCTATCCTCATCGATATTGGTTATGATTTTGCTGCCATGATTGCACGGGCAGAGAGAGCTACGGCTAGAGTTGCGTCAGTATGAGCTCGTCATGGATGAGGACTGACCAGGGCATGATTCCAGGGACATACGATTGCATATTGAGGCGTCGTTTTAGTGTGTTTTCGCGCCATGAGTATTTGACGGATCGCTTTTACGAGATTACTCGGACGTGCAGATCAACACCAGAAGGTTGAGCCACTGCTAGAGGCCAGCCAGAATGTGATGACCATTGATATATCGCTTATTTATGATGATTGAGGCGCTGTTCAGTGTACAGAAGAATGAGCCAGTTGCTGCTGCAAATGATGAGATATCGCCCAGATGTTGGAGATACTTCAGCATGAGTATATACTTAGAGATATGATGGAAGGTCGCTAGTCACCCGAGGGTGAATGACTAGGACATGTGGTTCGTTCGCTTACCCCGATGCGAGGTCATCAGATAAATTGATTCCAGTTAGAGACGACTTCACGCAGGTCCGTTGAAAGTCGATGGAGGCGATCGAATGTCAGAAACCCATATTCCAAGTTTAGAGTATTCGGAAAGACATGCAAGCGATTCTATGGACCCTCTAGAAGAATGAAACCCTAACTCGACATAATGACCGTGTGAAAGCCTTTGAACATTAGGGTTTGCGGCAGTTTCGCGGCGCCATTAGTGAGGCTTGGGTTTTCCCTTCTACGGCTGGTCCACCGATGCTGTGGTATGTACTCGATACTAGATGTTGAGCTCTTGAGAGATTATGAGGTTTTGACGAATCGATCAAAAGGTTCGACATCTTTCGGATATCATATGATGGGATGCATTGCTTGGGAGACTCCAGATACGAGTATAGCCGTTGGAGGACAGTCTATGCAGCCACGATGAGACGAGTCCGAAGCAGTCGACAGCAGAGAAAAGTGGTGTAAAAGGTTTGTACGAGATCTTGATGAGATGACGTTCTACTCCGCCGACATCAGAGATGTGATACGCATGCAGAGGCGTTGATTATAGATATATCTTCCAGAAGGAGTCGCGATGAGTATGTAGCCGTTCCGGAACAAGAATTATCTTTAGTAAAGGACGATGACTTCCGGACAATTTGGCAGCAACGAGAATTGAGAGAGACTTCGACAGGACCTTTCTGGAATACTATACGAGAAGACTTGGACCCAGGAGCGGTCATATTGCGCACACCCAGTAGGCCAGAGTTCGGCATCGTCGACGAGATAGTTGGCCAGAGATCTATAGAGGATGTGCCAGAGCGGGACTGTTTCCGTCGTCATTCCATATTGGGCCGTTGAGCCGAGGAGCTATATATCTAGTAATGCACAGTGAGAGACAAGAGCCTAAAAGCACCAGGCGCCAGACCATGAACAGGAGGCAAGTAGATATCTTGCTCTGCTAGCATTGGATGCACCGACACCTTCTCGACTTTGAAGGAGGAACTATCGACGACGGTATTTATGATTTGTGATTGGTGATTCGATTATCACGAATATGTCACCTTGGATTTCGATATTTTGGGCGATCTATTCGCATGATTTAGTCTTGATGACTGAGTTTCATGATATTTGTTTTCGTGCACCATGGTTGCACCTACTGGGTATTCATATTTTGTGCATAGTTATTACGCTTGAGGTATTGATTGTGATTTTATGCCTATTTTATGCCTGCGATTTGATTTATGCTTCCAGCATAGTTTTCATGCACTTTTAGTGTTTTGATTTGATTTGTGCACGCTGATGCACATGATTGTGAGATTATATACCGCGGTATACCTGATCTGGATTGATCTGTATTGTATACCGTCGATTTCGATTCTGATTTTGATATTGATTTCGTGATTTCGTGCATGATGGATGCACCGATTTGGATTTTCGCGCATGTTGGGCGCATGTTATGAGATGCGATTTTAGTGCACACCAGATGCGCTAAATCGAGATTCTTCGTGCATGTCAGATGCACCTGATTTTGCTGTCAGGCACACACGTTGCCTATGACAGATGTTTCGTGCACACCCGTTGCACCTAGATGTTGTTCTGTGCACATGTATGGCACATATATAGATTTTGATTTCCGTGCGCACCAGACGGACATGGTATTCTTATATACATTTTGGGATTGATTTCTTATGGAGCAGTACGTTTTTATGATATTTGCTATTTGTTTTCGTACTGAGCAAGACTAGTCAGAGGACAGTTCCTGGATATATTTTGCATGCATCGATAGTTATCGAAGGGATTTCCAAAAAGCGAGCTATAGTATCGGTATTTACCTACGTTTCTGAAATGACACGACACGTTTAAAACAAGGAAACCCTTTTAAATTGTTTTCAAAACGGCGGAACGCACATATTAAACAAAAGATATATACGTATATGGTTATCTTCTTACAATAGACGTCCGCCACTGTGCAGTGTTATGCGCATCGCACAGCGACTTAAAAAGGTTTGGCATGCATTTCCTTTAGTTATTTACATGTATGGATTTGATGTCTACATGTATAATTTTGATGTATATCGTACTGGTTTTGTTTTGGATTTGACATTTGTGTCTTTACCATGACTCCGATGAATGCTTGAAGGAGTTTTGTTTTCAAGTTATCTGCTCATTGTTCATGCGCATGCATTGCGCTATGATGCGTCTTATGTATTGATGATTTCGGAGCCCTGACGACTTGGACTTTTTATCGAAATGTTTTAGTATTTGAGGGGTTTAAATTTAAATTCGGGGACCGAATTTCTTTAAGGGGGAAGATTGTAACATTTCAAAAAAATAAAATATTATTTTTGGGAATTTTTGTAATTAAATAATAAAATATTGAATATTTTAAGAAAGCGGTATAATTAAATACCGATAAATGGGGGAAAATTTGGAAAATTATGGAAATTACTAAAATCGGGTGTTTCATGTGAATTATGCAAATTTTAAGTTTTTATGATTTATTTGACACTATTTTAGTGCTAATCGCGATTAAAAATCGCTAATCGCGGATTAAGCGTGTTTTGTGCACATAGCATGCACAAAGTCTTTTTCACACTTGTGCATTTTTCTACCATGGTTTCATTTGGGTTTCCTATTCAATTCTAATAGAATGAGAGAGAGATGAAAAGAAAAGAAAAGAAAAAGGAATAAGAATAAAGAATAGAGTATGGGTGAGAAAGAGAAAGGTGAGGGTTCATTTTGACTTAGCCATTCTCTCCTCCATCATTCTCCTTCATTTTTCCCTTCCTTCTTCAGCTCAAGGCAGCACCCTCTCCTCCACCATCTTCAAACCCCCAAAACTCCATGAAAAACACCCCAAAACCCTATCTCCATTTCACAAAAATTGTGCATGAGCTCACTAGCAACACATTGAACCAAGAAAGCTTGCATTTTGGACACTTGGGGCAACTCAAGAATTTTCTTGAGTTGCCAAATGAGGTATTTTCTGAACCTTTAGCTTAGTATCTCCATTGCTTTTACCCCCATGTTAGATTAGAACCGATATTGTGTGGTTTGGGTGAACTTTGAAAATTCTAGTTAGGGTTAATGGAAATTGAGAGTTGTGATGTGAAATTGAGCTCAGTAGAGGCCACACAAACCCCCTAGTGCTGGAATTCAGACCTAAATCAGATACTAGAACCCCGGAATACGGATTTAGAAAAGCCGATATCGGAAAATTGTGGATTCTGTAAGTGTAAAATGAAATCTGCTATCACTCGGAGACTCTGAAATTTTTTATGCAAACACAGAGAAATGTGCAGGCACCTAGGAAGATAACCCCAAGACCCCAGCCCCTGAATCCTTTTCCAGGCCATAAATAAAAGCTTTCTGGCCGCAATTTGCGGCCAGACCTGGGCCAATGTGCCTCGTGTTGGTTCTGTTGTCCCCTCATCAGTAAAATATACTCTTGGCATATGCAAAATTGACCAATTTGACCTAGGGTGAAATCTGGGACCATTTAAAAGAGTTGCTGTTTTGATTCGTGGTTTCGTTTTGCGTATTTTGCACTTTGGATTTTCGTATTGTGTTTTACCTCGATCACCTGACGTTTGTACGTCGAAATCGAGTGTTATTTGGTGGTTTTGAAGGCGTAGTCCATAGGTTCTAACCTATAGACCTTAGCGTGTCGTTTTGGTTTTCTGATGTGATTTTAATGTGCATTTGCGATTGTGTTATCTTTGTAGCTACCTTAACGAGGGTTTCATATGATGAAGAAGATGAAGGCGACACCGACACCGACACGCAAGATGCAAGGTGAGTAGATTATATTTACGGGGGAAGTCGGGTGGATGGCGTATAGCACCCCCGCAGTTCGATATTTAGTATACTATATATATACTATATATGATAGCTTTATTCGTGACATGGATATTTTAGATGTGATTAGGTGTACTATGGTTAGATTAGGGTTTAGAAGTAAACTAGTATAGTTTCCTAGTTGCGAACCCTAGAATAGGTTTATACCCACACACACACACACATGCTTACTTGCTATACTTATACCTGGATGATGAGGATAGAGCATGAAATTTGGAGATGAGTCGATGAGATTGGGCATGGTGCCATGAGATCGGTGATATGATGTGGTTCGTATTTGGGATACGACATGAGATTTTAGCGGGCCTTTGGACGTGCGTTCTACACACGCATTTATATTTACATAGATGGTATCGGTTTGTACTAGACATAGATCAGTACCCCAGTTCATGAGATATGATGATAAAGATACCGGTTAAATTATGAGATAAATGTGATATTGACCCATACCCAGATTTGGGATGCCATACGATGATTTACCGTACGAGCTTTATTTGATGATAAGATCCGCACTCATGACTCGAGGATGTCATATGATATTGTATCGTACACGGTACCATTGAGGCGGGATCACCGACTATTATATGTATATATGTATCGACTCAGATTTAGGTGGTTTCCATACCCTTTCCATTAGCTTATTAGTTAGATCTGTAGTTACCTTGTAGATGTTAGGCTAGACCCGAGTCATACCTATTTCAAAACTAACGAATCGTGAGTATTTTAAAGACAGGCAATGGATTCTACGGATATTTTCAAAAGTCCCATCTTTTCTTAAAAACACCGTAGCCCTTATTTTTCTAAACACCACGATTCGTCTTATTTCAAATGGCAAAACTGTATGACATAGATACATTGATGTAGATTCTTCACTGTTGTGTTTATTATTCATTTGCCGCATACTCTTGCTATTCGCATCGCATTGCATGTTTAAATATGTTTATTGTTGTATTAAAACCATGCTGTCAGAACACCAGCACCATTATCGATGATGCGTATGTTCCACGTACACCTGCTTGCCGGCTCACACACTTCATCATCGATAATTGCCATGTCACTACACAGTAGGACTGTTGCACCAGGATATGACTCCTTGCATGACATACTTGCGTACACACATATTGTACCCCTATACTTGCATACATACATAGTTGCACATACATAGATGATTCTGGCTTGATTTTGGAGATTTGGGAACCGCAAGATATATTTTAAAACTGTATTCATTTTAAAAGAGCGGTTTCTCTCAATATGTGCATATTACTACTCCATGTTGCATGATATACTGATATGCTTACATTTCTTTTATATGTCGCATACATCAAGCTTTATGATTATACGCATTGAGATATGTTGTTTCCATGATATTTCTGGATTTGGGAACTGTGGTTATTTCAAAAGAGAGTATGTATTGTTTTAAAAACTCGGTCACCCTTGATAAGATATTTCAGTGCGTCCACCATGTGTTTTCTCAGTTCTGAGAGTGACATGTGAAACGCGATTCGAGGAGCAGTAGGCACCGTCTGCGGGTACATGGTGGACCCGTTGAGGTACCCCGGGGCAAGAAGACTCGTATATATTGGACGGTGAGCCTGGCAGGGGAGTACTACCTACCTGTGATTGTAATTGAGCTCGGTGGATATCCGGAGGATACCGACCGAAGTTGAGAGATGATACGGGCCGGTTCGTACTGACGGAGCCCGTGGGCCGATCCGGACTGACGGAGCCTGATATATGAGGATTTACGTGCCGATGCTGGGCACAGATTTCATGATGTTTTCGAGTGTCGATACAAGACACTCAGGTTCCATGATTTTGAAATGTCGTGAGGGACACATGTTGATTTACATCCTCATACTTTCATGCATATGCTTTATGATATTTACATGCATGATACTTTATGTCATTGGGTGATACGTGGACGAGATCCACATACATACAGACATAGATTAGACAGTTGGACGATATCCACACACTTATAGACTTCATGATATAGCTGACATTGATTCATGTTGATTACCTTGATCATACCTCATATTTATGATATGTTGTTACCTGAGGCATTGACACGAGCACGTGGGATTACACTTATGTATAGATGTTTACCCTGGCTACTTTTTCATGCTTCAGACTTATTCATATTGAGGATATTATTATTACTGATCGTATTGACCTAGGATTGTGTCATACATATGATTTCTGCTCTGCGATGTTTTCTATTCACGAGTTGGTAACTCACACCCGTTGTGCCACAGTTCTTGCAGGTTTTGCCGTACAGGCTCCATTGCAGCTTTTCTAGCACACTCTTCCTTTCTGGGTGATTGCTTTGGTAGGTGGGTTCACTCGCATCGTGACCACCCTTGTATTTATTTTAATCAGTTGTATCTGGTAATTCCATCAACCTAACTTGTATATTGTTTCAGACTTAGAAAATCAGTTGTGTATTATTTCGACCTTAGAGTCGCGCGTGGTAGTATTTTGGTTTTCATGCAGATTTTGAGTTTCCTTTTGAGTTTTGATTCTTGCTCCTCGGCGTTGTATATTATATTGCTTGCGTGGTTGTGACCGTTGATTGACGAAGAGCTAGCTCTCGCTTGGTGATGCCTTTTATCATTGTGTATATATTATTCTTTTTGTACCCCGTTCGGGGCCAGTATTTACAAAGGAAACTCTGCCTAATTTTCAGAAAAGACTATAGATTTTAAAAATGCATATTCGGCTTACTTATTTAAAAACCTTGTTTTTAAAACAATTTTTCCTTTATTTATTATTTAAAATGGTTTTAGATTTCTGGGCTCTTGGCTTACTTGAATTAGATGAGGTCCTATAGACTTCATATGATTCAAGGGCCAGTTACGTGCTATTTCGGGTCGTGACACCTTTGAGTTACGTTCGGTTACATTCTTTATTTCCTCATACCCCTAATTTATGTGTTCAAGTCAGGTATTGATAAATCAGGAGCTAATGCCAATACAGGATAAAGCAGGTATAGGTTTGTCTATATAGACAACATGATATGTCCATCGGGACAATATGTCAGGATTGTCGGCATTAGGAACATGATCAAGTAACTTGTCAAGTAGTGGTGTATCAGGTCAAGTCAGGTAGTGTATATGTATCAAGTCATGTCAGGTAGTGGTGTATCAGGTCATGTCAAGTGGTGGTGTATCAGGTCATGTCAAGTAGTGCACAGGTATCAAGCATGTGCTCATAATCAAACTGTAGCAAGTATTGAATCTGGGTAAAATTACGGATGTATAATAAAAGCATGGATGCACGGATATCGATCAGGGGTTACATCATGACTATGTAGGATGCACATTATCAAGCATGGGGTACTAATGTAACAATAATATGAGTTAATGTAATAGGGCGTGCAACTGGGTATGCAGAATAATGGTATGTATACACAAATAAATATGGATGCTCAAATAACTATTAGGGGTTGCAACTATAGCTCTATTACTATGTAGGATGCACACTATCTAGCATGGGGTGTTAATGTAGCAATAATATGAAATAACGTGACATGGCATGCAAATAGATATATAATTAATGGTATGGATGCATAAATATCGATTAGGGGTTGCATTTACAGTTCTAATACTAAATGGGATGCACATTATTAAGCATGGGGTGTTACTACAATGATAACATGAATTAATGTGATCTGTAGATGCAGCTATATATATATTAAATGATATGGATGCAAACGGGTATCCGAAAACGGTAAAACTTTAATATGGATGTATAATGTGATAAACGGGTAACATTTTACTCATATGGATGCATAATAATATGCCTAGCATGAAGCAAAATAAACTAGCATGCGACTAGATATGTAAATAACGATATGGATGCATACGGATATCTGAAAACAGTAAAACTGTAAAATGGTAACATTATGTGATGTTATTATTCAAATGGATGTAAAATAGTAGTATAGCATGTAGCAAGATAAACTTGCCTGAGCGGAACACACGACGGGTGCGTACGGCACGTCCAATGTCGGTAAATGTTGCGACGCACACGCGGGCGTAAAGAACTGAACCAAGCAAAGTAAGAATACGACCATGCTGGCTGGGCACGTCAACTGGATTGTTCGGATCGTCGGCAGCAGCACGGCTCCGGTGATCACCGGGAAACGGAATCAAGAAAGTAAAAATAAGAAGAAAGAGAAGGAAGAAGAAGAATGAGTGAGGAGAAAGTAGAGGACTGGGGTTTGGGTGAGGCTCTGGGGTATCTGGTATAGAGGCTAGGCAGGCGAAACGAAGATGACGATGATGGGCCATTGACGGCGGGATCCACGGCTGGCATTGGCTGCGGTGTGCAGGGGGTTCTTGGGTCGGGGTGTGCAGGGGAGAGTCGGGGATGAGGGTTTGCAGCGGGGAGAGGGGATAGGGAGGTGAGGAGGTGGTCGAGGAGGGGAGGCCGATGAGGGTGATCGGAGCTCCGTCGAGGGTGCAGGCGAGGTGCAGTCGAAGGCTAGGGTTAAGGTTGCAGTGGATTGTGGGTGATGGTGGTGATGGTTGTGGTGATGGTTGGAGGCGGAGGAAGAGAAGGTGGAGACGAGAGGAGGAGGTGATGATGAACGAGGCCGACGAGGGGTGATTGATTTATATTTATGTGTAGTAGTTAACCAAAATCAATAACGGTGTCGCATGTAGCTAGACCGAGATGAGTACGGGTCGTCCTCTGCGAAACGTTGAATATTTTATTCTTACTTTAGGCGTGTTGCGAAAGAGAAAGAATATTTGAATAAAGAATAGTGGAAATAGTTTCTAGATCTACGTTAAACACGGATGCAAAATATAGATCTAGATTAACTACGGA
Organism: Agapanthus africanus; assembly: GCA_030015575.1. Lineage (NCBI taxonomy): Eukaryota > Viridiplantae > Streptophyta > Magnoliopsida > Asparagales > Amaryllidaceae > Agapanthus > Agapanthus africanus. Next base: position 214,103,101 of record CM057338.1, read on the forward strand.
TGTATGTTTAATATTAAAAAGGGGGCTTGTAGGGTTCATTGGGATTTAGTAGTTATGGATGATTAATTAAAGATTACTCTTTTTATCCTTTAATAGATTTAAAACTAGAAAGACAGTGATGCATGTAGATTAGGGTTTCTGGAGGGAAAAGGGTTCCCACTCTTAACCCCTATCTCGACATGGAACTTCGTTCATATCTAGCCTTTACTAAAACAATAATTAATCTAATCTCTAATCGTGGTCGCGATTAGAGATGAATTGAAAGCGTGTCCAATTAGGATGTTAACTATTGTTTTGATAAAATTTATAAACTTTATAGGACTTAAAAAGAGTTTAAGGATCTTCATCATCCATTAACCTACCCTAATCCCATGAACTCTAACAAGCGAAGAATTACTCGCGCATGTTGGGAGAAGAAGAGATGGAGAGAGAAATCATATTAAAAACTACAAAGAGATAGAATAAGAAAACAACTACCTTTATTAATCAACAAAATCCATTTACACTTTGTTCCCTTAGAAAATGATTACAAAAATTCTAGTTTGTTTCTCGATCTCTTCTAAGGAGGTAGACGAACAGTTGATGATCAGTCTGAATGCGTGAGCCTGTCGCGGACTTCGTGATCTCTTCAGCTTGATGATTTTTCCAAGAGGCTCTCGGTCCTTATTTATAGTCACAGAGCCAGAACCCTAGTTTCCTAATATGGAAACTAGTTGTTAGGATCTTAACCACCAAAATTTCATATCTCAACACCTCAAATCCACGGCGGAACCGCGGCCATTGGATAGGTTTGGCCGCAAATACGCCCCCTTTTGGTGAGATCATGGCCTCTAATTTTTGTAACTTCATATCTGTAACACTTGGTAATCTTTTGAGTATCTAGACTTTGAAAATCTTTTCTACATTTCTGCCAGAATTAGTTTTTTCAATTTACTTGAATATCTTTGGCAAATTTGATCTCGATAATTCGGATTTCCTTAATTCCAGTCCTGAAATAATTTTTGCATAATATCTCAATAAATAATGTTAGTAGAATTTGTTTTTATTGAGATATTATCTTTAACCATTTGTCATGATATTTTAGTTTTACGAGAATTGGTCAAAGGTATTTAATAAGGTAAGCATATTAAATGGGCCAGATGTTACATGGATATTATATACTTACTTTTTCCTTCATATTGTTAATTATAATATAGAAACACATGAAAATAGTATTTTTACAGATAAACCCTCATATGTGTTATATGTTATAATAAACACCTTTTTATATAGAAATAGTAGGAAAAATGTCATATTAAAAGTGCAGTTTTATCAACTGAACAAATACCCCCAAATTTAATTTTGATCGTCCCGAGCAAACTAGTTATTCAAGAAAAAAAAAGAAAGGAGAAAGCTAAGCACACTTTCATAGGCAACACGGTTGCACTGAACGCGGGCAACAAGCCGTTAAACCCCTAGGTGTCCCTAGTAGAAGGAGTGTTATCTCCTGAGGGTTTTCAGCAGATTACACCCACAAAATCCTATAATAAAAGAGAGATGGTGAAAGTTACATATAAAGATAAGAACTATAAAAGAAAGAACTTGAAAATAAGAGTTTTCAACTACACCAGTTTTTCAGTTGCTATGAGCCCTATCTTAATGGTCGTGAAAAAATGTTAGAAATCACATCATCCCTCAATAAAACATCGTCTTTATTCTTCATTCCTATATTTTTTTCAAACATCGATCATATACCCCTACTTGTGTGTAAAAGACATCCCTATACTCGGAGAATTCAATTCAAGCTATCATACTCTTGTCCATCTACCTCAGTACTTTTTAATTGATGAATATTTAGATGGAATTTGCTTACACATTTTTCATGTGACCGTTAATACTTCTTGAGGTACTAACTGACCGATTACTCACGTGCTTGCTTATTAGGCGTATTAGTATTTTCCTCGTCTTGCAACACCTAAGGCTTATCAGTGACTCCCAAACCAGTTGGTCTAAGGAACTAGGTGATGAAGCACCCTCGCTATATTTTTTTATTGCTGCCTTGGTGATTACAAAACCAGTGTTCATTTTTCTTCACCATTTTATCTTTTTATTCATTTATTATTTCCTTCATACTTTGGATTTTAGACAAGAGCATTTCAAGGTATCCTCTACTATCCCGAGTTTCAAGACGTGTGTAAGTGCATATAGTAGGGTATCAACGTTCAAATGTTTGGCTTCCGGAATAGGAACTATTTTTCAGACTTATTTTTATTCTCAGATTAGTGATTTCCTTCATCTTACCAACCCTTGGGACAACGCCTCATGACTACTTATTACTAGTTTCGTTTAAGAAAACTTCTAACTTTCTTGGTTTTCTTAAATTTTTCTAATCTTTTATATGTAAATTTTCACTTTCAAACTTTCATCATTAAATTTTTTTTGTGTGCTTATATATAGTATAATACAAAGTAATGCATAAATAAGCATAAACCTCCCCCAAGCCTGTTTGCAGCAGTGTCCTCACTGTTGTCTTCTGCTAGATCACAAAAACCTGTAAGCTTGGGAGGAAATTTATTAACGGGAGCAATAAATATGATCATGAAAATCCTCCCCCAAGCTCACAATTTTAAGTAAAAATTTTATTTTCAAGAGCCAGATTATACCCCCTCCAAACTTGAGTTAAACAATGTTAAGCTTTGAAAATCACAAGAGGGGGTCAAAGTTATTGGTCAATGCTAAGCTTTGCAAAGACCGAAAGTCAACACCAACCATTCGAAGATTTTATCAGTGTAGTGTATCAGTTGGTGGAAGAACATGTTGTAGAGAGACAGGAAGAAGTAAGGAAAAGATAAGTGGTGGGATAGAATGTGTTTGCATCTCGTTTTGGAGAGACGACACAGTGATTGTGATGGATTACTCGCATTCTCTTTATAGTCTAGAAGAAGGGGTAGAGGTTCAATTTCTTTGTTTTGTAGATGATTCATTTCAACACCCGTATTTGCTAAAAATGCGAGTTCATCAGCGAAGATTTCCTCAAAGTTTTCATCAATACCCCGAAGAATAATGTCATCAGAAAAAATGGGGCGATCATCAGAATCTATAAAAAGTTCTTCATCAGCGTTAGATGTTGACCCGGACAACTCGGTGGAAGAGTCCGTGTATATATAATACATAGTTGGGTCAAACAACAACATATGAAAAGAGTCAGTATCATAAGGCTGATCAAATTCGCTGCTGTTGACATCCATTAATTCGACAGAACATGCTTGAGCAGTAGGTTCGGAGGGTACACTTCCTAACTTGTAAATGTTCAGCTCAATTGACATCTTCTCGAAGGATAGGGTTATAGAGCCGTTACGACAGTTGATTATAGCATTGGAAGTGGCCAAAAGGGTCGACTGAGAATCCCCGGAATTTGATTCCGTGGGTTCACTACAGGCTGTGTATCTAGAACAATAAAGTCTACAGGGAATACAAATTCCCCGATTTTTATTAACACATCCTCCAGTTCACCCCTAGGTTTGGTGATTGATCGGTCGGCCATCTGGAGAGTGCAGTGAGCTGGTTTCAACTCTCCGATCCCTAACTGCTCATAAACTGAGTAAGGAAGCAGGTTAACACTTGCGCCAAGATCAAGTAGAGTACGGTTAATGTGTTTACCCCCAATAGAAATAGAAATTGCAGGACAGCCAGGGTCCTCACGTTTTCTAGGTAATTGTTGGGGAAAATCTGTGTCTACAGTACTCGACATGAACACCTTTTTTGGCACTTGAGTCTTCCTTTTCCTAGTGCACAAGTCCTTGAGAATTTTCGCATAAGCCGAAACTTGTTATATAGCATCTAGAAGAGGGATATTGATGTTAACCTATTTAAAAATTTTAGTGATCTTCTCCATTTGCGGACTTGGTCTGTTTCCCCTTAACCGATTCGGATAATGAGCTTTAGCAATAATAGCTGGGTCCAACATTGGAGAAGATCGCGTGGGTAGGAAAGATCCAAGAACAGGAGTGGGGATCATCTTTGGTGGACTAAAAGAAGTGTGCTGAGGGTTCGAGCCTTGGGGAAAATGGAGAATAGGCTCGGAAGAAAATGGTGGGATAGACGAATTGGGGTCAGAAGGAGAAATAGAAGTGGAAGGAAAAGTCTCAGCCAGGGTATCATCGATTGATTCTTCATTATTATCAATATCTTTACCAACATGGTTGTCAAGCACTATTCCAGATCTCAACGTGGTTATAGCGTTCACATGATGTGAATAGCCAGGATTGGGTAAAAGTTGAGCTGGAAGTTTCCCTTTCTCTCTAGCACTCAATTCGGCATTTATTCAGGCAATTTGTGCTTCCATCGATTTAATACTCTTACTTTGGGAGTCAGAATTTTTCTGGATTTTATCGACGGAAGACTTCATCTCAGCCGAAACTTGCATGAAATTTGTCAGAAGTAAATTCATGGTTTGTTCAAGTAAAGAGGAGTTATCAGTACCGGTCAATTGCAAATAATTGTTGTGCGGTGCAGAAGTGTTGACCGGATTTTGAAAATTTTGTGATTGGTATGTGTGCTGACTTATTTGAAGTGGTTGCTGTTGTGGTGGAGGACCCCTTTGGAAATTATTTTGATTTGGAACCGTGTTTTGAATTTGTGATTGGTTCTAAGCAAAGTTAGGGTGATTCCTCCAACTCTGATTATAAGTGGAAGAATAAGGATCGCTTCTAGGTCTTTGTTGGAAAGCAGCATTGGTATGCTCTTGACCTTGAAACGGAGAATTTATAGGACATTCTTCCGTAAGATGAGATGGATCAGAACAACGTCCACAGACAGTTTTGGAGAGTGACATATGATTTAGGGAGGCTGCTAAAAATTTATGTTCCATAGTTTCGAGTTTCTTTTGCATTGCTGCCATTTCAGCTCAAACTCCTATGGAAACATCAGATTGGTGGTTACCACCCCTAGACGATGATTGACTAATACTCTCTCACTGTAAATATTTTTCAGCGAAATTTTCTAAAAATCTCTAGGCTTCACTATCATCTTTATTCATGAAGGTGCCTTGACACATGGATTCAAGGGTCTGTTTTGTTGTAGGATTAATGCCCTCATATATGATTCTGCACTGATCCCATATAGGAATTCTGTGATGAGAACACTGAACTAACAGATCCTTGAAGCGTTCAAAACACTTCGAGAATGGTTCATTGGGAAGTTGGGTAAATTGATTTATTTCGCTACGGACTCGAGCTATCTTATGATTAGGGTAGAATTTCTTTAGGAAAGCTGTTACAAATTCTCCCCAGTTTGAAATAGAATGTGCGGCTCTGTTATAAAGCCACTTCTCGGCTATATCGCACAAAGTGAATGGGAGAAGACGCAGACGCATAGCATCCACAAAAAGCTGTGAAATACCCATCATAGTGCATACATTTTCAAATTTGGTAATAAAGACGTTTGTGTCTTCAGACTCAAGACCGTGATATTTTGGTAAAAGATTGATATATTGTGGTTTGATTTCAAAATTGTTCCCATTGGCTGGTGGAATAGATAAGCAAGTGGGAAGTGGACCACGGATAGAATAGCATCTTTCTTGGAGAGAAATGCGTGGTGGATTCTGCTCACCTACGGGCGGCGGCAGCATGGTATTATAATTTGATGGAGTACCGTCCATCTCGGTCGATGTGGTGGGTGGTGGAGAAAAAGAAAATGAAGAAGCACTGACTTCGGAGTCGATAGCAGGAACGCGGACAAGACGGGCACTAGAATCCCGTGTCCAGCCGAGCATGCACTAAGAGGGTTTAGCGCAAGTGGCAGCGTGTGTGTGATTTAAAATTGGTTTGTTTTTGAAAAAGTGTGTTGGACTTAGACAAATCACACAAAAATCCACAAACAATCCTGAAACTAAGGTTACCTAGGTCAAGTCTCTAGACCGCTCCTAGACTTCCAAAAGGCAAGCTGTAGGATCAATCCTCTACCACCTCTTTACTACTCTTGTGGCCAGCTAAGTGCCAGGTAAGTGGGAGGTATTCACTATACGAATCACCGAAAATAGCGGGCCTAATTAAGTAACCACTTACCTTAGACACACTTGCCTAGGCACCACAAAAGTAATGCGGATAAGCGATAAATTACCCACGACCTTCCTCTGTCCATATTGAGCGCGACAATCCTTAGAATCTTGTCTAGATATTTTTTAAATTAATGTAGGGTTGATGCAGATGCTCGGTTTGTGATTTGTAGGGCTTAGGAAGGGTGATAAAATCCCTACCTAATCTAAATTTTGGTCTTGCCCCTTAAAAATCCGTATTAAAATATGAATTAACAAACCAATTACAAAAATTTGCAAAAAGATTTTTGAGCGGAAAATTTTTGCAAAGAATCCTGCAGAAAAGATATTTTATTAGATTTCAGAGGAGAGAGAAAGATATAGAAAAAATACCAGAGAAGTTTGCAACCCTAAATCCCCCAATAAGCCACAGTTCCGCCGCCAATAGGCTCTTTGTGTCGCGGTTCGGCCGTCGACTAGGAAGATCTGATGAAGATTTTTGCTACGTGCCCTCCTTTACTCATCTGGATCTTGATGAATGTCTCTGAATTTCTGTTTCCTCAAATCTGTGACTCCATATTTCCTCACAAAATTCACACAATAATCGTTAAATAACTAAACATTATGTGATGTTATTATTCAAATGGATGTAAAATATAGTAGTATAGCATATAGCGGGATAAACTTTCCTGAGCGAAACACACGACGGGTGCGTACGGCACGTCCAATGTCGGTAAATGTCGCGATGCACACGCGGGCGTAAAGAACTGAACCAAGCAAAGTAAGAATACGACCACGCTGGCTGGGCACGTCAACTGGATTGTTCGGATCGTCGGCAGCGGCACGGCTCCGGCGATCACCAGGAAACAGAATCAAGAAAGTAAAGAGAAGAAGAAAGAGAAGGAAGAAGAAGAAAGAGTGAGGAGAAAGAAGAGGACTGGGGTTTAGGTGAGGCTCTGGGGTATCTGGGATAGTGGCTAGGCAGGCGAGACGAAGACGACGACGATGGGATCCACGACTTGCAGTGGCTGCGGTGTGCAGGGGGTTCTTGGGTCGGGGTGTGCAGGGGAGAGTCGGGGATGAGGGTTTGTAGCGGGGAGAGCGGATAGGGAGGTGAGGAGGTGGTCGAGGAGAGGAGGCCGACGAGGGTGATCGGAGCTCCGTTGAGGGCGCAGGCGAGGTGCGGTCGAAAGCCAGGGTTAGGGTTGCAGTGTATTGTGGGTGATGGTGGTGATGGTTGTGGTGATGGTTGGAGGCGGAGGAAGAGAAGGTGGAGACTAGAGGAGGAGGTGATGATGAATGAGGCTGACGAGGGGCGACGGCGACGAGGTGAGACGGCTGGGTTTTTGGGTTAGGGTTTGTGGGAAAAATAGAAGAAGGAGAAAAGAAATAGAGAAGGGAGGTGATTATATGGAAAGAAGGGAGGTGAGCAGATCCCTGGTGAACAGGGATCGCGAGAGGTGAGAGAGAGGGGAAGAGAGATAGAGAGAGAGAGAGAAAGGGAGAGAGAGATCAGAGCGAGAGGGAGAGTAGGAGAGAGAGAAAGAGAAACAGAGAGAGTGAAAGAGAGTGAGTGGGTCATGGGGGAAGAGAGAGAGAGAGAGAAAGAAAAAGGGAAAGAGAGAGAGGAGAGAGAGTGCGAGAGGAGAGGGACAGAGAGAGAAATCGAGAGGAGAGAGAGATTTGTCGTTTAGTTAGGATTAAAAATCTTTTTCGTTATTTAAATTTTTAACAGTTAATAATATTTAAAATATAATATTAATAAAATTTGATATTTTGTCAAATACAAACTTACTCCAAAATGCGCCCAGGTAGGGTCTAAAAATCCAGTTATAAAAGATGAAAAATATAAGTGTTGACCAAAACTAAAATAGGATTTCCGAATAACGAAAATGCATAACCCTAAGAACGGATCCACGTAGCGTGCACGTAGCTATCCAAACGAGTCCGTTTCACTGAACGGAACGTGAACAAGATGCGCGGATGCTACCACAGGGTCAGGGGTGTGATGCAGGCCATGCAATGTATTTTAAAAATATTTTATGTGACTTAAAAATGTTATGTTGATAAATGCAGATTCCAGATAATGCCAGTATGCAGTGTACAAATAATGAAAGTGCACGGATCCATATAACAAACCAGGATAAATCATAAACAGGAATCAAGACGGGTTTCTAGCAAGCGGGTCGGGTAGGATGCGAATACAGATGTCAAATACACTATTCGCACCCAAAACACAGTAAATCAGGAAAATACCATAAATAAAGAAATACTTGAACTAGAACTGGTATAAATGAACTAGGGTGTTACAATAAACTTTAGCAAAAGAATCGTTAATATCCTAATCGGACGCGCTACCAATTTATTGCTAGTCTCGACTGCGATTTTAGATCAGTTTAACAATTCTTTTGTTAAGGGCTAGACATGAATAGAGATCAATGAAAGGACAATGATCAATAGTGTGGAAACCCCAGTTTCTTTAAAGAACCCTAATTCTCATTCATCACTATCTATCTAGTTTTAAATCTATCAAAAGATAAAAGGATCAATCTTTATTAGTCATCCATGACTACTAAATCCTAACGAACCTTACAAGCCTCTTCTTTATAGATTCTACATCCGTATTTAAACTAGATCTTAAAACTATATATTCTACATCCGTGTTTAATATAGATCTAGAATCTATTCTCTTTTCTTCTTTCTAATCAACTCGTCTAAAGTAAGATTAAAAGTTCCACGCATCCCTGAGGACGACCCGTACTCATCTCAGCTAGCTACACGCGACACCGTTGTTAATTACGGTTACTACACAAACACTTTCACAGAATCAATCAGTTATTTTGGAGAGTCAGAGATTGTTTTGATAAAGCCCATCTTTCATGCCCCGCTACCCAAAAGACGGGAGTAGGAAACGAGACGAGGCTCGCGACGTATTTATTCCGAGAAGGTCTTTTCTCGCAACAAATACGCTAAGCGTAAAGTAAGCAGTATAACATTGACAAGAATAGAAAAGTGATGATAAAATCCAACACTTTATATATTTACATTTCCAACTTTACAAAGTTTACACCGATACAAGATAAATTAAAAGAAAAGTACGATGAAAGTGCCTAAACAGTAGCATACTGGAATGAAAAGAAATAACTGCTGAAGGACTGGTAGTCGGCCTGGGCTTCAAACTGCGAGTAGTTCTCTGAAATCGGTTCCACCTTCTTAATCTCTAGATTATTTGACAAACATTCCAAGAATGAAAGAAGATAGGTGGAATGCCCGTCAGCGAACTTTCCTCGGTAAGTCTCCAAAAAGGATGTGCGATGTATATAAATGAAATGCAAGGTGACATATGATATGGTATGAATGGAAATGAAATTTGAACAAGTATAACATGTCAATATTAAAGGAAACTATGTAAACATGGAAATACAATATAAGCATAGCAAACAAGTATAGCATGGCCGTGTAATAAAAGTATCGTGATCATGAAGTATACTGTCAATGTGTCCTACAGAGGTCCCTAAAGGTAATCTAACTAACGTGAGTTTAAGTGTAAATGTCAATATATTTTAGGAGTGTTCTCGAACCCAACAGGCCGTAATCCAGGGGTAAGAAACCACGGGCCCTCATTTGTAAATTCGTGAATTCGTGATTTCAGATGTAAGTATGGGACTCATGAGATTCCGTCAGATTCATATTTAAACTACCCCAACACTCCACATATTCTATATTACAGTTAAAGTTACTGGTTTTCCTCGAATCCATGAATACATCAAGTTGCAAGGTTGAATTCATGTAAAAATCAAGTATTCGTGTCAAGTGTTCATGTATTCGTGTCAAGTGTTAATATATTCATGTCAAGTTGTATTCATGGTTCGAGTCAAGTCGAGTCATGTTTGAATATTCAAGTTCAAGTGTGCAAGTTTCAAGATTAGGTTCGGGTTTAGGTTTGAGTTCAAGTTCTAAACATATCTTATTAAAAAGATTTAATCTTGTGAATTTCTTGAGTTTAGAAAATATCGATAACCGCTGCACATGGACGGTAGGATTTGTGTCTTTTCAAAAACGATTATCATCTGATAATTTACACCCTAAATTTACTATCTATATTTAGTGAGAGCCAAGTGGTGCATCAATGTCTCCGGCAACCCTGAGGCAACTGACAAGAAGATGCCACTCAAACCAATCTGCAACCTAAAATATGTAATCTAGACTAGTATTTTGATTTCTTGAGCATTTTAGTAAAAATGCCATTTAAAATTTTTTGAGGGTTTTTAATTTGTCCTAAAGTCTCAAATAAATTTTTAATAAAAATATGTTGCTTAAAATGTCAAGATTTTTGTTTGAAATCGTATTTTATATTTTGTGGTATTTTAGTATAAAAATCTAGCTTTTAAAGTTTATGGTATTTTAATGAAAATATCACTTTCGGAAACTTGATGGTGTTTTTATTTAAAACTTTAATTTTTCATTTAAAAATATAGTTTTCACAATTTGTTTTTATTGAAAATATGGATTCATGATTTATATAAACTTTTAACGATTTAATTTGTTTTAAAAGTCGCATTTCTTTAAAATCTTATTTTTATTCCTTTCGAGACTGAAATTTCCGTGAGAAGTTCTGCATCTTGCTCTACTATCCCAAAGACGTGCGATAACCCGCACCATTTACAAATGTGTCTCCTAATGAGAGTTGTAAAGGCGTAATTACAAAGGTGTTAAAAATAGCGATAACGTATTTTTATAAAGCGATGGTATTATAATGAAAATTGTTTCTCTTTTAGAATAAATGTTTAATCAAGGTATCATACTATAAAATATAGTGTATGCAAGTAGGGTAGGTCGTTACCCCATAAATTATCTACTTGAAAATATCATAAAAAACTAGTATCGACAAAATGAAAGATTATGGTACTTATCTGTAAGTTTCCTTCTAATATTGTTTTAACCATGACAAACTTCATTTAAAAATTCATATAATATTTAGATTAGACATGGTAGGTAAGGTTGCTAAAAGGGTAAGTGATGTGTTCTTATAAACATGAAAGTTATCTCGGATATGTCAAAGTTCGCACAATAGTTTTAATAAAAAGATATTTAATATTAAAGAATCCTATTATGGCGAAGGAGAGGAGAACGAAAGAGAGATCGAAAAGAGACTTACGGGTTGCACACGAGTAAGAGATGAAGGAGAGGAGGAAGAAAAAATCTTGATTGGTAGAACCAAGACTGACGATGCGAGGGTAGGCGAGCTTGAGGGCTTGTAGGCTTCAAAATAAACTTAGCTTGAAATAAAATTTGAGATGAACTTTGAGAGTGAAATTTTCAAAATAGGGATGAGCTAGGGTAGCTAGATATTTATATGGAAGATATGGATTAGGGTGTGTTAAAAAGAAAATTAAAAATTGAATTAAAAGGTGTAAATAGGATATGTGAAGAGACTGTTGTTCACTGGATTGAATTGGAGATTTTAATATATTAAAACGAGCTGTTGGGAAGCCAAGAGTCGTACACCTACGGGATGAGCCCAATTGCACACCCCCTGTCCGCTACTTGCAGCCAAAGCTCAGCCCAACCTCGAGCTTCGTACTCAAGGCTCTGGGTTTAGGTTTGGGTCAGGTTCAAGGTCCTATTTGAAAGCATTTTTTCAGTTGTGACTTTTCGTAAACCCACGTGAAGCTCGTGCAAATTTTTAGGCTTCAAAAACGTTAAAAAGAAAAATATTAAAATAATTGGGGATGATGGGATTCGAACAGGTGGTCTATAGGACGGTAGTGTAGAGACTTAACCAGTGAGGTACAAGTTGTTTCTTGCACTTATTTCATAAGTATTTTATTATAACTTGAAATCAGAATAGAATACATTCTCTTTTATGAACTGAAATGAAAGAGATGGTATATGGAATTTAGGGTCGTTACACCATCTTCCATACTTGCTCCATGATTTCCCATTCAACACTACCGGTTCAACTGATTTCCCCTAGTTTCAATCTGGATTAATTGAAAATTTGAAATTACTGGACTTGTGCAATAAGTAAGGTTGCGCTTGGTACATGGAATTGAATATTACCGGGAATCCTCGCATTCCCGGGAATGGGATTACCGGATATCTAATTCCAAGGAATCTTGCATTAACGTGCTTGGTATACTTTATGTAAGTGGACGGGGGTTAGGGTCATGGAAATCACGGCCGCGGCGGAATTTGAAAAATAACAATTTTTCAAAGCATAACCCAAATCCATCACAAAGATCATCAAATACAATATAATGTGCAAACTAGAAAAGAGTAAAAATAAAAGTCAAGTGAGCTACAACCTTTGTAGCATGTCCGGCTAATCTCAGAAGACCCTTTCTAGACTCCGTGAGCTCCCGGATGCGTAAGAAGGCCGACCAACTCGCCGTAAATGATCCGCGTTGAAAACGGGCTGCTTGAACTCCAATTCCGTCACCGGTTGGAGAAACTTTCTTCAGAGACTTGCTAAACGTAGAGGAAGGCGATGTGAATTCTGGGTAATCTCTCTTTTTGTCCCTCCCTCACTATGGCAACATTTGCCATTTTCAAGAGAGCTTTAAGCTCATGAAGGAGGAAGAAGAAGATATTTGATGGCTTGTGAAAAATAATGAATTAAGTTAATTACTTTTTTCCAACCATGTCGTACTAATATGATATGAGTCACTCTCTCTCTCTAATGTGTGTGTCACACACACAAGAAAGAGGGCGGGCCCCACCATTTATTAAGTATAATAAATAAATAAAAATATATACATATACATTAATATATATATATATATAAATATATACATTAAATACATACATATATATATGTGTATGTATATTTATTTACACATAATATAAAATGGTGGAAATTTATATATATATATATATATATATATTAAATAAGTATTAATACATGTATCCTATACACGTACACATCATCTATCACATACACGAAATGCCATCAATATCTACTTAGTATCATATATTGTAGAGAGTGTGTGTATCATTTATACTATACTAGAAACCACATCATCTATATGGTTATCAAGTCAACACTGAACTTGATATTCCGGTTTTTAAACCGGGTAGTATAAAAGTCGTCCGATTAAACACGTATATCCAATATACATGTTTTATCAAACTCATGCATGTATCCTTATACACACGTCACATCGCGTTTTTCCCGGGTAGGCACTTTCGTTGCAGGACTCTAAATATTTGTCAATACGCTGGCAATAGGTTATACAGAATCAAATCCGATTAAATCTGAAACACATTCTGATTCAATCCCCTTTTGGGCTAACCCACAAGCTCGTCAGTGTTACTAGTTGTACGTAATGTCTATCCAGGTATGAGCAAGATAAAGACAGGTCGACGAGCGAACTCATCCGGACCCGACAAAGTTTATAAGTGACGGTCACCGTACAGTCCAGTCTTTTCGTCAAAGAGTATTGCATACCGGGTCTGGGGTGTGGAATTTGTCAGACTTCCAATAACCCGATAAGTTATGCCGACAGAGAACTCACAAAGAGATACAACTGGTAACACTTACCAGTTTATCTCCACTGCTGTGGCCACGGACTTCTGGCTATAGTTGTGTCCCGCACAGTGCGATATCGACTCTCAATACTGGGAGTAACGAATTCCCTCGACCGCTCACTGCCTCTATATGCATCGGGACTGTACCCAACTAAATTCTATTTACACGACTCAGTAGAGCCGTGTCAGGGTAGTAATCTTAGTACAGTGGGAACACATACAAGACACTGGCGATCTCAGGTCTAGGGACTACCCTATACTCATGTCACCAGAGAACTGCTATCTGATATTGGTATATTACCATTTAGGAGTTCTCAGTGAGTCCATCCAGTGCAACTCATCCAATGAGAATCTGAATACAATCATCGGTGTCAAACACCAATGGCTATGGGATCAGCCATCGCCGAGTACAGGATCATGAAACGTATACACTAGTCTAAACAGGAGTACCGATACCCACTCTTGATACTCCTACGACTAGGGACATTTAAGAATGTGCTTATAAACTACCAAACCCTACTAGTATGATCCTTGTCACAATTCTGGTAGTCGAGCAAAGATCTTATGTACTTTATCTCATGTATTATCGATACGTGATAACTAGTAACACGTATACACATGACAGATTGTAACGACTCTAAAATCCATGTAAAAAATTAACCTTTTTAATGTATAGAAAGGGTATTTCAGCCTGATTAGGAGTTATAAGTTATTTTTGTTCAATAAAAAGAAGAAGAAATTTACAGTTCATGTTGGAGATAGTGCCCTCAGAGTCAATTATTGGATCACAGGCACGTGATTGCAATGATTGAGGGAGGACCTATACCGGTAGGACAGTCTTACTCAAGATAATAGTATGCTATCTGGTTTATCTTTATCATCGTGTACTGCTTTAGGTGACATTACTGATCACTATTGCACGTTGATAGAGCCCCTAGGATTCTTGCTTGACTGCCAGCAGTATGAGGGCGATCATATACGTGGGAGCTGGGGTCCATAAGCACATCCTTAAGAGGTCCCTAGTCGTGGGAGTTTCGAGACAGGGCATCGATACTCCAGAGTAGACTAGTGTATACAGTCAAGACCCCGACGAGGGGCGGTGCCCGGCCTCACAAGCCACTGGTGTCAGTTGGTTCACCTAAGATGTATACATGTGCTCATTGGGTTATGAGTACACCGGACAGGACTCGCCGGGAATATGCTAGTTGGTATTATACCTAGCGTCAGATAGCAGTTCCCTGGTGACATGTGTACAGGTTAGTTCATCGACCTGAGATCGTCATTTGTCTCGTGTGAGTTCCCACTGTACTTTGATTACTACCCTACCACGGCTCAAAGGAGTCGTGCAAACAGGTTTTAGTTGGGTACAGTCCCGAGCCACATGGAGGCAGTGAGCGGATCTGTAGGGGTTCGTCTCTCCCGGTATTGGGGGTGAGGTCGCGCTGTATCTAGAAGAGCCATTACTCGAAGTCCTTGGCCAAGGCAGGAGATTTACTGGTAGGTATTCCAGTTGTATCTCAGGGTGTTCTGGGCTGCACTTCGACACGACTTGTACCGCTTTTGGGGGTCTAACTTTTACTAACCCCCTAGGCCCGACATGCGATGCTCATAGACGAACGGACCGGACTGTACGGATATTGTCACCGACAGGCTTAGTAGGGTGTCAGGATGAGTTCGCTTATCGACGTCCCTTTTGGTCAATAGCCGGTAGCCCGTCACGTATGGCTAATACCTCTGACGTGTTGGTGGTTAAATCCACAGCCAAAGTATTGACGAGTCTTTAGAGTCCCCCACAGACAGTTTCTCAAGTTTCGGGCGAAACGCTGTAGAGGCCGTATGGAGATATGGCAGGGTTCGATCTTATACGTGCGGTATTGCACGGATCATGATCAGACGGATAATACTAGCGGGCTTTGGTTTAAGCCGGATCCTAGTATTGTACAATATAGATTTTGTCTCATTGCATTTGTATTCGGTCGGAATACAAATGCAGGTATGTATATACAGTCGCAGGTTTTTCCTATAATTTATTACGGGATCAGTTTTTGAAGTTGCCAGTTTGCATTCCGTTTCAGCCAGTTTTCCTTTCTTCCTTTCGTTGGCTGATAATTGACGGAAGGGCTAATTTTCAAATGTGCAAATTAGCAATTGTGGAGGGGTTTCTTGTAAATGGAGAGATTATGATAATACTAGTATCTTTGATTCCATTTTTCTCATTATGGCTAGCATTAAGTGAGATAGGATTGGATTTGAAATGGTGTGACATAATTTCCTTTTTATCATCTCACTTTCTTATGCTCACCCTTGCTCTTGATATGCTCACCTCCTTCCTCCCATTTAGGGGCCGGCCACACAAAAGAGAGGATGAAGGAAATTTCATTTTGGGTGTAGGAAATTTCTTCATCTCATTCCATGCTTGTATCAAAAATCTCAAAGCTCATTTCCTCTTGCTCATTATTCTTCACCTCCATCAAAAATGCCAACTTCACAACCCCTTTGAGACAAATGATTCTACACTTAGCCTACAGCATTCTTGGACACGTCGGCTCGCCAACTTCGTGCCCGAGTTGCCTCAGTCCAGAGGTGGGAGCCCGTAAAAGAACCCGGCGATGTGGTGCCCTTTTCGATGAGGAGATGAAGACCGGAGATTCCGCGAGGAGATCGGGATGGAGGCCGAAGACCGAAGGACACGGATCGCTCGGTATAGCTTTCTACCTATTCTCTAGTTTGCTAGCATTAGGTTAATGGCCCGATCCGGGTTTTTAGTACGCGGTAGTGCCAGTTTACAAGTTTTGTAAAAGTTTCGTTTCCGCATTCCGGTGTCGGATTGATGGCCGGGGCGCTGCCGTGCACTTACACTGGTATCAGAGCCACGCCATTAACCTAGTCTAGCTTGCTCTAACGTGTTTACAAGTTCGATCGAACGGATTTTCCAAAAACCGTATTTTCAAGCACAGTTTCTGTTGAATTTTTCCCGTGCTCTAAAAATTATTTGGTATATAGGAAAAATACGTGCAGGGTTTTTGGTGAACACTGTAGAAAAATGGTCACGTGATGCCACTGTAGCGCCACGGAACCACGGCCATAACCCCCTTTTAGCCGCGGTTCCGCCGCAGAACAGTGTCATCAATGCACCAGATTTCTACAGTGGTTCTCTGACTTGAAAATGGAGTTTTTGGTGTATTCTGTTTGGGCCCAGATTTTCTTTAAGTGCTACAGTTGTGCTTGGGCCCTACTTCGGGAAAATTTAGTCGATTGAAAATTTTAAACATGTTAGTTCACAGTATTTACATTATATCTGCGACCGTGAATGTCATTTGATCGGTAAATCCTGTCTAACTGCTATAGCCCTTTTAGACGGATTTGCGAACGTGACATTCACGTTGATGTTCTGTGTTGTGCTGTGATATTGCGGATTTGTCGTGGTGGATAGCCTGGATGCAATGGTAGTACAGTTTGGTTTATTATGTACATTTGATATTGCGGGGCGAGCGTCTGACATGTGGACTGCCGTTACTGCCTGTTTGTATATTATTCTTTTGGGGCATGACCAGGCTGAGCTCGATGTACCCGTTGTATATATTTTACTTTCTGTACTAGGATTACCCCGCGGAGGGATGCACAGATAGCCGGGTTCTAGAGGGCAACGGGCCCGCATCTCATGGCGTTGAGACGGAGGGGGCTTCACTCTAGAATTGGCGGGCTATTTGCCGCACTCGTAGGGGGTATAGGTTGACCCAAGGAGGGGTGCTCAAGTTACCGGATTCCGTGAAGTGCTGGGTGGTCTATTCACTTTGTTGAAGGGGGCTGCCTCGCTTCTGGTTTTGGCGGGTAACTTGCCGCGCCCGTAGGGGTCTAGGATTTCATTGCACAGGCTATCCACACGACCAGGGGAATGTCGGGTTTCAGTAGCGGCTCTATGAAACCCGGGGATCCCAGATATCTGTATTGTTCTGTGATACTTATTACATTTCTGTGATGTTGCATTTTTATCATGCCTTGAGCGAATATTATATATTGATATATATACTAGTAGATGTTGTATATGTTTTGCATCCACGCTAGTCCAGTCCTTGCTCTGTCGTTAGTTAAGTAACCTAACGGGTGATGACGAGACCCAGTGGCGAATGCAGATGGCATATACGTACATCATTATTTTCGTTCTTTATTGGTGTGATCAATTGATGGGACTGCATTGATTCGGATCAATGCAAGCTAAACAAACCTATTCTAATGTTGTTGGAACAATTTTTAAAAAGCTGTTATTGCAAAGGCGTTCTCTTTTGTTTTGCACAGTGGTATTCGGTTATGAATATCCAGCACCTCAGTCGACGAGGCAAGGGACGAGATCCCTTCACCGGGAGTGACCCCTTGGACAGAAGTTTGCGTCAGGAAAATAACTTCACTATAGCCGATTACTTTTGATTTGCATCATGGTATTCAGTTGGAATATCCTGCACCTCATTCTACGGGGAAAGAGCCGAGATCCCTTCACCGGGAGTGACCTCTTTAGCAAAGGTTTTCGTCACTGTATTTTTAAAAAAGCTATCTGGTTCCTTCAACGATATCAAGTTCATTACGTTAAAGGTTTTTCGCCAAAAACCATTCGTAGCCCTCCGTCATTTCAGACGGGTTGCACGTAGTATTCATGCTATGTTTGTTGGCCAAAGTCAAGGCACAGTGTATGGTAACTATTTGTTACTTTTCTGCAGTATAGATAGATGCGTTGGTTTGGGACAGTCGTACTGCCTTGTTGGCCAAAGTCAAGGGTAGGTACGGGTGGGTTCAAATCAACCTGGATAATGACGGGTAGAACTTGACATGTGACTTATGATTTGTTGGCCAAAGTCAAGGTCATAAGAGCATGGGGTAAAAATCACATCGGGAGTTTCTAAAGAAACTGAAACTTGCCAGATATGCGCATACCTTCTGGAGTGTGATAACGTGAGTGGATTCATTCACATTATCATGCGATGATAGTTGGATCCCGATTCCCACTAATGAGTTGGTTTACTCCTCGGGTAATCCCGACTAATTCTTCTTTCAGGTTTGGAGGAGAATTTGACGGTACAATGGGAGGTTTCCAGATTAGATAAATTGATAACCATTCTGATCTAGGTTAGAGTGCACGCTGAGTGTTTCTTTTCTCTCTCTCTTTGGCAGCGACCATGGCCCGACCCTAGACTATGACTCAGTGACCAAAATTAACCGAACCTTTTAAACACTGGCTTTTGGATTGTCAGAGTTGCATACCTCATTGCCACTCCTACTTTTACCCTTTTCTCCAGAACACCCCGTATTACTATGAACATCCACTTCCATTAGATAAAACCATCGTATGGTTATATACGAACTCGAAGGAATTTATTCGAGGATGGTTTCCGGTTCTGGAGAAAACAAATAGGACTATTCAGTTGTCTTTTTCTCTTACCTTCTTTCAGGTTGCGAGTGTTCCTTGGATTAGGACAGTACACCTATTACGCAAATTAGATAGTCTTCTTCCAAACCATAGGCAGGTGCCGAACGGTAGGGAATGAAGAAAACCAATTAGCCTAACGATGGTGTGCAGAAGGTATTAAGTTAAGACAAATAAAGGGATTAGAAGGAGGGCAAAGTAAATTGCGACTGCTATTCACGACCAAACCAAGTATTTCATTACCACTCCCACTTCACCATTGTATTTCTCCAGGACACTCCGTATCACTACGAAGATCCACAGTTATTTGGATACTCCATCGTATGGTTATATACGAACTCGAAGGAATTTGTTCCAGTTCGGGGATGGATTCTGGTTCAGGAGAAATAGGAATAAGGTTTATTCAGGCGTCTTTTATCGTTACCTTCTCTCGGGTTGCGAGTGCTCCTAGGATTAGGACAGTACACCCATTATGCTTATTGGATAGTCTTCTTCCAAACCATAGGCTGGTGCCGAACGGTAGGGAAGGAAGAAAACCATTTGGCCTAAGGGGGTGTGCAGAAGGTAATGAAAAACGACATATAAAGGGATTTGGAGAGATGGCAAAGAAATATACGGTTACAGTTGTGAATCTGGATAATGGAAGAGGCATTACTAGGAATACCCGGATACCCCATCGAAACATTTCAATGTTTCAGTTTCAATGTATACTGTTAAAAGAAAACTGATTTCCCAATTAGTCCTTGCTCCACGGTATGTATTTACCAGGTATGATTCTCACATCTGTATGGTTTTGCAGATGATGAGTGAGAGTAAGTTATTGGGAATTAGGTGATCATCCTCATTATATCAGAATTCGTTGTAATTGGTGATATTTGAGGAAATCGCCTGGGTTGTTTGCCGGACGGCAAATATTTGGTTTTGAATATCCGCTGTTATACACCAATTTCATATTGATATATCTGTACGTCTATTTTTATAGAGTGAGATATACCTTTTTGAAATTATATCTATGACATTTACCTATATCAGTGGATGGTTAGGTAAGGAGCATTAAACAGCGGTGTAATTCTTCTTAACTATAAGTACAGTTTTCAACCTACGACACACAGAGAATGAGTTATTAGACTTTATACAGAGTATTGTATGTTGTCCAGTGTCCATTAGGATAGAGGGGTTGGTACTCGTACTATATTCTGTTTACTTGTGACTTCTCTAGTTCTTAGACACGTGTTTCGTAGAAATGCAGGTTCCAAGTTTTGAGAAGTTATAGGTATAAGAGTAAAGTAGAGAACCAGATATTGCAAGTATCAGGATTCTTCAAGGTGATCGAAAATATAGATACTTGTGCATGGTATTCAGTTGATAGTAATGATTATGGGAACTTACTTCTCTTTCAGGTTACTCATATCTGGATGTATTCCTAAGTTGAGTAATGCTGATCGGCCTCTCTCCATTTAGTTGACATGCACTGGAGACAGCTGCATGATTTGAATCTGGTTCCAATTAAATCAGTGCCTCTGTTTCTATATTGGATATAGAACAGTTCATATCTTAACGATGTTAAGGTACGGAGAGTTTTTCGGCTTATGCTTAAAACCAGACTCTGGATAACTCAAGACACGTTTCTGTAATGGCTGTTTGTGGGTTGACCCGGGCTATGACGAGGGTTGACTTTCTACCATCTGGAAAATCAATAGTGATATTGTTCTTGACTCGCCACAGTTTTAATAAAAATGGATTTTTTCAGAAAACAGTAGTGGGAGTATGGTAGAACTGGAAGTGACTCCAGAACCGCAAACGATTACTGAAAATTTGATAAGAACCTAAAGATTCAATCTGGTTTAACATTTCATTGGCCGCTCCGCAGGTATGGTGGGTAGCCTCAGACACTCGAGAGGTACTTCGGTATGCTCAAGGACGGTGACACGGAGATTCTTGTTTACCCAGACTTGCCATTGTTGTTGTTCCAGACTGTGAGACCCGGCAGGAGGATGAGTATAGCGTCGTTCTAAACAAGCTTTAGAAGTGTACGTGTATATTATTCTGCCAGAGGGTTGTCGTAGTCAGTGGGAGCAGCGGAAGCATAGTGGACAAGTGGCTTATGTCTATTTATGGACTAAAGCAGATATAGCGGAGATAGATTATCCATTTTTGATGTGACAGTCATAGGTTTGACTTCATCAGAATAGAGGATGGATCTGTTAAGAAGGTAGTAGGGCGTGATGTCCTGGTATTAGGATGACATACACAGAGTAGGAAGTGAAATTCCTATACTACAGTTGGTTATACTTTGGTTGTCACACATTAGTTTCTCCGCAAAGGACTTGGATTTCATATCAGACATTCTGGTTACTGGATCTATGGTTTTAAATCTTGATTTGGGTAGTTTCCCAATTTGGGTACTTAGACAGCATTCTAAAGGTGTTTTAGAATGGACGACTCCTGGCATGGTGGTGTACCTGCAGGTGATGGAGTCACCCTCTCTAAAGGTGTCTTACAGACTAAAGGGGAGAGAGATGTGCATGATTGGCAGATCACTTGCTTAGGCAATTGAGTCAATCATGAGATGTCAAGTACCACAACAGATATTGTTTTTGCACGAGATGCAATAAGTTGATATTAATCCAATCCTGGAGAAACATTCGGAAGCAGTTTTAGAACATAAGTGGATGTTCTAGGGATATAATAACATCAGCCTCTTTCAGGGGACGGTTATCATTCCAGGCTTCCAAGGTGACCTGGATGACAGAGTGACTGTCAGAGTTATAGTTTTCCCTCTGACGAGGGGCAGTATTTTAGACAGGTGGTCCAAGCGGATACTGAGGGAGGCATGGCGCAGGATACTGATTAAGTTCAGTTGACAATACAGTCTAATAAGTTTGGATTTGGAGTTCATTTTTGAACTAGGTCCCATCAGACATCCAGACACATTCTAAGACAGGTATTGCTCATTTCGGGAGATGGCTTTCTCCGCGAACTTGAGATAAAGAGAGACATAGAAAGAAATATCAGAGCGGATCCACTCTCTGAGGCTATTCCTCAAACGCAATAGTTTCGCAAACGAGATTTGTGAGACTGACTAGTAGAGGAGTTGGGTGTTCGGTATCACACGGGCTGTGAGTATGCGACATCGCAATAATTAGCCTTGAGTGCAAGTGGGAGATTGTTGGAGATAGTGCCCTCAGAGTCAATTATTGGATCACAGGCACGCGATTGCAATGATTGAGGGAGGACCTATACTGGTAGGACAGTCTTATTCAAGATGATAGTATGCTATCTGGTTTATCTTTATCATCGTGTACTGCTTTAGGTGACATTACTGATCACTATTGCACGTTGATAGAGCCCCTAGGATTCTTGCTTGACTGCCAGCAGTATGAGGGAGATCATATACGTGGGAGCTGGGGTCTATAAGCACATCCTTAAAAGGTCTCTAGTCGTGGGAGTTTCGAGACAGGGTATCGATACTCCAGAGTAGACTACTGTATACAGTCAAGACCCCGACGAGGGGCGGTGGCCGGTCTCACAAGCCACTGGTGTCAGTTCGTTCACCTAAGATGTATACAGGTGCTCATTGGGTTATGAGTACACCGGACAGGACTCGCCGGGAACATGCTAGTTGGTATTATACCTAGCGTCAGATATCAGTTCCCTGGTGACATGTGTACAGGTTAGTTCATCGACCTGAGATCGTCATTTGTCTCGTGTAAGTTCCCACTGTACTTTGATTACTACCCTACCACGGCTCAAAGGAGTCGTGCAAATAGGTTTTAGTTGGGTACAGTCCCGAGCCACATGGAGGCAGTGAGCGGATCTGTAGGAGTTCATCTCTCCCGGTATTGGGGGTGAGGTCGCGCTGTGTCTAGGAGAGCCATTACACGAAGTCCTTGGCCAAGGTAGGAGATTTACTGGTAGGTATTCCAGTTGTATCTCAGGGTGTTCTGGGCTGCACTCCGACACGACTTGTACCGCTTTTGGGGGTCTGACTTTTACCAACCCCCTAGGCCCGACATGCGGTGCTCATAGACGAACGGACCGGACTGTAAGGATATTGTCACTGACAGGCTCAGTAGGGTGTCAGGATGAGTTCGCTCATCGACGTCCCTTTTGGTCAATAGCTGGTAGCCCGTCACGTATGGCTAATACCTCTGACGTGCTGGTGGTTAAATCCTCAGCCAAAGTATTGACGAGTCTTTAGAGTCCCCCACAAACAGTTTCTCAAGTTTCGGGCGAAACGCTGTAGAGGCCGTATGGAGATATGGCAGGGTTCGATCTTATACGTGCGGTATTGCACGGATCATGATCGGACGGATAATACTAGCGGGCTTTGGTTTAAGCAGGATCCTAGTATTGTACAGTGTAGATTTTGTCTCATTGCATTTTTATTCGGTCGGAATACAAATGCAGGTATGTATATACAGTCGCAGGGTTTTCCTGTAATTTATTACAGGATCAGTTTTTTAAGTTGCCAGTTTGCATTCCGTTTCAGCCAGTTTTCCTTTCTTCCTTTCGTTGGCTGATAATTGATGGAGGGGCTAATTTGCAAATGTGCAAATTAGCAATTGTGGAGGGGTTTCTTGTAAATGGAGAGATTATGATAATACTAGCATCTTTGATTCCATTTTTCTTATTATGGCTAGCATTAAATGAGATAGGATTGGATTTGAAATGGTGTGACATAATTTCCTTTTTATCATCTCACTTTCTTATGCTCACCCTTGCTCTTGATATGCTCACCTCCCTCCTCCCATTTAGGGGCCGGCCACACAAAAGAGAGGATGAGGGAAATTTCATTTTGGGTGTAGGAAATTTCTTCATCTCATTCCATGCTTATATCAAAAATCTCAAGGCTCATTTCCTCTTGCTCATTATTCTTCACCTCCATCAAAAATGCCAACTTCACAACCCCTTTGAGACAAATGATTCTACACTTAGCCTACAGCATTCTTGGACACGTCGGCTCGCCAACTTTGTGCCCGAGTTGCCTCGGTCCAGAGGTGGGAGCCCGTAAAAGAACCCGGCGATGTGGTGCCCTTTCCGACGAGGAGATGAAGACCGGAGATTCCGCGAGGAGATCGGGATGGAGGCCGAAGACCGAAGGACACGGATCGCTCGGTATAGCTTTCTACCCATTCTCTAGTTTGCAAGCATTAGGTTAATGGCCCGATCCGGGTTTTTAGTGCGCGGTAGTGCCGGTTTACAAGTTTTGTAAAAGTTTCGTTTCCGCATTCCGGCGTCGGATTGACGGCCGGGGCGCTGCCGTGCACTTACAGCTCACTGGTAAAGCCTCTACACTGCCGTGATATAGCTTGTGTATTTGATTCCCATCAGTCCCAATAATTTTTAATATTTTTCTTTTTAACTTTTCAGAAGCCCAAGAGTTGCACCTGAAATACATGGTGAAACAAAAAGTTTTAGAAAAATCAAATAGGATAAATGAGATTTTAATTATGAGTTAAACACGTGGTATGAATCTCGAAGCAGATGGAGCAAATCCAACCGCCGAAATCTCCCTTTTAGCCTCTACCGGCGGTCGAGATGCCCCCAAACCCTTCCGTGCTTCGCTTGTGCACCCTTTCAGCTCCCCTCTACTCCCCTGTATTGTTTGATTACTCTGTAATTAACCATAGACCTTTCATTTCCCTCATTAATCCTATTTTAATTCTTTTTTAATTCAAATCCTTTACTCACACACCCTCACTTCTACATTATAAATACACCCCATCCCCTAGCTTTCCCCATTTTGAAAATCTCTATAAAAATTCTCTAAAAATTTTCTAAGTTCAAGAAGAGTTAAGGCTGGTCAAGTGGAGTTAGCGATCGACTTCATTCCGTGGAAGACCGGAGCCTTTTTCCGACGATTCCACGATCTCCAAAGGATTCCCCTCTCTATTTTCCTACCTTATTAACGCTTCAAAACCGTAAGATATTTATCAATATCTTTATTCTTTTATCCATTGTGATTCTTGTAAGTCCGCGGCGGCGCCCCGGCCGTCGATCCGAAGCCGGAAACGCGGAAACAAAAACTTTGCAAAACTTGCAACCGGCACCACCGCGCACTTTTCACCCGGATCGGGCCATTAACCTAGCAACTAGCAAAGTAAAAATACGGGTAGAGAGTTATACCAAGCGATCCGTGTCCTTCGGTCTTCGTCTCCACTCCGATCTCCCGCCGGAACTCCGTCCATCACGTCCTCGTCGGAAAGGCACCACGTAGCCGGGTTCGTATATGGGCTCCCACCTCTGGACCGAGGCAACTCGGGCGCGAAGTTGGCTAGCCGACGCGTCCAAGGGATGCTGTAGAATAGTGTAGTAACTTGTCTCTTTTGGGGTTATAGAAGTTGCCTTGGATGTTGGTGGAGGTGGAGAATGAACTATTTGGAGAGGTGAGGAATTTGTAGTAAGCTAGAAATGTGATGAAGGATTTTTGCCACACCAAAAATGAATTCCTCTCTCCCTCTCAAGAATGGCCGGCCCCATGATCCTCTCATGGTGGAGGGAAATATGAATGGAATATCTCAAGTGGAGAAAAAGAATTGATAAAGATAAAGCAAAGATAAGGTCACACCAAACTCTCTCTCACAATCTTTTCATTTCCCTTCTCAAATAAATGCAAGGAATGACAAGAAAAGAATCTCATCATGAAGCTACCATATATGCAATAAAGCCCTCCACAAAAGAGTTATTTGCAAACTGCAAATAACCCCCTCCATCAATCGGAAAGTCCGGCCGGGAAGGAACAAAGAAAAACCGGCCGGAACGGAATGCAAACTGGCAACTTCAGAAAACTGATCCCGTAATAAATTACAGGAAAACCCCGCTACTGCAAATACATGCCCGCATTTGTATTCCCACTGAACACAAATGCAAAGAGACAAAACTACACTATCTAATACTAGGATCCGGCTTAAGCCAAAGCCGGCTAGTAAAATCCGTCCGATCACGATCCGTGCAATACCGCACGTATCTGATCGAACCCTGCCATATCTCCATATGGCCTCTACAGCGTTTCGCCCGAAACCTGAGTAACTGAGTGTGTGGTGGACTCTAAAGACTCGTCAATACTTTGGTTGTGGATTTAACCACTAGCAAGTCAGAGGTATAAGCCAATACGTAACGGGCTACC
Source organism: Agapanthus africanus (assembly GCA_030015575.1). Classification (NCBI taxonomy): domain Eukaryota; kingdom Viridiplantae; phylum Streptophyta; class Magnoliopsida; order Asparagales; family Amaryllidaceae; genus Agapanthus; species Agapanthus africanus. Next base: position 214,129,189 of record CM057338.1, read on the forward strand.
AGGTATTGACCAAAAGGGACGTCGATGAGCGAACTCATCCTGACACCCTACTGAGCCTGTCAGTGACAATATCCGTACAGACCGGTCCGTTCGTCTATGAGCATCGCATGGCGGGCCTAGGGGGTTGGTAAAAGTCAGACCCCCAATAGCGGTACAAGTCGTGTCGGAGTGTAGCCCAGAACACCCTGAGATACTACTGGAATACCTACCAGCAAATCTCCTGCCTTGGCCAAGGACTTTTCATGTTCTGGCTCTCCTAGACACAGCGCGACCTCACCCCCAATACCGGGAGAGACGAACCCCTGCAGATCCGCTCACTGCCTCCATGTGGCTCGGGACTGTACCCAACTAAAACCTGTTTGCACGACTCCTTTGAGCCGTGGTAGGGTAGTAATCAAAGCACAGTGGGAACTTACACGAGACAAATGACGATCTCAGGTCGATGAACTAACCTATACACATGTCACCAGGGAACTGCTATCTGACGTCTGGTATAATCCCAACTAGCATGTTCCCGGCGAGTCCTGTCCGGTGTACTCATAACCCAATGAGCACTTGTATACATCTTAGGTGAACCAACTGACACCAGTGGCTTGTGAGACCGGCCACCGCCCCTCGTCGGGGTCTCGACTGTATACACTAGTCTACTCTGGAGAATCGATGCCCTGTCTCGAAACTCCCACGACTAGGGACCTTTTAAGGATGTGCTTATAGACTCCAGCTCTCACTTATATGATCGCCCTCATACTGCTGGTATCAAGCAAGAATCCTAGGGGCTCTATCAACGTGTAATAGTGACTCGTAAGGTCACCTAAAGCAGTACACGATGATAAAGATAAACCAGATAGTATACTATCATCTCGAGTAAGACTGTCCTACTGGGACAGGTCCTCCCATCAATCATTGCAATCACGTGCCTGTGATCCAATAATTGACTCTGAGGGCACTATCTCCAACAATCTCCCACTTGCACTCAAGGCTAATTATTGCGATGTCGCATACTCACAGCCCGTATGATACCGAACACCCAACTCCTCTACTAATCAGTCTCACAAAGCTCGTTTGCGAAACTATTGCGTTCGAGGAATAGCCTCAGTGAGTGGATCCGCTCTGATGTTTCTTTCTATGTCTCTCTTTATCTCAAGTTCGCGGAGAAACCCATCTCCCGAAATGAGCAATACCTGTCTTGGAATGTCTGGATGTTTGATGGGACCTAGCTCATAAATGAACTCCAAATCCAAACTTCTTAGACTGTATCGACAACTGAACTTAATCAGTGTCCTGTGCCATGCCTTCCCTCACTATCCACTTGGACCATCTGTCCAAAATACTGCCCCTCGTCAGAGGGAAAACTATAACTCTGACGGCCTCTCTGCCGTCCATGTCACCTTGGAAGCCAGGAATGATAACCGTCTCCTAAAGGAGGCTGTCGTTATCATATCCCTAGAACATCCACTTATGTTCTAAAACTGCTTCCGACCGTTTCTCCAGGATCGGATTAATATCAACTTATTGCACCTACTGCAAGAACAACATCTGGTGTGGTACTTGACATCTCATGATTGACTCAATTGCCTAAGCAAGTGATCTGCTAATCATGCGTATCCCTCTCCCCTTTAGTCTGTAAGACACCTTTAGAGAGGGTGACTCCATTACCTGCAGGTACACTACCGTGCCAGGAGTCGTCCATTCTAAATACTCATAGAATGCTGTCTAAGTACCCTGATTGGGAAACTACCCAAATCTAGATCTAAAACCATAGATCTAGTAACCAGAATGTCTGATATACTATCCAAGTCCTATGTGGAGAAACCACTGTATGACGATCAACGTATAACCGATCGTAGTATAGGAATATCACTTCCTACTCTGTGTATGTCATCAAATACCAGGACATCACACCCTACTACCTTCTTAACAGATCCATCCCTTATTCTGATGAAGTCAAACCTATGACTGTCACATCAGAAATAGATGATCTATCTCCGCTATATCTGCTTTAGTCTATAAATAGATATAAGCCTGATGTCCTCCAATGCTTCTGCTGCTCCCTCTGATTGCGACAACCCTTTGGCAAAGTCATATAGACGTATACTTCTAAAGCTAGTTTAGAACGACGCTATACTCATCCTCCTGCCGGGTCTCACAGTCTGGAACAACAGCAATGGCAAGTCTGGGTAAACAAGAACCTCCCTGCCACCGTCCTTGAGCATACCGAAGTACCTCTCGAGTGCCTGAGGTTACCCACCATATCTGCGGAGTGGCCAATGGAATGTCAAACCAGATTGAATCTTCAGGTTTTTATCAAATCTTCAATAATCGTTTGCGGTTCTGGAATCACTTCCAGTTCTACCATACTCCCACTACTGTTTTCTGAAAAAATCCATTTTTAATTAAAACTGTGGCGAGTTAAGAATAATATCACTATTGATTTTCCAGATGGTAGAAAGTCAACCCTCGTCATAGCCCGGGTCAACCCACAAACAACCATTACAGAAACGTGCCTTGAGTTATCCGGAGTCTGGTTTTAAGCATAAACCGGACAACTCCCCGTATCTTAACAATGTCAAGATATGAACTGTTCTATATCCAAGAAATAGAGGCACTGATTTAATTGAACAAGATTCAAATCATGCAGCTATCTCCAGTGCATGTCAACTAAATGGAAGAAGGCCGATCAGCGTTACTCAACTTAGGAGTACTTCCAATTATGAGTAACCTGAAAGAGAAGCAAGTTCTCTTAATCATTACAATCAACTGAATACCATTCACAAGTATCTACATCCTCGATCTCCTTGAAGAATCCCGATACTTGCAATACCTGGTTCTCTACTTTATTCTTATACCTATAACTCCTCAAAACTTAGACCCTGTGTTTCTACGAAACACATGTCTAAGAACTAGAGAAGTTAAAAGTAAACAGAATATAGTACGAGGACCTACCCCTCTGTCCTAATGGACACTGGACAACATACAATACTCTGTATAAGTCCGCTGAGTCTAACAACTCATTCACTGTGTGTCGTAGGTTGAAAATTGTACTTATGGTTAAGAAGAATTACACCGTTGTTCAATACTCCTTACCTAACCATCCACTGATATAGGTAAATGTCATAGACATAATTTCAAAAAGGTATGTCTCACTCTATAAAAATAGGCGTACAGATATATCAATTTGAAATTGGTGCATAACAACGGATATTCAAAACCAAATATTTGCCGACCATCAAACAACCCAGGTGACTTCCTCAAATATCACCAATTACAACGAATCCCGATATAATGAGGATGATCACCTAATTCCCAATAACTTACTCCCACTCATCATCTGTAAAACCATACAGATGTGAGAATCATACCTGGTAAATACATACCCTGGAGCAAGTGTCTAATTGGGAAATCAATTTTCTTTTAACAGTACACAGTGAAACTGAAACATTAAAATGTTTCGATGGGGTATACTGGTATTCCTAGTAATGCCTCTTCCATTATCCAGATTCACGACTGTAACCGTATAATTCTTTGCCACCTCTCCAAATCCCTTTATATGTCTTTAGTCATTACCATCTGTACACCCCTTTAGGCCAAATGGTTTTCTTCCTTCCCTACCGTTCGGCACCAGCCTATGGTTTGGAAGAAGACTATCCAATAAGCATAATGGGTGTACTGTCCTAATCCTAGGAGCACTCGCAATGCGAGAGAAGGTGAAGATAAAAGACACCTGAATGAACTTTATTCCTATTTCTCCTGAACTGGGATCCATCCCCGAACTGGAACAAGTTCCTTTCGAGTTCGTATATAACCATACGATGGATTATCCAATAAACTGGGATCTTCGTAGTGATACGGAGTGTCCTGGAGAAATACAAAGGTGATTTAGGATTGGCGAAGAAATACTTGGTTTGGTCGTGAATATCAGTCGCAATTTACTTTGCCCTCTTACTAATCCCCTGCTTTGTCTGAACTTAATACCTTCTGTACACTGTTTAGGCTAATTGGCTTTCTTCATTCCCTACCAGTCGGCACCAGTCTAAGGTCTGGAAGAAGACTATCCAATTTGCGTAATAGGTGTACTACTCCTAAACCAAGGAGTACTCGTAACCTGAGAGAAGGTAAAAGGAAAAGAAAACCGAATAGTCCTATTCGTTTTCTCCAGAACCTGAAACCATCCTCGAAGTCCTTCGAGTTCGTATATAACCATACGATGGTTTTGTCCAATGGAAGTGGACGTTCGTAGTAATACGGGGTGTCCTGGAGAAAAGGGTAAAAGTAGGAGTGGCAATGAGGTCTGCAACTCTGACAATCCAAAAGCCAGTGTTAAGAAGGTTCGGTCAACTTGGTCACTGAGTCATAGTCTAGGGTCGGGTCAATGGTCGCTGCCAAAGAGAGAGAGAAAAGAAACACTCAGCGTGCACTCTAACCTAGATCAGAATGGTTATCACTTTATCTAATCTGGAAACCTCCCACTGTAACGTCAAATTCTTCCCCAAACCTGAAAGAAGAATTAGCCGGGATCACCCGAGGAGTAAACCAACTCATCAGTGGGAATCGAGATCCAACTCTCATCGCATGATAACGTGACGGAATCCGCTCACGTTATCACACTCCAGAAGGTATGCGCATATCTGGCAAGTTTCAGTTCTTTTGAAACTCCCGATGTGGATTTTTGCCTCATGCTCTTATGACCTTGACTAAGGCCAACAAATCATAAGTCACATGTCAAGTTCTACCCGTCATTGTCCAGGTTGATTTGAACCCACCCGTACAAGCCCTTGACTAGGGCCAACAAGGCTATACGACTGTCCCAAACCAACGCATCTATCTATGCAGCATATGAACACCCAATAGCTACCAAACACTGTGCCTTGACTATGGCCAACAAACACAGCTTGAATACTATTGACTATCCATATGAAACGACGGAGGGCTACGAATGGTTTCTGGCGAAAACCTTTAACGTAATGAACTTAATATCGTTGAAGGAACTGATAGCTTTTTAAAAATATAGTGACGAAAACCTTTGCTAAAGAGGTCACTCCCGGTGAAGGGATCTCGGCTCTTTCCCCGTAGAATGAGGTGCAGGATATTCCAACTGAATACCACGATGCAAAGCAAAAGTAATCGGCTATAGTGAAGTTATTGCCCTGACGCAAACTTTTGTCCAAGGGGTCACTCCCGGTGAAGGGATCTCGGCCCTTGCCTCGTCGACTGAGGAGCAGGATATTCCAACTGAATACCACTGTGCAAAACAAAAGAGAACGCCCTTGCAATAACAGCTTTTTAAAAAAGTGTTCCAACAACATCAGAATAGGTTTGTTTATCTTGCATTGATCCGAATCAACGCAGTCCCATCAATTGCTCACACCACAAAGAACGAAAATATACTGACGTACGTATATGCCATCCGCATTCGCCACTGGGTCCCGTCATCACCCGTTAGGTTAGCTAACTAACGACAGAGCGGGGACTGGACTAGCGCGGATGCAAAACATATACAACATCTACTAGTATATATATAATATATAATTTTCGCTCAAGGCGTGATAAAAAGCAGCAGCACAGAAAAGTACAGCAACACAGAACAATACGGATATCTGGGATCCCCGGGTTTCACAGAGCCTCTACTGAAACCCGACGTTCCCCTGGTCGTGTGGATAGCCTGTGCAATGAAAACCCTAGACCCCTACGGGCGCGGCAAGTTACCCGCCAAAACCTGAAGCGAGGCAGCCCCCTTCAGCAACGTGAATGGACCACCCAGCACTTCACGGAATCCGGTAACTTGGGCACCCCTCCTGGGTCAACCTGTACCCCTTACGAGTGCGGCGAATAGCCCGCCAATTCTAGAGTAAAGCCCCCTCCGTCTCAATGCCCTGAGATGCGGGCTCGTTTCTCTCTAGAACCCGGCTATCCGTGCACCCCTCCGCGGGGTAATCCTAGTACAGAAAGTAAAAATACATACAACGGGAACATCGACCGCAACCTGGTCGTGCCCCAAAAGAATAATACAAACAGGCAGTGACGGCAGTCCACATGTCGGACGCTCGCCCCGCAATATCAAATGTACATATAAAACAAAACTGTACTAATATTGCAACCAGGCTATCCCCCACGACCGATCCGCAACATCACAGCACAACACAGAACATCAACGTGAATGTCACGTTCGCAAATCCGTCTAAAAGGGCTATAGCAGATAGACTGGATTTACCGATCGAGTGACATTCACGGTCGCAAATATAATGTAAATACTGTGAACTAGCATGTTTAAAATATCCGATCGAACAAATACACCGAAGTGGGCCCCAAGCAGTACTGTAGCACATACAGAAAATCTGGGCCCAAATATAATATCCCAAAACCCCTATTTCCAAGTCTAAAGCCCTCTGGAAAATTTTAGCACGATGAACAGTTAAACTCGCGGCGGAACCGCGGCGCAAGCATGGCTTTGGCCGCGGTTCCGCGGCGTTTTGGAGAGATCTCGCGACCAATTTTTTCCAGATTTCTTAGATTTCCATGCACAGTATTCTGAAACAACCTGAAAAATTTTTGGAGTAGAAAAAATTTCGACAGAAAACACATGCACTAGAAATACGGTTTTTGGCGATTTTTGTTCGATCGGGTTTTAAACATACTAGAGCAAGCTAGGTAGGTTAACGGCGTGGCTCTGATACCATTGTAAGTCCGCGGCGGCGCCCCGGCCGTCGATCCGACGCCGGAAACGCGGAAACAAAAACTTTGTAAAACTTGCAACCGGCACCACCGCGCACTTTTCACCCGGATCGGTCCATTAACCTAGCAACTAGCAAAGTAAAAATACGGGTAGAGAGTTATACCAAGCGATCCGTGTCTTTCGGTCTTCGTTTCCACTCCGATCTCCCGCCGGAACTCCGTCCATCACGTCCTCGTCGGAAAGGCACCACGTAGCCGGGTTCGTATACGGGCTCCCACCTCTGGACCGAGGCAACTCGGGCGCGAAGTTGGCTAGCCGATGCGTCCAAGGGATGCTGTAGAATAGTGTAGTAACTTGTCTCTTTTGGGGTTATAGAAGTTGCCTTGGATGTTGGTGGAGGTGGAGAATGAACTATTTGGAGAGGTGAGGAATTTGTAGTAAGCTAGAAATGTGATGAAGGATTTTTGCCACACCAAAAATGAATTCGTCTCTCCCTCTCAAGAATGGCCGGCCCCATGATCCTCTCATGGTGGAGGGAAATATGAATGGAATATCTCAAGTGGGGAAAAAGAATTGATAAAGATAAAGCAAAGATAAGGTGACACCAAACTCTCTCTCACAATCTTTTCATTTCCCTTCTCAAATAAATGCAAGGAATGACAAGAAAAGAATCTCATCATGAAGCTACCATATATGCAATAAAGCCCTCCACAAAAGAGTTATTTGCAAACTGCAAATAACCCCCTCCATCAATCGGAAAGTCCGGCCGGGAAGGAACAAAGAAAAACCGGCCGGAACGGAATGCAAACTGGAAACTTCAGAAAACTGATCCCGTAATAAATTACAGGAAAACCCCGCTACTGCAAATACATGCCCGCATTTGTATTCCCACTGAACACAAATGCAAAGAGACAAAACTACACTATCTAATACTAGGATCCGGCTTAAGCCAAAGCCGGCTAGTAAAATCCGTCCGATCACGATCTGTGCAATACCGCACGTATCTAATCGAACCCTGCCATATCTCCATACGGCCTCTACAGTGGTTCGCCCGAAACCTGAGTAACTGAGTGTGTGGTGGACTCTAAAGACTCGTCAATACTTTGGTTGTGGATTTAACCACTAGCAAGTCAGAGGTATAAGCCAATACGTAACGGGCTACCAGGTATTGACCAAAAGGGACGTCGATGAGCGAACTCATCCTGACACCCTACTGAGCCTGTCAGTGACAATATCCGTACAGACCGGTCCGTTCGTCTATGAGCATCGCATGGCGGGCCTAGGAGGTTAGTAAAAGTCAGACCCCCAATAGCGGTACAAGTCGTGTCGGAGTGTAGCCCAGAACACCCTGAGATACTACTGGAATACCTACCAGCAAATCTTCTGCCTTGGCCAAGGACTTTTCATGTTCTGGCTCTCCTAGACACAGCGCGACCTCACCCCCAATACCGGGAGAGACGAACCCCTGCAGATCCGCTCACTGCCTCCATGTGGCTCGGGACTGTACCCAACTAAAACATGTTTGCACGACTCCTTTGAGCCGTGGTAAGGTAGTAATCAAAGCACAGTGGGAACTCACACGAGACAAATGACGATCTCAGGTCGATGAACTAACCTGTACACATGTCACCAGGGAACTGCTATCTGACGTCTGGTATAATCCCAACTAGCAGGTTCCCGGCGAGTCCTGTCCGGTGTACTCATAACCCAATGAGCACCTGTATACATCTTAGGTGAACCAACTGACACCAGTGGCTTGTGAGACCGGCCACCGCCCCTCGTCGGGGTCTCGACTGTATACACTAGTCTACTCTGGAGAATCGATGCCCTGTCTCGAAACTCCCACGACTAGGGACCTTTTAAGGATGTGCTTATAGACTCCAGCTCTCACTTATATGATCGCCCTCATACTGCTGGTATCAAGCAAGAATTCTAGGGGCTCTATCAACGTGTAATAGTGACTCGTAAGGTCACCTAAAGCAGTACACGATGATAAAGATAAACCAGATAGCATACTATCATCTCGAATAAGACTGTCCTACTGGGACAGGTCCTCCCATCAATCATTGCAATCACGTACCTGTGATCCAATAATTGACTCTGAGGGCACTATCTCTAACAATTCTTATATTTCCATGTTCATTGTATCATCAACCTTGATACATTTGTATATATATCAAATATATATGAATAAATAAAAGAATTGAAATGAGTAATATATTAGTTAATTATTAAATCAACAATTAATTCAATAATCCGGTTATATCATATATAATCCGGCTAATATAAAAAATGCTAGATTAGAATACGGTATCATATACTCGTATTTAATAAAGCTCCCGCACATATCTCCATACGTACCCTACTTTGTTTCGCTTGAGCTTGGAAACTTCTATGTGGGACTCTTAAGACTCGTCAATACGTTAGCAGTAGGTAATGATCACATTAGATATCCACAAGCCATCAGCGGTACTAGTTGGACGTAACGGCTACCTAGGTATTGATCGAATAGAAGATCAATAAGAAAAATGGTTCAAACTCCCGTAGAGCTTATAAGAAACACTTACCGTACAGTCCGGTCTTTTCGTCTGATATGTCGCATATTGAGTCTAGGAGTGGAATCGTCAGACCCTAATAACTCGATAAGTCATGCCGATGTATGGCCTATAACCAATCGAGAAACTACTGATAACACTTATCAGTAAATCTCATTATCCTTGGCCAGAGACTTGCGTTTATAGACAATCGCGCATAGCACAACATCAACTCCCAATACCGGGAGAGAAGAAACCCCTCCTATCACTCACAGCCTCTATATGACTCGGGACTGTACCCAAAATCCACCTGTTCGCATGACTTAGTAGAACCGTGGTAGGGTGGAAATCAAAGCACGGTGGGAACCACACAAAACACTATGACGATCTCGGGTCTACAGACTAACCTGTACAAGTATCACCAGAGAACTGCTATTTGACGATAGGTATAATACCATCTAGGAGTTCTTGGCGAGTCCACTCAGTGTACTCAGTCTCTAATGAGCACCTGTATACAATTTTTGATGTCAAACACTAATGGATATGAGATCATCCATCGCCCCAATACAGGGTCAAGAAACGTATACACTAGTCTACTCTGGAATATCGATGCCCTCTCTCGATAATCTCTCGACTAGGAACTGTTAAGGATGTGATTGTGGACTACACAAGCCCCACTAGGATGATCTGCATCATATAGTCAAGCCAACATTCTAAAGGCTTTATCAACATGTATCAAAGAGACAGTAAACTTAAACAAGTGAATATGTTAAGATAAAGAGCAACCAGATAGCACACTATCATGACGAATAAGAAGTTCTCTATATATATGTCCAAGCATCCATTATAATATACAATAATGGCCTCTAGGGAATACATATTTCTAATAATCTCCCACTTGCGCTAAGGCCAATTATTGGCTATCTCATACCTAACATCTCAAAAAGTCGCTTAAATTGCGCCAGTGGAAGGGCCTTGGTGAGTGGATCTGCAATATTGTTCTTCGTGTCCACTCTCCGAACTTCGATCTCACGGCGATCAACTATCTCCCGGATCAGGTGATATCGCCTCAGGATATGTCTGGAACGCTGATGGGACTTGGGTTCCTTGGCTAATGCCATAGCCCCATTATTAGTACAATACAAGAGTATTGGATCAATAATGGTTGGGACCACTCTAAGCTCTGAGATGAACTTCTGCATCCAGAAAGCTTTCATGACAGCATCATTTGCAGCAATATACTAAGCTTCTATCGTTGAGTCTGCAATAGTGTCCTGTTTGGAACTTTTCCAACAGACCGCCCCTCTATTAAGGGTAAATACAAAACCCGAGATAAACTTGTTGTCATCCTTGTCACTCTGGAAGCTGGAATCGGTAAAGTCCTCCATTTGGAGATCCCCGTTACCATACACCAAAAACATTTCTTTAGTCCTTCGTAAGCACTTAAGAATGTTCTTCACAGTTGTCCAGTGTTTCTCTCTTGGATTGGATTGATACCTGCTTACTACAGTTAGTGCGTAAGCTACATCTGGACAAGTACATAACATCACATACATGATAGACCCTATTGCGGAAGCATAGGGTATAACACTAATGCGAGCCCTCTCTTCATCAGACTTTGGACAGAAGTCTTTGGAGAGGGTGATTCCGTGACAAGCGGGTAAATTACCTCGCTTGGAATCTTCCATACTAAACCTTTTTAGTATGGTGTCTATATATCTAGATTGGGACAATCCTAATATTCTCTTCGATCTATCTCTATAGATCTTAATGCCTAGAATGCACGATGCATCATCCAGGTCCTTCATGGAGAACCTTTGTGATAGGAATAGTTTGACCGATTGTAGCATAGAAATATCATTTCCTATCAAGAGAATGTCATCCACGTACAATACAACGAATGTGACTCTACTCCCTATAATTTTCTTATAAATGCAAGGTTCATCTATATTTTTAATAAAATAAAACTCTTTGATCGTATTATCAAAGCAGATGTTCTAACTCCGTGATGTCTGCTTTAATCCATAGATGGATTTAAGCAAGCTGCATACTTTTTCGCTGCTCCTACTATCAATGAAGCCTTCCGGCTGATCCATAAAAACACATTCTTCTAAATCAACATTTAAAAATGCAGTTTTAACGTCTATCTGCCAGATTTCATAGTCGTAGTAAGCAACAATAGTAAGTAGGATTCGAATGGATTTAAGCATAGATACTGGAGAAAAAGTTTCATCATTGTCCAATCCTGGTCTTTGACGAAATCCTTTCGCTACAAGTCCAGCTTTATAGGTCTCCACCTGTCCATTCACACCAATCTTTTTCTTAAAAATCCATTTGCACCCTATGGGTTTTACTCCAGAAGGTGCAACTTCTAAATTCCATACTTTATTGGTATGCATGGATTCCATTTCGGATTGTAAAGCATCCAGCCATTTCACCGAGTCACTACTCGTGATAGCCTGCTGAAAACTAGTAGGGTCATTATCTTCCATGATGCAATCTTCTCTATCACCATCAATGAGGAAACCATAGTATGTCTCTGGTGAGCGAGAAGTCCTACTAGGTCTACGGAGTGACTGAGGCTCGTTGAGTTTTTTGAAGCTTCAGGTTCAATCAAATCGTCAGTAGCTGTTTGCGGTTCTAGAATTTCTTCCAGTTCTACCGTAATGCCAATAGTATCATTTGTAAAAAAAACTCATTTTCTAAAAATGTGGCATATTGAGAAACAAACACACTTTGTTCCTCCTTGTGGTAGAATAGATATCCATATGAATATTTAGGATATCCCACAAATTACACAATACCGATCGTGTCTTGAGTTTGTCTGGATTCTGCTTTTTAACAAAAGCAGGACAACCGAATATCCTAACTCATTTAAGAGATGACCTCTTCCCATACCATATCTCATATGGAGTGGTAGGCATGGATTTGGTCGGAACCCAATTTAATAGATATATTGCAGTCTCTAATACATACCCCCAAAAAGAAAGTGGTAACTCAACATCACTCATCATGGAGCGTACCATATATAATAGGGTACGATTCTTCCGCTCTGACACACCATTGTGTTGTGGTGTGTACGGAGGAGTGAGCTAAGAGAGAAACCCATTCTTTTTTAGGAAATTCAGGAACTCTATACTTGAGCGCTCTACTCCTCGATCTGATCGAAATTTCTTGATACTCAATCCAGTTAGTTTTTCTACTTCAATTTTATACTACTTGAATTTTTCGTAAGCTTCAGACTTATGTTTCAGTAAGAACACATGTCCAAATCTCGAGAAATCATCAGCAAAGGTTATGAAGTATGAATAACCGCTTCTTGCATGTGTAGACATTGGTCCACATACATCAATATGTATGAGGCCTAAGTGTTCAGTAGCTCTCTCTCCATGTCCAGTAAACGGAGTTTTGGTCATTTTACCTTTGATGCAAGACTGACAAGTCGCATAAGATTTATATTCAAACGGATTCAAATATCCATCTTTATGTAGCTTGGTTAGTCTTGTTTCGTTAATATGACCAAGTCTACAATGCCATATGAACACTTCATTTATGAAGTCTTTCTTTTGTTTGTGTGCTGGATGTTGAAAACTGTGTGTTGATTGAGGACGTAGATTCCATTATTTAGTGTACCATACCTAATTGATGATGCTCGATATCGGTGATCTCCCAGATTGTGACACATGGATGATGACATGTCCCGAAGCTCACAAGGAAGGACCTACATCGGCCGACCAGGCCGCTCCTACGCTCGTCCTGCAGACAACCTTTGGCTCGTCTCCGATCCCCCTGCACAATTGGCCACCTCGGCCCTATCAGCTCGTCTCCGAGCTACCGCAGAACCAAGATACCTCGGCTCTCCCGCTGGTCCGCGAGCTCTCCCGCCGAGATCATCTTCCTCGGTCTCATCGACCGACCAACGGCACCGCTCACGGGTGCAACCGTCATCCCGCGAATCTCGCCATGCGCGAGATATCCGCCGGCCACATCCCATGTTCCACGCCATCACGATCTCTCATTAACGAGCCTGTCTCGCCATTAATGGGAGATCCCGCTCATCACGTGGGCATGACATCAGGAGCGTAACGGCCGGCGTGATTCTCGCGCCTACCCTGCCTGCTGCCACCAATATATAAACGCCTCCTTCAGACGGTTCAAGTAAGCCAATTTTACTCCACTAAGCTGTTACTTTGCTCGGATTTCCTCTCTAACTTGATCGTCGGAGGGTCCTCAGTGGTCCAACCACCCCGGGACTTCCTTGCAGGTAGCTCGGCTCAAACAACCTCAAACCCATTGAGATCCACATGCTTCAGGAGCCATCCTCCAGATCCAATCTCAGCCGCCTATCGCCACCATCAGCAGATCAACGGAAGGCAACATCTTGGCGTGATCCAGGTCACGTCAGCTGGCGCCGTCTGTGGGAATCCTTTGATTCCACAAAAACAAAAGTTCATCTTCCGATCTCAATCTAATGGGAGCGATCATCACGATGATCCAAGCACTAGCCGCCGACTCCCCTTCAACTGAAGCGCGGACTAACCTCCTCCACCAAACACCATCAATGCCCTTGTCGGCTGAATAGACCGACTCACGTCCGTCGTGGAGGTGCTCAACCGCGTCCAAATGGCTGGGCAAGATCCCCAGGTCTCCGCTCCCCCGCCTCGGGACCGGGGCCCCTACAGGGGGAGAGAAGACTCCGCACGCATCGGCACTGCCGACCACCGCCTCGCTGCCTCCCACGGCAGTAGGTCCCCCAAGCCAATATTCTGCAACCCGCTGGGCGCTCCACAGTTCAACACCGAGGTCCATCGCCAGAGCACCTCGCCTTGAGCCTCTTCGCGACCCTTTCCCTCCCGACGAGATGTCAGTCAGCTCGCCTGTTCCCAGGCATGACCGACACCCCCTCCCTCGATGGGGTCGCGTGGACAGGACTCGCCACGGCGGCTCGAAGACTACCTCGCCAGGGGATCTATGGAACCTCATTGAGAGGAACCGGGGCCGCGCCCAGACGCAGGTCTCCAACAGCAGAGCCCGGGGATCAGAATGTGCCGAATCGTCAGGATACCACGGCCGACTCGACGCCCTCGAGAAGAAGATTGAAGATATGCATCGGGAAGGTCACCACCCGAGCAACGGGGCTAAGTACGCCGCCGACTCGCTCACCAAGCCATTCACCGAGGATCTGCTCGCTGTCCACGTCTCCTATCGCAACAAGACTCCAAAAGTCTATCTCTTCGATGGTAAATCTGACCCGAAGGACCATTTGGATGCGTTCATCACGGGAATGAGCTTCCAAGATAACTTCGACGCCGCTCAATGCCGAGCTTTCCCGGCCACTCTCATCCATTCCGGACGAGACTGGTTCTGAGGACTCGAGCTATGCTCGATCTCAACTTTCGACGAGTTGGCCACCTAATTCCTCGGCCACTTCATCGGGAACAGGCGGCAAAAATGCACAGTTGACCATCTCTTCACAATCAAGAGCGGGGACAAGGAGACATTCAAAGCATACGTCACCCGCTTCTACAACGCCCTTCTCGAGGTCCCAGAGCACTAGGACGATACGGTCATCACAGTACTTAGGTCTGGTCTTAGGCACAAGGAGTGGTTACGCTTCTTTGCATTAGCGCAACCTAAGACCATGGCCGAGGTAAAGGCCTGGACCGAGCGCGAGGTCCAGCTCGAGGTGAACACGAATCTCCCTCGGGCAGAGCAAGCCAACCAAAAGAAAAGGGCAATGGAAGAGAGAAGGGGACCTGAGCGGCCAAAGCCCAATCTCCTGAAGTTTTTGGAGTACACCCCGCTTAACGTCTCCCAGACAGTGCTACTAGAGGAGGCCAAGGGCGAAGGGTTCTTCAAGCTTCCCCCAATCTTGCGCATGGCCTCAAAGGAAACCCAGGGCCCCTACTGTGGTTTCCACAGGTTGCTGGGCCACTCCAAGGAGAGCTGTAAGCAGCCCCGAGACTACATCGAGAAGCTCATCCGTTCGGGGCACCTCGCAGCGTACTTGAGGGACAAGCAGCAAGCTGACCGCGAGCAGGAGCAGCGTCCCCCTCCCGCCGAGCTGACCATCGTCCAAATCATGGTCGTGTCAGCAGATGATACGTCCGGTACCCACGAAGCTCAGTACCCTATGCCGGGCATAGAGGCCAACAGACATCCGAGGGGCTCAAGCTGCACGAATAAGAACATCTACTAGCATGTATTTCCTTTTAAAGCAATGTACACCTTTCTTGAGATCTTTTTGTTTATGTAATAAAAGGGATCAATAAAGCATTGCGAAAAAAAGAAAAAGAATCTTATTCATTCAAAAGGAACCGTGGGCTCTTCAGCCGTACATCAGAAAAAAAAGGAAAAATTACAATAGCGAGGGAAGAGGGTGCAGAGAACATTGCTCGTCATACTCTGAGGATATCTCCGCCAGCCGAGCCCTCATGGCATCAGACATCTGCCCCCGCTGCCGCTCGTGGACGTCAGCATCCTGGGTCAATTGGGAGCACTCCAGGACGAGCGCCACCGAGCGATTCAGCCGACTCACAGAGATCAGGCTGAAGCGCCACAGAGACCTTAGCTTGCCAACAGCCTCGTCTTTCAGCTGTTCAGACAAGGGGTTGTAAAGCCCCGGTGACGCTTTCCAGATGGAGTACATCAGCAGCTGAAGTAGGTGGAGCGCCGGGGGAACAATCGGTCAAAATGATCCTCGATGCGGCCTATCACCAACTGCACCGTGTCCTCAGTATAGTACTGATCGTAGAGATACACGTCCTCGAAGTTTATGATCTCGGGGATGGTGAAAGGGAAGTCCTCCATTCTTACATTTCGGGTGTGAGGAAGGGAGTAATCAACACTTGCTCCGTTTTATAGCCCACAACTCCCGTGGAGTTCAACAGTCGCCTGTTTCACCCGCAACTGTGCCGCCACGCGGCAGACATCGTGCCGCTCGATACGAAATCAAAACAAAACCACTCCGGCGCTATGCGTTCCCCACGAGATCATGACACGTGTCGCCAGTGTCTGTCCTTCTTCCAGGTACTCACACCAGGGAGGACGGACAAAACTTTACACAAGAGGCAGCCGAGTAGCTACCCTGCTCAGTCATCCTTGGCTGGTAGCTCCCTACCCCCACAATGCTAGAGATCAAAGCCCTCGCCAAGAGGCAACTGAGCAGCTTCACTGCTCAGCCCGTCCTTAGCAGGCCTCTTACGGCCCCTCCAGCACTAAGGATCGAAGCCCTCAGCTATCCCTGGCTGGTAGCTCTCTGCCCCACAACGCCAGGGATTAAAGCCCTCGCCAAGAGGCAACTGAGCAGCTTCACTGCTCAGTCCATCCTTAGCAGGCCTTCCACGGCCCCCCAGCGCTAAGGATCGAAGCCCTCACCAAGAGGCAACCGAGCGGGTACCCTGCTCGGCTATCCCTGGCTGGTAGCTCCCTACCCCACAACACTAGGGATCAAAGCCCTCGCCAAGAGGAAACTGAGCAGCTTCACTGCTCGGCCCGTCCTTAGCAGGCCTCCCACGGCCCCTCCAGCGCTAAGGATCGAAGCCCTCACCAAGAGGCAGCCGAGCGGCTACCCTGCTCGGCTATCCCTGGCTGGTAGCTCCCTACCCTACAACGCCAAGGATCAAAGCCCTCGAAAGAGGCAGCCGAGCGGCTACCTTGCTCAGTTATCCCTAGCTGGTAGCTCCTTATCCCATAACACCAGGGATCAAAGCCCTCGCCAAGAGGCACCGGACAACTTCACTGCTCGGTCCATCCTTAGCAGGCCTCCCACGGCCCCTCCAGTGCTAAGGATCGAAGCCCTCACCAAGAGGCAGCCGAGCGGCTACCCTGCTCGGCTATCCCTGGCTGGTAGCTCCCTACCCTACAATGCCATGGATCGAAGCCCTCACCAAGAGGTAGCCGAGAAGCTTCACTGCTCGGCCCATCCTTAGCAGGCCTCTTACGGCCCCTCCAGCGCTAAGGATCGAAGCCCTCGCAAGAGGCAGCCGAGCGGCTACCCTGCTCGGCTATCCCTGGCTGGTAGCTCCCTACCCTATAATGCCAGGGATCAAAACCCTCGCCAGGAGGTAACTAAGCAGCTTCACTGCACGGTCCATCCTTAGCAGGCCTTCCACGGCCCCTCCAGCGCTAAGGATCGATGCCCTCACCAAGAGGCAGCCGAGCGGCTACCCTGCTCGGCTATCCCTGGCAGGTAGCTCCCTGCCCCACAACGCCAGGGATCGAAGCCCTCACCAAGAGGCAGCCGAGCGGCTACCATGCTCGGCTATCCCTGGCTGGTAGTTTCCTACCCCACAACGCCAGGGATCAAAGCCCACACCAGAAGCAACCGGGCCTGCCCTTGCTCGGTTATCCCTGGCTGGTAGCTCCCTACCCACAACACTAGGGATCAAAGCCCTCGCCAAGAGACACCAGGCAGCTTCACTACTCGGTCCATCCTTAGCAGGCCTCCCACGGCCCCTCCAGCGCTAAGGATCGAAGCCCTCACCAAAAGGCAGCTGAGCGGCTACCCTGCTCGGCTATCCCTGGCTAGTAGCTCCTTACCCCACAACGCCAGGGATCGAAGCCCTCACCAAGAGGTAGCCGAGTGGCTACCCTGCTCGGCTATCCCTAGCTGGTAGCTCCCTACCCCACAACGCGAGAGATCAAAGTCCTCGCCAAGAGGCACCGGGCAGCAATCTTGCTCGGCCATCCTTAAGGATCAAAGCTCTCGCCAAGAGGCACCGGGCAGCAACCTTGCTCGGCCCGTCCTTAGTAGGCCTCTTACGGCCCCTCCCGTGCTAAGGATCAAAAGCCCTTACAGAGGAAACCAGGCCCACCCTTTCTCGGTTATCCCTGGCAGGTAGCTCACTACCCCACAACGCCATGGATCAAAGCCCTCGCCAAGAGGCACCGGGCAGCAACCCTGGCCGGCCCGTCCTTATGGATCAAAAGCCCTTACAAGAGGCAACCGGACCCGCCCTTGCTCGGTTATCCCTGGCTGGTAGCTCCCTACCCCAACACACCAGGGATCAAAGCCCTCGCAAAGAGGCACCGGGCAGTAAACCTGCTCGGCCAGTCTTTAGTAGGCCTCTTACGGCCCCTCCTGCGCCAGGGATCTAAGCCTTCGCAAAGAGGCAACCAGGCCCGCCCTTGCTCTGTTATCCCTGGCCGGTAGCTCCCTACCCTAAGACGCCAGGGATCAAAGCCCTCACCAGGAGGCAACCGAGCAGCTACCTTGCTCGGCCCATCCTTAGCCTACCTCTCCATGCCTTCCATGCTAAGGAACATGACCTCACCAAGAGGCATCCGGTCTATCTACGTCTGAGCGATCTCCACCTCGACTTCGGGGCCATGGAGATACCATCTTCCCGTCGGTCTTTGCACACTTGGAAAATTAACAGATTTAACTCGACGCGTAATCGCTAGACGAAGAACCGACACAACATGAAGGCAGTACTATGCAAATACAAGTGTTTACCGACAAAGGAAAATATGCGAGCAAATTGTACTGCAAAAAGTTTTTATTCACAAAGCCAAAAGCCTTTACAAGGGTATTGTGGGCTCCCAGCCTTATCAAATTACCTAGAGGCTTACAAAAGAGAGAAAAGCCAAAAATTTTGGGCTGCGAGCCTAGCCTAGACCTCGCCTCCCTCGTCACCATTGGCCGAAGGCATGACCACTGAAAGTGGGACCCGAGCACGGAGCTCACCGTCGGCAAACTCCGGAAACTGCTCCTTGACGGCATCAAGAACCTTGTTCCATGCAATGGCAGAGGCCTCGCCGAGGTCGACGTAAAACTGGTCCGACCCCTTATAATCAGTCACCGCCTTTCTAGCCCGAATCTTGGCAACCTCCGCCGCATGAAGCGCCGCCTCGGCTTCCCGCCTACTGGCATCCCTCACCCTCTTCATGGCTGCGAAGCGATCGGTCAATTCCAATAACTTCGCCTCAATGACTCGGTGGGACTCACTTAGGCGGCGATAGGACTCTCGGCACTTTGAGGCGGCGAGCTCCGCGACGGCCGATCAGGCTTCAAGGACAGCCATCCTCTCCCTCTCTAAACACAGCTCAAGTCGCAGATCCTCGGCCTCCGAAGAAAACTCTCCCACCGGCCTCGTAGCATAGATAACCCCCTCGGCCTCCATACGAGTAACGAGGGCGCAGTGCTGAAAGACCTGCCGAAAAATAGCAAAGAGACTTAGAGACACTCGAACTACAGAAAGGGCCTCGAAATAACACATGAGGGAATACATACCTGAACTGCCTCCTGAGCTATAACCGCCATTTGGGTCCTCAGGGCCCCCCACGGAATCTTGCCCCCGGCCGACTTCTCCATACCAGCAAGCAGGCTGGCAGCAACGGAAAGCCCCGACGGGACCACGAAATGGACGTCCCCTTCCAGCACAGGGATCCCCTCCGGAATCTTCGTTGGTGGCACGTGAGGGACCGTCCTCTTCCTCTTAAGAGGAACCCCATCTTCGTCCTCTCCTGCATCTCTCGCCTTGGCTCGGGAACCTGTGGAAGCCTTTGGCCGCCGTCGGGACAATCATCGGGAGCTCGTGACGAGGCAGATGGCCCAGCCGTCGGCGGCACATTTGGTGCGGGGCTCGGATCAGCCGGAGGCATGGCCGCACCGCCGGTCCCCCTCCGGGACTGAGCACCGAGGGTACCAAGAATCCTGGATTGATCAATTTATCCTACCAAAAGGAGAAGCAGGCTCGATTCGGGAGGTGCAGAAGAAAGAAAAAGAAGACATCTAACCTGATGAAGAGGAGTCCTCGGAAAAGCGAACGCGGAAATCCCGACCTAAAAAGGAAAATGTCGAGCTAACAAGACCAAAGACGAAGGGATTATGAAGAGGATGGGCCCTCATGTTGGCCCCATCTCTATTCATGACCACCGGTGTATCCATCCAACGGTGGCGATCATCTCCCGCCGAATCGACGCTTCGCACTCAACGGCCACCAATGCTCCACCTGTCACGCGCACATTGGCCACGCCCCATCGGGTACAGGAAACCTGCAACCCGTCGCATCAGCCAATCAGCACCCAACACGTGGGCAGTCGCTTCGGTGACCATACACACGATCCGGCGCACCCCCTTTAATGCAAGATCTGATCCTTGATTCGCTGACGCTACCAAGAGAATACAACCGATTGCCTGGGAACAGGCCACGATATCTTCGAAAAGGAGCTCACCTTGGGTGACCCGGCAGACCACTCTTGGCCCGACCTATGATCTGGTCGGGACGAGAGTGGGGGGAAAATGATGATGCTCGATATCGGTGATCTCCCAGATCGTGACATGTGGATGATGACGTGTCCCGAAGCTCACAAGGAAGGACCTACAGCGGTCGATCAGGCCGCTCCTGCGCCCATCCTGCAGACAACCTTTGGCTCGTTTCCGATCCCCCTTGCACAATTGGCCACCTCGGCCCTATCAGCTCGTCTCCGAGCTACCGCAGAACCAAGATACCTCGGCTCTCCCACTCGTCCGCGAGCTCTCCCGCCGAGGTCATCTTCCTCGGTCTCATCAACCGACCAACGACACCGCTTACAGGCGCAACCGTCATCCCGCGAATCTCTCTATGCGCGAGATATCTGCCGGCCACATCCCACGTTCCAAGCCATCACGATCCCCCATTAATGAGCCTGTCTTGCCATTAATGGGAGATCCCGCTCATCACGTGGGCGTGATGTTGGGAGCGTAACGGCCGGCGTGATTCTCGTGCCTACCCTGCCTACTGCCACCGCTATATAAACCCCTCCTTCAGACGGTTCAAGTAAACCATTTTTACTCCACTAAGCTGTTGCTCTGCTCGAATTTCCTCTCTAACTTGATCGTCGGAGGATCCTCGGTGGTCCAACCACCCCGGGACTTCCTTGCAGGTAGCTCGGCTTAAACAACCTCAAACCCATTGAGATCTACATGCTTCAGGAGCCATCCTCTAGATCCAATCTCAGCTGCTTATCTCCACCATCAGCAGATCAATGGAAGGCAACATCTTGGCGTGATCCAGGTCACGTCACCAATCAACTGTTGATTTAGGTTAATATTCATAACATTACTTTGCAATAAAAAATGATATCCTTCATTTTCTAATAAAGATATAGATATTATATTACATAACATAGTTGGTATAAAATAACAGGGATTCAAAATCAATATACACCCTGAAGGAAACCTTAAGTGATACTTTCCCATTGATGCAGCATCAACACTTGAAGCATCCCGACGCGAAGAGTATGATTACCTTTCTTCAAAACTTTGCTATTTCGCAACCCTTGCACACAATTACAAATGTGAGAACCTGAACCGGTATCTAATACCCAGGATGCAGAGTTTATTGAAAAACAGTTTCTGGTGACAAACACACCTGAAGCGGAAGCATCAACATGCTTCTTCTTCTTGAGATCGGTTAGGTACTCAGTGCAATTTCTTTTCTAATGCCCTGTCTTGTGGCAATAGAAGCATTTACCTTTCCCATATCCCACAGCCCCAGATTTGTCTTTCCCCGTTGCCTTTTTTAATCCACTTCTCGGCTTGGTAGGTTTCTTCTTCTTCTTTCCCTTAGTTTTAGCTTTTGGGACGAAGGAGGAAGATTTCCCAACAAGTAGAGCGGGAGTTTTTACCATCTTAAGCATGCTCTTTACACTCCTCAACATATTGATAAGTTCAGGAAGTGATTTCTCCAAGTTATGCTCGTTGAAGTTCACTACAAATTGAGCATAAGCGGGGGAGGGGGGAGACTGTACAACGATATCATTACATTGTTTATTCTCCATAGTCCATCCCAGGCCCTCAAGCTCTTCAATAAGGCCTATCATCTTTAGGATATGATCTCCTACATATGTACCAGCAGCCATCCTCATTTGAAATAATTTTCGTGATGCCTCGTAACGAAGGGCATGAGATTGTTCCCCATACAACTCTTTTGTATGGAGAAAGATAGATTGCACATCCATCTTCTCATGTTGCTTTTGATATTCATTGTCAATCGAAGCTAACGTGAGGCATTTTGCTGTGACGCAGTCGATATCCCATGTCTTGCGGATCTCCTTATCCGCAATAGAGGAATCAGGGCCTGGAAGGGAAGGGGTTTTGGTAGTGAGGACGTATGCAACCTTATCATAGGTAAGGACAATATTCACGTTTCTTAGCTAGTCTTTCTAATTTGGTCCCGTCATTTTGTTTTAATCTAATAGAATCTTAAGTCCCGTCATTGGTATCTGCCATTAGGAGAGAGAAAAGAAAATACTCAGCGAAAGCTTTTGCATGATTAGATTGGTTATTATCTTATCTAATCGATATCTCCCACTGTTTTTATCAAATTTTCCTTCAAACCCTAAAAGGAAAATTAGTCAGGATTAGTTACATTCTACAAGTTTGCTAACCGGTCGGCCAGGCCAGTGTCGGTACACCGAAGGAGGTTCCCCGTGCTGTCGCACGGACCTAATTAAAATAAACCTCGTTTTCCTAGAGGCATAACCCCATTGACACCTTTCTAGACACCTATTGGATTAGCTAATTGTAAAGTGTAAAATTCTTCCGGGAGTAACTATTACTCACAGTGGGATTGGGATCCAACTATCAAATAGAATGTATACAATCTCATTGCAAATTTCAACACTTGAAATTCCTGATATAGTTTTTACCCCTAGCGACTTATGGCCTTAACTATGGTCAACAAATCATAAGCGCTAGTCAAGTTCTACCCGTCATTTCATGATTGATTTAGGCCCATTCGTATGACCCTTAACTATAGTCAATAAAGTCATACGACTGTCCTAATCGATCGTATCATATGCTTTATAGGAAGACATCACTTAGCTACCGTACACTACGCTTTAACTATAGTCAACAAACGTAGCACGAATACTAAGTACTCTACTTCCTAAAATGGCGGAAGGCTATGAATGGTTTTAATAAAAACCATTAATGTATTGAACTTGATATCGTTGTAGAACCGAGTAATTTGTAAAGGAGTGGTTTAAGCTCCGCATTTGAAATAATTGCTTTTTCGTGAAATAACCGAGTATCTTTCAAATTTGATTCTACAATATCTTTAGGTTTCTTTTCTTAACGTTAATTTTATTAATGTCGTCCTATCATTTAAACTCTTAATCATCATAGAAGAAACGAAAATAAAATACACATATATGTCATTCGCATTCGCTACAGGGACCCGGGTATTCACCGTAAGCTTACTTAACTTACGGCAGGGCGAGGTCAGGACTAGCGTGGATAAAAAACATATATAGTGTCTACTAGTATATGATATATATAAGTAGCATTCGTCTCACGCGGTTATATGATCACATCACATCACAGCATAGCAGAACCATGTATATGAAATATAGGATATACTAAGAGGTCCGTGTTTTAGATTAAGCCATTAATAAAAAACATGGATTCTACAATCGTGATGAATAGCCAAGCCCACACTCTTAGATCCCTACGAGAGCGGCAAGCAACCCTTCCAATTCTAGAGTTAGGAGATCGGTCTCAACTCCTTGAGATAGCCTCCCACTTGACTCTAGAACCCAGTTACTTGTGCTCTCCGTCTTGGGTCTATCCTAATGCGGAAAAGTAAATAATATATATCCAATGGAGAAAACAACCTCAACCCAGAAGTGTCCTGATAAAAGAATATTACATACAATTATTTATATGAATAAAAAAGAAAAAAAACTCTCATTTCACATAAACCCCCGGCTATTCAATTACGACGATCCTATATAATATATCAACAACACAATAACATCACATGTCATCAACGTAAGTAAATATGTGTATCCTTAATATCGTTGACGTATAGCAACGAAATCAGGGATACTATCACATATTACACTTACGGTCGCAGAAAAGAAATGGAAACTACAATAATTAGAATCCGCATCTATAGATATCATAAACCCGGATTATCACATATTCCGAATTTCATGCCTAATGTTTAAAACCTTATATTTAAGCCTCGAATTGAAAACTCTTTTCAAAGTTAAGATGGGAAATTCAACAAGATCCCCGGTAAAAATTGAAGGCTCGTCAGGAACTTTAGTGGATGGCTGCACCCCCGAGAGCGTCAACGAAGTGGACTTGGGCGGAACACCATGGCCGCGAGCACTCGAGTGGATGCTCTTGGCCATGGGGTTCTCCTATAGTCATTTAGTCGAGGAAAAGGGGCGTGTGGTTATCTACCAGTATTTCCCGGCGAGTATTCACGTACGATACGAGATTACGATGGAGTTTCAATCCAAATCTAAACTCCATGGCAATCCTTTAATCAAGGCTAAAATGTGATATTTTTAAATTAATAACTAGTTTTCGCAAAACTAATCAATGTGGATTATAACCGTTGTATCACATTTCCAAAACACATTCGACGATATTAACATTTCGATCGACTTTCTAATCATTAACAATTCATTGAGACCTCAACCACTTGAGCCTCATCTAAAATTTCCAGAAAATTCAAAATGTGAAATTGAAGCAGATCAAGAAAACTGGAGTCCTAACTCCACAAGTAGGCGGCGGAACCGCGACTAAGACATGGTCTAGGCGGCGGTTCTGCGGCCACTTGATGCAATTAGGAGCTCGTATTTTTTCACCCTTCATTAAAAAGCCTGCTGAATTTTCTGATAATTTTTTTCTTGAAAATATCGAATTTTAAAAATTTGAACAGAAACTATCAAAACTCGGAATTAAAACGTCGATCGAACACTTTAATTTCGTCTAAATTACTCCTAAGCTTCTAGTTTGGCTCTGATACCATGTAAGTGTGTCTTAGCACCTCTACTAGGGTTTTAACAAAAGTATGTGAGCAATTTTAAAAATTCTAGAGAGCTAAGTTTACTAAACATGAATCGACTTAGAGATTAGGGTTTCAAAACAAAGCAAAAAGGGATTAACACTAAGTGAATGGAAACTAAAATCTTTTTAGACCGGTCTTTCACTTCAATTGCTCCGTGTAGTAGTCCTAGAACTCTTTTACAACTCCACTTGAAAGTTGGAACGAATTTGTTCGAAGTATTCGTCGTCTATGATGATCCACCTCGAAGCTTCTCACTCTCAAACTTACACTTCACTAATCTATGAATTAGTGAAGATAACAACTTATACTAATTTGCTATTATAGTGTAGATTGATGAAGTGGGGATCTTTCCTATTAAAATTCTTTCTTTTTCTTTTCTTTTTCAACCTAAAAAAATATCTAAAGAGGAAAAATGAAGAGGATGAACTTAGAAAGATAAGAATGAACCTTGAAGATAAGATAAGATTGAGATAGAGATAAGTATGGATGAATAAAACAATTAAAAAGAATGAGTCATGGTTACTAGGGCCTTTGATAACATAATAGAAGCCATGACTTATCTCTTCATTTGTTTTTATTCATATATATTTATCAATATCTTTATTCTTTTCTCCAATGTGATTTTTATATTGCCATGTTCATTGTATCATCAACCATGATACATTTGTATATATATCAAATATATATGAATAAGAAAAGAATTGAAATGAGTAATATATTAGTTAATTTAAATCAACACTTGATTCAATAATCTGGTTATATCATATATAACTTGGCTAATATCAAAAATGCTAGATTAGAATACGGTATCATATACTCGTATTTAATCAAGCTCCCGCATATATCTCCATACGTGCCCTACTTCGTTTCGCTTGAACTTGGAAACCTCTATGTGGGACTCTTAAGACTCATCAATACGCTAGCAGTAGGTAATGATCATATCAGATACCCACAAGTCGTCAGGGGTACTAGCTGGACGTAACGACTACCCAGGTATTAAACGAATAGAAGATCAACATGCAAACTTGTTCAAACTCCCATAGAGCCTATAAGCAAAACTTACCGTACAGTCCGGTCTTTTCGTTTGATATGTCGTATATCGAGTGTGGGGGGTAGAATCGTCAGACCACAATAACTCGATAAGTCATGTCAACGTGTGGCTTACAACCAATCAAGAAACTACTGATAACACTTATCAGTAAATCTCATCAGCCCTGGCCGAAGACTTGCGGTTATAGCCAATCGCGTATAGCACAACATCAACTCCCAATACCGGGAGAGACGAAACCCTTCCTATCGCTCACCGCCTCTATGTAACTCGGGGCTGTACCCAAAATCCACCTGTTCGCATGACTCAGTAGAGCCGTGGTAGGGTGGAAATTAAAGCACAGTGGGAACCACACAAGACACTATGACGATCTCGGGTCTACAGACTAACCTGTACAAGTGTTACCAGAGAACCGCTATTTAACGATAGGTATAATACCATCTAGGAGTTCTCGGCGAGTCCATTTAGTGTATTCGGTCTCTAATGAGCACTTGTATACAATCTTTGATGTCAAATACCAATGGAAATGGGATTATCCATCGCTCCAATACAGGGTCAAGAAACGTATACACTAGTGTATCTGGAATATCGATACCCTGTCTCGATACTCTCTCGACTAGGAACTGTTAAGGATGTTCTTATGGACTACACAAGCCCCACTAGTATGATCTATATCATAGTCCTGGTATTCAAGTCAACATCCTAAGAGCTTTATCAACATGTATCAAAGAGACAGTAAACTAAAACAAGTGAACATGTTAAGATAAAGAGCAACCAGATAGTATACCATCATGTCGAGCAAGAAAGTACTCTATATGTCCAAGCATCCACTATAATATACAATAATGGCCTATAGGGCACCTTCCTCCCCTTTCATTACATCTCTACACTATTCTTGAAATATATCGACAAGTGGAGTTAGCTCCGATAATTGCCTTTTCAACATTTTAATCCACATGTTAAGCAAATTAGATCACATTAACATCCTAATACCACTCTTAACCTTATTTACATCATTTAGTTTTTAGCGTAATTAACATTCCATGAGGAATAATCATATAACGAACTTTTTCACATAAATACCATGAACTTTAAAAGTACCCTTTATTCGATAATTAGCATATATACATCTAGAAAACACATGGGGTAATGACCTACCCCATCACATACACTACGGTTTCATAGCACAAAGTTCTTAGATGCAGTCCTAATTTATAGAATACGATTTACAATAAAATACCATGCCTTTACAATTAAATGTTTTTAATTGTTATTTTTAAAATCCTTTACAATTACGTCTCTATAACCCTTTTAGGGAAACCCATATATGGATGGTGTGGATTATCGCACATTTTTGGGATAGTAGAGTGAGATACAGAACTCCTCATGGAGAATTCGGTCTCGAAAGGAAATAAAAATATAATTTAAAAGAAATACGACTTTTAAAAAAAAATTAAATCTTTGGAAAATATATAAAATTATGAAAACCGTATTTTCAGTAAAAACAGATTGTAAAAAAATATATTTTTAGAGGAAAGATTAAATTTTTAATAAAATACCACCAAATTTACAAAAGGAGTAGTTTTTATTAAAATAACATAAACTTTAAAAAAAAAACTAGGTTTCATCGCTAAAATACCACTAAAATTAAAATACATGTTCATAAAAACTCTAAATATTATAAATCTCCCTCGAGATTTATTTTTAAACAATATCAAAGTATTTTTTATAAAACCCCCTCGAGAAATACAAACAATATACATACAATGGAAACAACAATAATAAATATTTAAGGACTCTAGATTACTATAGATTTAAGTGGTATCATTTCTCTTAAGCCCCAGGGAGCCGGAGAAAATGAGTGCTTGCCTATTTAGGTTAGACAATACTGCAAATTAACGGAGTTATAAATGATAATTGTTTTGGAAAAAGACTCAAATCCTGCCATCCATGTACATCAGTTGTCCGATCACTCCCGAACTTAAAAATTTCAACAGTTAAATCCTTTCACAAGAAATGTCTATAGCTCGAATACAAACTCAAAATCCAAACTTGAATTTAAACTCGAATCTAATCTAATTCAAACCCAAACTTGAACACAAACACGGAATCAATCTTCTCGACTAACTTGACTCGATTCAGAATTACAATTGATATGACTCGCATTCTACTCGACTTACTTGACTTCATTCTTCAACTTTTACAATTTATGGTTTCGATCAAGATATGTTATAATCAACCAATCAATTTAACTAAAGAGATCTTACTGTTATAATATATATTATACTCGGGGTGTTTGAGATAGTTTCTTCTGTGAATCCAATGGAGCTTCAGGAGTCCCGTATTAACCCATTTTTTCCTATTTACTCGAATCTCAGTCGGATCGACTCCTCTACAGTTTGGAGTCCCGATACTAACACATGAAATGGGCCCGTGTTTCCTTGTTCTTGGGGCCCCAATCTTGAGCTCGTGAATACTTCTATGGTTGCATTAACATTCACACTTGGAACTTAACGTTAACATAATAACCATATAAAGATCTATAGTACATATACCATGTTTATTTACATATACTTTTACTCGTCATATACATTATTTCATGATTATTCTATATTTGTCACTTTCCACTTTACCTTTGGGACTTACCGAGCGCTAGTTCGCTGACGGGTATTCCACCCACTTTTGTTTTCTTGGAATGTTCGCCAGATACCGAGGAGGTGAACACGATAGATGAGGAGTACGACCAGATCGTGGCTCGAGCTTTAGACTTTGTTTTCTTGGAATGTTCGTCAGATACCAAGGAGGTGGACATGACAGAAGAGGAGTACGACCAGATCGCAGCTCAAGCTTTAGACTAGCTACTTTTTCAGCTTATGTTTGCTACCTGTTTAGGCATTTTCTTTTATTGTATTTACCTTTTCAGTTGAACTCGTGTACCTATAAAAATTTCAAGTTTGAATGTAAATAAAGATATTTGTTGAAAATTGTAATCTCCATTTATTCTTGCATTGTGCATTACTGTTTCAATATACTTAATATATTTATTTAAGGAATGACCTTTTCTAAATAAATATGCCGTGGACTTGGCACTTCATCGTTTCCGTCTATTGGGAAGCGGGTCGTGACATGTTTTATTGGTGGCCCATGCAGGTCAGTTTTGCATGAAGTCGTAAACACTATACCACAAGAATTAATGAATTCAACAAACATTGACAATTCTTGCATTTCAAAATTTCTTGAATCTATCCTAATTTGTCTTTTATATCAAGGTGATGGACTCTCCGAACAACACTAGCACCAACGTCAACGACCACATTCCACCGCTTACTCTACCACCACCACCTACCGTTGCAATGTCTATCAATGAGCAAAAGGTACTCCTTGAGGCTATCAAGAGCTTATTAGAGGGACAGAAGGAGAACACAACCCTTATACACCAAGGACGGGCTCGCCCAAAGGCGGAGGCACCCAGAGTTAAGCAGTTTCAGGCACTGCACCCAAAGAACTTCTCGGGTAAGAAGGGCCCGCTAGAAGCAGAAGAATGGGCTCAGGTGATTAAGGATGACCTGGCAACGGCTCAAGTTCCAGATATAGCTTGGGTAAGAGTTGCTAAGTTGCAACTAACTGATAATGCCTGTGTATGGTGGAAGGCAGAGGAGAGCTGTCTCGCGCAACCAATAGAGTGGAAGACATTCCGAGACATCTTCGATACCAAGTACTTTTTGGAGACTGCCCGTTTTGACATGGGGCAGCAATTTATCCATTAGCAAGGCTCGATGTGGGTCAAGTCTGTAGATGAATATGATGCTGAGTTTACCATGCTCGACAGGTAAAATATAGTCTCAAGTTGAAATTTTCCTATTTCACTTACGACAATGCTAACACAAGATCGTAATAGGTTCACCACGCACCACAAGATCGTAACAGGTTCACCACGCACTTCATTCCCACTGTTGAGATCCGTGCACGACGATTCCAGCAGGGGTTGGACCCTGAAATCCAAGCTGCACTCACTACATGGGATTTCCTAACCCACGAGCTTGCTTTGAAGGCTGCCCGATGCTATGAAGCAGTTGTGAAGAAGAAGGGCATGCCGCAGTTGGCCGGTGTGAAACGCCCTTTGCACCAGATCACAGGAGGGGCTTCTTTCAGGCCAGCTTTCAACGGACTATCTTGGAGGCCAGGAGGTTCGTTTGCTAACAACAAACCAGACTTTTGCAGCTATTACAAAAGAACAAGTCATCTAGTGAAGAACTTTCGTAGGGCGAACAACTTGTGCTTAATTTATAGGTCTTCTACTTACACTATTGGAGCATGCCCGCAGAACCGAGGGACTATTAACCCTCCTGCTAGACCGGCGATCCAAGCGCCTTCTACCCGGTTAGCTCTACCAGCACTGGCTACCCTGCACCTAGATCGCTCAATCTCAACGCCAAGTGTTTAACCAGGAATAGAGGAAGGTGCCGTGACGCCAAGCATTCACCATGTCGGTCGAAGAGGCCGAAGGTATGGGTCAGACTATCACTAGTAAATCTCTTCCCTATTCCCTTTCAAGTTATTTCAATTCCTAGCCATCTTATATTGGTTATACTTAAACCTATCTCACGCGACTTAGGTACAATCTTAGTAGCCACCCTACCTGCACTCGCGCTCTTCGACACCGGGATATTGCATTGCTTCATGTCGCAACGGTTCGTAAGAACATATGCGATCCCAGTTAAGCCACTCGTATACAGCTGGAATGTCAGTTCAGGGAACGGCATTCTAAAAGCAACCTTGGGATACGATCTGTGTCCAGTGGTCATCTACAGTCGAGAATTCTATGCGGACTTCAAGGTACTGGATATACCAAATTTCGACGTAGGAATGGACTGGCTGTAAACTTCTTCACTACCATCGACTGTTGCCAAAGGAGGGTAGTGTTTGAAATACCAGATCATTCAGTGTTCTATTTCAAAAATGGAGACCGGACTTTGGAGCCTAGCATCTACCGAGCAAAACCAAAAAAGGCAGAGATTGCAGCATTGCAAGCGGAAGGATCAAAGCCAGCGGTCGTTAGAGAGTTTGAGGATATTTTCCTTGAAGATATATCATATTTGCCTCCCGATCGAGCTCTTGATTTCAGTATTGATTTGCAACCCGGTGCATAACCAGTAATCAAAACTCCATATCGATTAAGTTTGGAGGGATTGAAGGAGATCCGTAGTCAGTTAGACGAACTCATGAAGAAAGGTTGGATCGGATCCAGTACCTCAAGTTGGGGATCTCCGATGCTCTTGGTAAAGAAGAAGAAAGGTATTTATAGGATGTATGTGGATTATCGAGCTTTGAACGAAGTAATGATTAAGAACAAGTATCCACTACCTCGCATCGATAACCTTTTCAATCAATTAAGTGGATCTTGTGTATTCTTAAAGTTACATCTTCGTTCAGGATATCATCAAGTGAAGGTCAATGAGTTTGATATTCCGAAGATGGCGTTTAGGACTCGTTATGGAAATTATGAATATCTCGTGATGCTATTTGGAGTGACCAATGGACCGGCCATTTTTATGAACCTGTTGAACCAAGTTTTCCTAGAGTACTTAGACAGATCTGTTATTATCTTCATCGAAGACATCCTGGTTTATTCAAAGAATCGGAAAGAGCACGCCGAGCACTTACGCATTATTCTAATGACATTACGATAACACCAGCTCTACGCCAAGTACAACAAGTATGAATTTGGGCTAGATCAAGTCGGATTTCTCGGACACATCATTTCAGACGAAGGAATCTCTATGGATCCTACTAAGATGTCAACTGTCAGCGAATGACCGACACCAAAATCAGTTAAAGATATAAGAAGTTTTCTAGGCTTAATACGATATTATAGACCCTTCATTAAAGGATTTTCAAAGATCGCAGCACCCATAACCAAGCTTACACGTAAAGACGAAGTATTCGTGTGGCCAGAAGTATGTGAGAAGGTATCACGCCCCGCTTTCCAGAGTACGCTAAGATTGGTACGTGACAGAGCCAACCATGCTACCTGTGGCTAGGAAACATCCCTCCACAGTCACATTACGGCTGTCTAGAAGATATCAAGAACAGTGGAAATCAAATAAACTATCTAGTACATGTCCATGAGCCAGAATAAACGAGTCAAGAAATGATATGCGGAAGCAATAGATTCAAGTAACAATAACATCAGGAAAGTAAAACTGGATCCTCACTGCTGGGCCTAACGGTGGAAGTACTCCTGATCAGCCTGCGACAAAGGTAGAGAATCTAGGCCATGCAAAACCCAAACGTCAATGCGTCATAATATCCACAATAATACAATCAGGAGGTAACAAGACATGCAGGCATGAGTATGAACAGTAATAAAGGTATAAAAGTAACATAAATATGGAACAGTGAAGGGTAAAAGCACATGTGACGTGCAGTGAGTAATCTGAACTAAATACTGGGTTAACTACTCTCAATTCTGTGAAATCAATATAATGAATCGTCGATGTAACTCAATAGTATCCCGTGCGTACCCGGGACCACGGTCCAGACTCTCGGGGCTGAATCCGAGACGTGCCGCTAAGCACAAACAGGAAACATGTACAGACGAATGATGTCAGCAACATCATTCCGGGACTGGCCTAGCCCCCAAAACTGATCAGTATAAGTGTCGAACTATTGAGTTACAAGTCAGGTTTCATCATTGATTTCCCCATACCCCCAAGTTATGTGTTCAAGTCAGGTATTGATAAATCTGAAGCTAATGCCAACACAGGATCAAGCAGGAACATGTTTGTCTATACAGACAACAAGATATGTCCATCGGGACAACATGTCAGGATTGTCGGCATTAGAAACAGGATCAGGTAACAAATCAAGTAGTGATATATCAGGTCATGTCAGGTAGTGTACATGTATCAAGTCTTGTCAAGTAGTAGTGCATCAAGTCATGTCAGGTAGTGTACATGTATCAAGTCATGTCAAGTAGTG
The DNA here is from genome assembly GCA_030015575.1 of Agapanthus africanus. Lineage (NCBI taxonomy): Eukaryota > Viridiplantae > Streptophyta > Magnoliopsida > Asparagales > Amaryllidaceae > Agapanthus > Agapanthus africanus. The sequence continues at coordinate 214,162,213 of CM057338.1, forward strand.
GTGCACAAGATCAAGTATGGGGTGTTAATATAACAGTAATATGAAATAATGTGACATGGTATGCGAATAGATATAGAATTAATGGTATGGATGCACAAATATCGATTAGGGTTACATTTACAGTTCCAATACTATGCAGGATGCACATTATTAAGCATGGGGTGTTACTACAATAATAATATGAATTAATGTGATCTATAGATGCAGTTATATATATTTTAAATGATATGGATGCAAACGGGTATCCGAAAACAGTAAAACTTTAGTATGGATGTACAATGGGATGAACGGGTAACATTTACTCATATGGATGCATAATACGATACCTAACATGTAGTAAGATGATTTATCATGCGACTAGTCATGTAAATAATGATACGGATGCACACGGATGTCATATAACAGTAAAAAATGATAAACTGTTAAATGCAGGATGTACAACTAAACAGTATGAGATGTAAATATTCTATTGGGTGCGGTATATTGTAATATAGTATGTAACAAGATAAATTTTTGTGCACTAGATGTGAAATAACTTGTACGGATGCATACGGATATCTAAAACAGTAAAACATGCCGAAATGATAATGTGGATGCATAACTAATCATTATGGAGTGTTATTATTCAAATGGATATAGAATATAATAGTATAGCATGTAGCAAGATTAACTTGCCTGAACGGAACACGCGACGGATACGTACGGCACGTCCGACGTCGGTAAAAGTCGCAACGCACATGCGGGCGTACAAAACTGAACCAAGCAAAGCAAGGATGCGACCACATAGGTAGGGAACGTCCACTGGGTTTCTCGGATCATCGGCAGCGGCACGGCTTCGGTGGGTGACCGGAAAACGGAATCAAGAAAGAGAAAGGGAAAAAAAAGAAGAAGAAAGAAGAGATGAAGATTGTGTCTATTCTGTGGTTGCAGGGGAGAGGGTGAAGGCGTTGGTAGTGGTGGCTGTGTTGATGTGGGTGAGAAGTCGTCGTGGTCAGAGTTCCACCGATGAGGGTTAGGGTTTTCGGGGTTCGAGATGGGTTTGTAAGGATGAGAAGGGAAGAAGAGGGAGGTGGTCGAGGTAGGGAAAAGGTGAGTTTATGGGAAGAAGGGAGGTGATAAGGATGACGGGGGTCTCCGGCGGTGAGGCGGATACGAGGTGGTGCAGGCTAGGAGGTCGGGTGTAGGGTAGGTTGCAAGTGGAGGTGGGTTCGGTTTAGGTTGTACAAGGAGGTCGGGGTTGGTCGGGGAAGTGGAAAGGAGGAAGGTTGACGATGAAGAGGATGTCGAGGAGATGGGGATGCCGGCTGTGAGGGAACGGCGACGAGCGCGACGTGCGGGCGTGGGTTCTCGCGACGAGAGGCAGCGGTGGAAGAAGAATAGAAATGAGGAGAGAAAGGGACGTGAGGTATGGGTTAAAATATATATAGAGAGAGAGAGGAGAGAGATAGAGACAAAGAGAGAAAGAGAGGGAAAGGTAGTGAGAGAGAGAGAATGTGAGTGAGAGGAGAGAGAGATAGAGCGCGCGAGATCGAGAGGAGAAAGAAAGTGTGAGGAAAGATAAATTTGTTTGTTAGTGGGTTAGGATAAAAATATTATTCGTTAATTAAATTTTAAACGTATAATTTTAAATAACAGTTAAATAAAAAATATAATATTAGTTAATTTGAAATTTAGGCGGGATACAAAAACAGTCCAAAACTCGCCCGGGTCGGGTCTAAAAATTCAGTTTTAAAATACGAAAAATATATGCGTCGACCAAAATAAAAAATGAATGCTCGGGTAACGAAAATGCATACCCCCAAGAAAGGATGCACGGACGTGCGCCTAGCCATCCAAATAAGTCTGTTTCACTGAACGGGATGAGAACAAGATGCGCAGATGCTACCACGGGTTTAGGGGTATCATGCAGGCCATGCAATGTATTTTAAAAATATTTTTCTTGACTTAAAATGTTATATTGTAAGAATGCAAATGCCAGATAAAATGCCAGTATGCAGTATACATGAATGTGCACAAGTCTTCGTAGTAAGTCAGGATAAACCATAAACATGAACCAAGACAAGTTTTAAGCAAGCGGGTCAGGTCGGATGCTAATACAGATTTCAGATATATTATTTGCACCCAAAATATAATAAATCAGGAAAATACCATAATTAAAAAAATACGTTAACTGGAATTGGTATAAATGAACTAGAGTGTTACATTATACCCAACTACAAAAAGAATTTCGTCCTCGAAATTCCCAAGACAAGAAAAGATAAACAATCAAGAAACTACAAGAATAAGTGTAGAAACTTCTGTCGAATCTCGTCTTCTCGTTCCCAAGTCGGTTCTCCGTGCGAGCGATCCCCCCATGAAACTAGTACGAAAGGGATAACCTTGTTCTTGAGGATTTTTTCTCTTCGATCAACAATTGACATCGGTCGCTCCTCAAAGGTCAAATCCTCCCTTACAGTCAGCTCCGAATGATCCAGCACGTGCGTCTCATCTCAAACATACTTATGGAGTTGAGATACATGAAACACGTCATGAACATTCGCCAAAGATTGTGGTAAAGCCAATCGATAAGCCGCTTCTCCAACACGCTCCAAAATCTCGAAAGGCCCCACGAATCAAGAACTAAGCTCGTCTCGACTCCTAAAATGAATCACTCCTCTAGTCGGTGATATTTTCAAGAACACAAGATCACCAACAGCGAACTCTAGAGGTATTCTCGATATATCGGCCCAACTCTTCTGCCGATCTTGTGCTGCCTTCATATGATTCCGGATAGTATTAACTTTCTCTACTGTTTGCATGGTCAAATCCGGTCCCAACAATCTTCGTTTTTCAACATCGTCCCAATCAAATTGGTGAGCGACACTTGCGACCATACAATGCTTCGAATGGAGCCATCTGAATAGTAGTCCGAAAGCTGTTATTGTAAGAAAACTCCACCAGGTGTAGATGATCCTCCCATGAACCCTTGAAGTCTAACATGCAAGCTCTTAACATGTCTTCAAGAGTTCAGCATGCTCCTCTAGGCTCCACAAGTAGACCAGAATATCATTGATAAACACCATAATAAACTGGTCCAAGAACGGTGAAAAGATTTGGTTCATCAAGTCCATAAATATCGCCGGTGCGTTCGTGACTCCGAATGGCATCACTAAATACTCATAATGTCCATACCAAGTTCGGAACACAGTCTTGCAAATATCCTTTGATTTAACTCGAACTTGATGATATCCAGATCGCAAATCCAGCTTCAAGAATACTCTCGCGCCACCAAGTTGCTCGAACAATTTGCTAATGCGAGAGATCGGTTACTTGTTCTAAATAATCCCCCGGTTTAATCCTCGATAATCGATGCACATCTTCCTTGTGCCATCTTTCTTCTTTATTAGAAGAACTGGAGCCCCCCCAAGGTGAATTACTGCTACGAATCCAACCCTATTCAAATAATTCGGTAACCTGCTTCTTGACTTCTTCCAACTCCACTGGTGCCATCGGTTAGTACGCCTTTGAGATTGGCGTTGCACCAGGAAAAGATCGATCGCGAACTCCATATCTCGTTTTGGCGGTAAACCCGAGATGTCCTCGAACACGTCCATGAAATCTCGAACTAGAACTGGCGCTTCCTCCTTATCAACTTCCATCGACGAAAGAACACTGTTTTTCGGCCTAGCCCTAAACTCTACTGGCCCGACAGAACTGTTACCTCCAGCAAAACAAATTCTGGATGTCCGGGAATCTGGAAAATCACTTTCTTTGCCCTACACTAAATGTGAGTATGGAAAGTGCCAAGAAAATCCATTCCCAAGACAACATCACAACTGCCGGTAACGATCACCAAGAAATCTGCAATAACTCTCGTCCTTAACTAACGACTGAACAATCCTTACACTCTCTACTAGCTATGATCTTCCCATTCCCAGTGTGTATACCCCAACAACTAGACAGGGTCGTGCAAAGAATTGAATGTGCAGCAATAAACTTGGACGACATAAAACAATGGGATGCACCAGAATCGAATAATGCTAATGCGGGAAAATCATGAACAAGTAGGATACCTGAAACGACTTCCTCTGAAGCCTTGGCCTCTTCAGCCGTCAGGGTAAAGGCTCGAGCTTGATTGGGTCCCTTAGTTAACTGCTTCTGCCCCTGAAATTGCTTCTGCGGTGGCTTCTGAACATCATCCTTCAACCGTAGCTTTGACGGGCAAACACGGACAGTATGATCAGCTGATCCGCAAACCAAACAAAGTCCAAGCATCCTTCGACGCTCCCTCTGCACGTGTCCGGGCAAACGGCAGTACCCACAAATCGTCCTTCCCTTTTTCTTTGGCACGACTGGCTTCTTTATCGGTTTAATGCCATGCCGGTTCACCGGAATACCTTTGCGTATAGGTGCTTGACTCGGCATAAACGCGGGCTTCCGTACTACGACTGCCTACTGCAGCGTACCCTCTGTCTTCAATGATAAACTCTGCAGCTCCGTGGCTGCTTTAAGCACTTGCGAGAAAGTGGTCAAACCTAGAGATATAATGCGCCTCTGGATGTCCACGTCCAAACTGCGCATGAACCTCCGTGCGCTATCAGCATCATTGGCAACCAAAGGTCCAGCGAATCTACTGATCCGTGTCCACTCTGCTGCATGCGCATCTATGGATCTGCCATTCTGCTTCAAGCCGATGAACTTTTCTTCCATTTCTTCCCGTGCAGTCTGCAGAAAGAACTTCTCCAAGAAGCTCTGTGAGAAAGTTGCCCAACTGATTGGCTTGGGCAAACGGGTCTCTTCTACGAGCCACCACTCGCGGGCATAGTTCACCAATTGGATGCGTATTACATCCACTCTCTTATCCTCCGGGATCTGTGCTGCAACGAGCAGATTCTCCGTATCAACTAGCCACTGCTCTGCTTGCAACGGCTCCTCCAAACCAGTGAAAATGGACGGACCAAGTCTCCTAAAATCCGCCACGGTACCCACAAGCTCTACCGGTTTGGCCGCAACATTATTTACGGACTGCTGGACGGTCCGCAAACCTTCCTGAAAAGCTTCGGCTTGACGCTGGTTCAGCTAGGTCTGCCGCTTCTGGTTGTCCAGCATCCCACGAATTACTTTAAGCAAAGCGGTGTCATCGACACGCCTCTGGTACGATCACAGATTTATGTCTGCCATGATCCTGCAACCAATACACCAAAGAGGATTAGTATGATAAACGAGATTCAAAACTTGCGATGAATGATGAACATAAATCAAGGATATGAATCAAGACTAGAACTCCAAGTTACTTAAATAGAGTACCGCATTGTAACCATGCCGCGGTACATAGTTACAATCACATAACTCCACTTAAGTCGCCCAAATCCTAGTATCAGAATCAAGAAACAGGGAGAAACAATAGGGAACCAAAAGATTTCAAGTCGAGATGCAAAGTGGTTTGCATATCGTCAAGGCAAAAGATCAAGAGAAAGTTAAGATTCAAGAATGGCAAGATGGTAAAGTGGCAGGACATGTTCCTAATTACAGGTCTCCTGATTCATGTATTGGGTCTAATACCCAACTACAAAAAGAATCAATCCCGATTAACCTAAATCCTATGGCTCTGATACCAAACAAACCCTGTCACGACCCGCTTCCCAGAGTACGCTAAGATCGGCATGTGACAGAGCCAACCATGCTACCTGTGGCTGGGAAACATCCCTCCACAGTCACATTACGGCTGTCTAGAAGATATCAAGAATAGTGGAAATCAAATAAACTATCTAGTACATGTCCATAAGCTAGAATAAATGAGTCAAGAAATAATATGCGGAAGCAATAGATTCAAGTAACAATAACATCAGGAAAGTAAAACTAAATACTAACTGGATCCTCACTACTCGGCCTAACGGCGGAAGTACTCCTGATCAGCATGTAACAAAGCTAGAGAATCTGGGCCATGCAAAACCCAGACGTCAGTGCGTCATAATATCAACAATAATACAATCAGGAGGTAACAAGACATGCAGGCATGAGTATGAACAATAATAAAGGTATAACAGTAACATAAATATGGAACAGTGAAGGGTAAAAGCACATGTGACGTGCAGTGAGTAATCTGAACTAAATACTGGGTTAACTACTCTCAATTCTGTGAAATCAATTTAATGAATCGTCGATGTAACTCAATAGTATCCCGTGCGTACCCGGAACCATGGTCTAGACTCTCGGGGCTGAATCCGAGACGTGCCGCTAAGCACAAACGGGAAACATGTACAGACGAATGATGTCAGCAACATCATTCCGGGACTGGCCTAGCCCCCAAAACTGATCAGTATAAGCGTCGAGCTGTTGAAGTCAGGTTTCATCATTGATTTCCCCATACCCCTAAGTTATGTGTTCAAGTCAGGTATTGATAAATCTGAAGCTAATGCCAATACAGCATCAAGCAGGAACAGGTTTGTCTATACAGACAACAGGATATGTCCATCGGGACAACATGTCAGGATTGTCAGCATTAGAAACAGGATCAGGTAACATGTAAAGTAGTGATATATCAGGTCATGTCAAGTAGTGTACATGTATCAAGTCATGTCAAGTAGTGGTGCATCAAGTCATGTCAGGTAGTGTACATGTATCAAGTCATGTCAAGTAGTGGTGCACAAGATCAAGTATGGGGTGTTAATATAACAGTAATATGAAATAATGTGATATGGTATGCGAATAGATATAGAATTAATGGTATGGATGCACAAATATCGATTAGGGTTACATTTACAGTTCCAATACTATGCAGGATGCACATTATTAAGCATGGGGTGTTACTACAATAATAATATGAATTAATGTGAACTATAGATGCAGTTATATATATTTTAAATGACATGGATGCAAACGGGTATCCGAAAATAGTAAAACTTTAGTATGGATGTACAATGGGTTGAACGGGTAACATTTACTCATATGGATGCATAATACCATACCTAACATGTAGTAAGATGATTTATCATGCGTCTAGACATGTAAATAATGATACGGATGCACACGGACGTCATATAACAGTAAAAAATGATAAACTGTTAAATGCAGGATGTACAACTAAACAGTATGAGATGTATATATTCCATTGGGTGCGGTATATTGTAATATAGTATGTAACAAAATAAGTTTTCATGCACTAGATGTGAAATAACTTGTATGGATGCATACGGATATCCAAAACGGTAAAACATGTCGAAATGATAATGTGGATGCATAACTAATTATTATGGAGTGTTATTATTCAAATGGATATAGAATATAGTAGTATAGCATGTAGCAAGATTAACTTGCCTGAACGGAACACGCGACGGATGCGTACGGCACGTCCGACGTCGGTAAAAGTCGCAACGCACACGCGGGCGTACAGAACTGAACCAAGCAAAGCAAGGATGCGCCCCACAGGAAGGGAACGTCCACCGGTTTGCTAGGATCGTTGGCAGTGGTACGGCTCCGGCAGGTGACCGGAAAACGGAATCAAGAAAGAGAAAGAGAAAGAGAAAGAAGAAGAAGAAGAAGAAAAAAGAAGAAGAAAGAAGAGATGAAGATTGTGGTTGTTCTTTGGTTGCAGGGGAGAGGGTGAAGGCGCTGGTGGTGGTGGCTGTGTTGATGAGGGTGAGAAGTCGTCGGGGTCGGAGTTCCACCGACGAGGGTTAGGATTTTCGGGGTTCGAGATGGGTTTGCAGGGATGAGAAGGGAAGAAGAGGGAGGAGGTCGAGGTAGGGAGAAGGTGAGTGTATGGGGAGAAGGGAGGTGACGAGGACGACGGGGGTCACCGGCGGTGAGGCGGCGACAAGGTGGTGCAGGCTAGGGCATCGGGTGTGGGGTAGGTTGCAGGTAGAGGTGGGTTCGGTTTAGGTTGTGCAAAGAGGTCGGGGTTGGTCGGGGAAGTGGAGAGGAGGAAGTTTGACGATGATGAGGATGTCAAGGAGATGGGGATGCCGGCTGTGAGGGAACGGCGACGAGCGCGACGCGCGGGCATGGGTTCTCGCGACGAGAAGCAGCGGAGGAAGAAGAATAGAAATGAGGAGGGAGAGAGGGGGACGTGAGGTATGGGTTAAAATATATAGAGACAGGGGAGAGAGAGATAGAGACAGAGAGAGAAAGAGAGAGAGAGAGAGAAAGGCAAGGGGAGAGAGAAAATGTGAGCGAGAGGAAAGAGAGAGAGAGAGCGCGAGATCGAGAGGAGAGAGAAAGTGTGAGGAGAGATAAATTTGTTTGTTAGTGGGTTAGGATAAAAATCTTATTCGTTAATTAAATTTTAAACGTATAATTTTAAATAACAGTTAGATAAAAAAATATAATATTAGTTAATTTGAAATTTAGGCGGGATACAAAAACAGTCCAAAACTCGCCCGGGTCGGGTCTAAAAATTCAGTTTTAAAATATGAAAAATATATGCGTCGACCAAAATTAAAAATGAATGCTCGGGTAACGAAAATTCATACCCTCAAGAACGGATGCAAGTACGTGCGCGTAGTCATCCAAACAATTCTGTTTCACTGAACGGGACGAGAACAAGATGCGCAGATGCTACCACGGGTTTAGGGGTATCATGCAGGCCATGCAATGTATTTTTAAAATATTTTTCGTGACTTAAAATGTTATATTGTAAGAATGCAAATGCCATATAAAATGCCAGTATGCAGTATACATGAATATGCACAAGTCTTCGTAACAAGTCAGGATAAACCATAAAGATGAACCAAGACAAGTTTCAAGCAAGCGGGTCGGGTCGGATGCTAATACAGATGTCAGATATATTATTTGCACACAAAACATTGTAAATCAGGAAAATACCATAATTAAAGAAATACGTGAACCGGAATTGGTATAAATGAACTAGAGTGTTACAGAAGGCATTTGTAAAACTCAAGTCGAGCTTAACCTCTGCACATAATCTTGTAATACCATATCGATCTGACGGAATTGATGTACATTATGATGTGTCCGGCAAAGGACTAGAATGTGTTCTACACAAGCATGGAAGGGTTATGGATTTTTCATCAAGATAGCTAAAGGTCCATGTGCGCAGCTATCCAACACATGATCTGGAATTGGCAGCTGTGGTCTTCGCACTCAAGATTTGGCGTCACTACCTTTTAGGAGAACGAGTGGATATATACACCGACCATAAAAGTCTGAAGTATGTATTTACTCAGAAAGAACTCAACATGCGGTAGAGAAGGTGGCTAGAACTCATGGCGGATTTCGACATCAATCTGCAGTATCATCCTGGAAAGATGAACGTACTTCCTGATGCACTTAGTTGCCAACCTTTAGCAATGAATTTCACTGCTCAGTGGAAACTACAGCAAGAACTGCACAGATTGGAGATTGTAGTAGTTATTCCAGGTAACGCTTCATTATTGATGAACTTACAAGTCCAGTCCACTCTTGTCAATCAGATTAAGGCAGCTCAAGCAAATGATGATAAGCTGTAAAAGATCCGAGAACAAGTAGAAAGTGGTCTTCGAATTGACTTCATCATCCACAAAGATGGATCCTTACAGTATGGAAGCTGTTTATACGTGCCAATCGGCCCTGTTCGAGAAGAGTTGATGAAAAAAACTCACAACTTTCTATATTCCGTACACCTCGGTGGCACGAAGATGTATAAGGATTTACGGCAACACTACTGGTGGTATAGAATGAAGCGAGAAGTAGCAAGGAGCGTAGCAAAGTGTTTAGTATGTCAGCAAGTGAAAGCTGAACATCACAAAACTGCTGGTCTAGTTCAGCCATTACCAATCCCAGAATGGAAATGGCGGCACATTACCATAGACTTCGTGACTGCTCTCCCTCGCAGCACAAAGGGTAACGACGTAATCTGGGTTATTGTGGATCGACTCACCAAGTCGGCTCACTTTATTCCATTCAGAGTTAGCCAGTCAATTGAGACGTTGGCAAGAAAGTATATGGAGGTGATCATGAGATTACATGGGGTACCTGTCCGTGATACTAGATTCTGATCCCAATTTTGGTAGAGTCTTCAAGCTAACCTGGGAACGAATCTGAATTTCAGCATGACGTATCATCCACAAATAGACAGACAGTCCGTACGAACTATTCAGATCCTTGAAGACATGCTGAGAGCCTGTATGCGAGACTTCAAGGTTTGTGGGAAGATCACCTACACCTTATGCAGTTTTCCTATAACAACAGCTACTTGGCAAGCATTGGGATGGCACCATTCGCAGCACTGTACGGACGAAAGTGTCATTCTCCACTGAGTTGGGACGACGTTGGAGATCATGAACTCCTTGGACCAGAGATGATCGTGGCAACTGTGGATGTAGTTCGCACGATCAGGGAAAAGATGTGCATAGCCTAGGACCGACAGAAGCTTTGGGAAGATGCAAAACGTTGACATCTGGAGTTCCAACCCAGAGAGCATGTGTTTTTGAAGATATCACAGAATAGAGGAGTGATACGTTTTTGCAAGAGGGGTAAACTTAGTCCAAGGTATATCGTACCATTCGACATACTCGAACGAGTTGGAGAAGTGGCATACTGGTTGGCACTATCACCCTCATTGGAAGGAGTGCTCAATGTGTTCTGCATATCCCAGCTACGACGATATGTGATCGACCCCAGCCATATACTTGATCACTCAGAGCTCACCGTACAGACTAATCTGATTTGCGAGCAGCAGCCAATCAAGATCTTGGACCGAAAGCTGAAGACACTATGGAACAAGGAGGTGAACTTAGTCCGAGTGATGTGGAAGAAGAATTCAACAGGAGAATCAACTTGGGAGAGAGAAGACGATACGCATGTGAGATACTCACCTCTTTGAAAAATTGTCTTTGTGTAAATTTTGAGGGCGAAATTTTTATAAGAAGGGTAGAATGTAACGACTCTGAAATCTCTGTACAAAATTAACTTGTTTAATATATAGCAAGGGTATTTCAGCCTGATTAGGAGTTATAAGTTGTTTTTGTTTAGTAAAAACAAGAAGCAACTTGTAGCTCGCTCGTAAAATCTCTACACTGCTGTGACATAGCCTGTATGTTCAATTCCTATCAGTCCCAATTATTTTTAATATTTTTCCTTTTAACATTTTGGAAGCCCAAAAGTTGCACGTAAAATACACGGTGAAAGGAAAAGTTTCAGAAAAATCAAATAGGATAAATGAGGTTTTAATTACGAATTAAACACGCGGCATGAATCTCGAGATAGATAGAGCAAATCCAACTGCCGAAATCTCCCTTTTAGCCGCTACCGGCGGTTGAGATGCCCCCAAACCCCTCTGTGCTTCGTCCGTGCACCCCTTCAGCTCCCCTCTACTCCCCTGTATTGTTTGATTACTTTGCAATTAACCAAAGACCTTTCATTTCTCTCATTAATCCTACTTTAATTCTTCTTAATTCAAGTCCTTTACCCACGCACCCTCACTTCTACACTATAAATACACCCCATCCTCTAGCTCTTCCCATTCTGAAAATCTCTATAAAAAAATTTCTCAAAATTCTCTAAGTTCAAGAAGAGTTAAGGCTAGTCAAGTGAAGTTAGCGATCGACTTTATTCCGTGTAAGACCGAAGCCTTTTTCCGACGATACCACGATCCCCGAAGGATTCCCCTCACTATTTTCCTACCTTGTTAACACTTCAAAACCGTAAGTCCCTTCCTCCCCCTTTCATTACATCTCTACACAATTATTGAAATATATCGACAAGTGGAGTTAGCTTTGATAATTGCCTTTTCAACATTTTAATCCACATGTTAAGCAAATTAGGTCACACTAACATCCTAACACCACTCTTAACCTTATTTACATTATTTATCTTTTAGCATAATTAACATTCCATGAGGAATAATCATATAACGAACTTTTTCACATAAGTATCATGAACTTTAAAAGTACCCTTTATTCAATAATTAGCATATATACCTTTAGAAAACTCACGGGGTAATGACCCACCCCATCACATACACTACGGTTTCATAGCATGAAGTTTTTAGATGTAGGTCTAATTAATTGAATACGGTTTATAACAAAATACCATACCTTTACAATTAAATATTTTTAATCGTTACTTTAAAAATCCTTTACAATTACGTCTCTACAACCCATTTAGGAGAACCCATCTACGGATGATACGGGTTTTTGCATGTCCTTGAGATAGTAGAGTGAGATACAGAACTTCTCGCAGAGAATTCGGTCTCGAAAGGAAATGAAAATACGATTTAAAAGAAATACGACTTTTAAAACAAAATTAATTCTTTGGAAAATTATATAAAATTATGAAAACCTATTTTCAATAAAAACAAATTGTGAAAAAATATATTTTTAGAGGAAAGGTTAAATTTTTAATAAAATACCACCAAGTTTACAAAAGGAGTGGTTTTCATTAAAATACCATAAACTTTAAAAAAAAACTAGGTTTCATCGCTAAAATACCATTAAAATTAAAATTCATGTTCTTAAAAACTCTAAATATTATAAATCACCTTCGAGCTTTATTTTTAAACAATATTAAAGTATTTTTCATAGAACCCTCTCGAGAAATGCAAACAATATACAATGTAAACAACAATAATAAATATTTAAGAACTTTAGATTAATATAGGTTTAAGCCGTATCATTTCTCTTGAGCCCCATAGAGACGGAGAAAGTGAATGCTTTCCTATTCACGTTAGACAACACTGCAAATTAACGGAATTATCAATGGCAATTATCTTAGAAAAATACATAAATCCTTCCATCCATGTGCAACAGTTGTCCAATTACTCCAGAACTTAAGAATTTCAATATTTAAATCGTTTCACAAGAAATGTCTATAATTCGAATACAAACTCAAAATCTAAACTTGAATTTAAACTCGAATTCTAATCCAACTCGAACCCAAGCTTGAACACTAACACAGAATCAATCTACTCGACTAACTCGACTCGACTCAGGATTGCAATTGACATGACTCGCATTCTACTCGACTTCATTCTTCAACTTTTGCAATGTATAGTTTCGATTAAGACATATTATAATCAACCAATCAAATTAACTAAGAATATCTTACAGTTCTAATATATATTATACTCGGAGTGTTTGTGATAGTTTCTTATGTGAATCTAACGGAGTTTCAGAAGTCCCGTATTAACCCATTTCTTTCTATTTACTTGAATCTTAGTCGGGTCGACTCCTCCACAGCTTGGAGTCCCGATGCTAACATATAAAATGGGCCCGTGTTTCCTTGCTCATGAGGCCCCACTCTTGAGCTCGTGAATATTTCTGCGGTTGCGTTGATATTCACACTTGGAACTTAACGTTAACATAATGACTATATAGAGACCTATAGTACATATACTATGTAGATTTACATATACTTTTACTCGTCATATACATTATTTCATGATTATTCTATATTTTTAACTTTCCACTTTTACTTTGGGACTTACCGAGCGCTAGTTTGCTGATGGGCATTCCACCCACCTTTGTTTTCTTGGAATGTTCGTCAGATACCGAGGAGGTGGACACGACAGAAAAGGAGTATGACCAGATCTCGGCTCAGGCTTTAGACTAGCTAATTTTTTAGCTTATGTATGCCACCTGTTTAGGCATTTTCTTTTATTGTATTTACTTTTTTAGTTGAACTCATGTATCTGTAAAAATTTCAAGTTTGAATGTAAATAAAGATATTTTTTGAAAATTGTACAGTCTCCATTTATTCTTATATTATGTATTATTGTTTCAATACGCTTAGTATATTTATTTAGGGAATGACTTTCACTGAATGAATATACCGTGGGTTTTCTCCATCATCGTTTCCGTCTACTGGGAAGCAGGGTGTGACATAGATAAAGACAAACCCGATCGCATACTGTCATCTCGAGTTAGATTGTTCTCTGTATAGGTTCTCATGAATTCGGTAATTGCATTTCTACAATTACGATAATTGCCTTGAGGGCACTTATATCCAATAATCTCCCACTTGCACTCAAGGCCAATTATTGTGGTATTGCACACACACATCTCATGTGCTACGACATACCCAACTTATATACAAACAGTTTTGCAAACTGTGTTCGAGGAATCCTCAGAGAGTAGATCCGCTATAATATTTCTAACTGCATCTATCTGAATCTCAACTTTGCAGAGATCAACTATCTCCCGAAATGAACGATACTTACCTTATAATATTATTTGGGTAGCTGATTAGACCTTGTTCATAAATGAATGTATTTATCAAAACAAATACTTAGGATGTATCCTTTGTTGATTCACAATCAGCATCAAGCGCCGCGGCAACCCCAGTATCTTGCTTGGAACTCTTCCACTATACTGCTCTTCAGAAGAGGGTAAACTAATGACTCGCGATAGATACTCTGTCATCCTTATCACCTCGGAAGCTGGAATTAGTAATCGCCTCCCGAAAGAGTCTGTCATTACCATACACCCAGAACATCTCATATGTTCTTCACTTCTTCCTATATTTCTCTAGGATTAAACTAATATCTGCTTACTACACCAAATGTAAAAGTATCATCTGGTCTGGTATATAACAACGCATGATTGACCTCGCTGCCAAAGCATATTGAAAGTCATTCATGCGAGTTTCTCTCTTTACCAGTCTTGAAAGTTATCATTTTAGAGAGAGTGACCCCATTCGTCGCTAGGAGTCGTCCATTCTAAACCCTTTAGAATGGTGTCATTATATCTAAATTGGGATAATCCCAAAACCCATACCAGGTCAAACTCTATAGATCTAGTCACCAGAATTAATGATATGTTTGTAATCCATAAAGGAGAAACAGTGACAACCAATGTTTGACCGAATCGTAGTATAAGAACATCACTTCCTATCAAGGGTATATCATCCACATCAATATGAGGAACCTGACATTACTCCCTACTACCTTCTTACAAATACCAGGTCCATCAGTTATTTTAATGAAGTCAAACACTTTGACTGTAACATCAAAACAGATGATCCATCTCCGCTATGCATGCTTTAGTCTGCAAATAGACTTAACCAATTTGCACATTATCTGTTGCTCTTACTGACTAAGACAACCCTCTGGTAGAGTCATATACACGTACACTTTTAAATCCAATTTAGAAAGATATTATAATCATACTCTTACCAGATATCATAGTCATGAAAACAGTAGTGACAATTTTATCCGTATGGACTTCAGCACAGACACTGAAGTAACAGTATCATTATAATCCACATCGAGTATTTGATATATACCTGTATACTTCAAGTCTAGCCTTATTAGGTTAATACTTTTCCACTTGCACTAATCTCGAAAGATCTGCTTGCTCCTTATGGGTTTTACCCCTTTCAGGAGCACACAATAAAATCAATAATTTGTTGTAGTGCATGGAGTTCAACTTGGATACCTTGGCATCCAGCTATCATCTGAAAGTCTCCACTTTCTTTAGCCTGCTGATAACTAGTAAATTCATCATCACATGATGCAAGCCTCCTAGTCACTGTTTATGAGAAAATCGAAGTATCTCTCGGGTGGCTAGGGTCACCTACTAAATCTGCAGAGTAGCTATGGTCTGTCAAGGTCAATTGGATCATCAGGTTGCACTAAAATTTCAGTAACCGTTTGTGGTTCTGGAATCACTTCCAGTTCTACCATACTTCTACTAATTTCTTTTGCAAGAAATTTCTTTACCAAGGAGGTGGCGAGTCAAGATCAAAATACTTTTGAACTTGAAAATGGTAGAAGTTATCTCTCGCGAAAGCTTTGGATAACCCACAAACTTCTATTACCGAAACATGGCTCGAGTTTGTCTGGATTATAGTTTTAAGCATAAAATGGATAACCCAACATCTTAACAACTTTAAGATGAACACCATTCTATATCAAACATAGAAAAAGAGGCAATTGTTTAGGTGGAACCGATATCAATTGATATGCATCTATCTCTAGTATATCCCTAAAATTGAAGAAGGAAAATCAGCACTACTCATCATGGATCGCACCTACGGATGAGCAATCTGAGAGAGAATCATATTCTCAATACGGAATACCTTATACCAACCCCATGTCCGTATGGACATCGGACAACATACATAAATATGTATAATACCCTAAAGTTCTCTAACTCAATTTTCTTGTGCTGTTAATTGAAAAATATTCTTTTGGTTAAAAGAAATCAAAAGTTTTCCATTAAGCAAAACCTGATGATTTTCCTCAATAGTAACAATTGCTCCAAAAACCGATATTAAGGAAAAAAATCAACCAATCTCAATTCTCTGCTCCTTCTCAGTATCTGTAACACCCTACAGATGTGGGATTATAATCCGTTATCTATATACCCATGAGTTGGGATTTATTGAGAATAGTTTTTCAAAATACAAACACACAGGAGATCCGAAACATCAAAAATATTTCAGTGGGGTTAGTTAGGTATTCACGGTATTGCTTTTTCCGTTGCCCCAGCTCATGACAGTGGTCGCTATTTCTTTTTTTCACTTCAACCCCTTTTGATGTCTCTCCATC
The DNA here is from genome assembly GCA_030015575.1 of Agapanthus africanus. Classification (NCBI taxonomy): domain Eukaryota; kingdom Viridiplantae; phylum Streptophyta; class Magnoliopsida; order Asparagales; family Amaryllidaceae; genus Agapanthus; species Agapanthus africanus. The sequence goes on from CM057338.1 coordinate 214,178,678, forward strand.
TTACTATATCGAACTTATGCTGGTTGGTTTTCTTCTTTTCATTCCTTCAGCACCAGCTTCGGGATTGGAATAAGACTATCCAATAAGCATAACTGGTATACACTTTTTATATATAAGGAGCTCTCAAACTTGAGATAAGGTAGAAGGGAGAAACAAACGAACAATTCATCTAATTCAGAACCATTGCCCATCCTTGGACTGAAATAATTTCGTCGAGTTTGTATCTAACCATACGATAGCCTTTCAAGCAATATGGATCTCTGTACCGAATACAGAGGGTTCTGGAGTTAGCTGAAGGGGAAGTAGGATAGGTAAAGACATATGCGATTATGTTGTGGATTAGGGCAATCCAGACATTCCAAACCTATCGATTGTAAAAAGGTCAGTCGATATGGTTAATGAGTCTTAGTTTATGGTAAGTCCATGGTCGCTGCCAAAGAGAGAAAGAAAAGAAACATTCAGCGTGCACTCTAACCTAGATCAGATTAGTATATTTATCTAATCAGGATAGTTCCCACTGTTCTGTCAAATTCTCCTTCAAACCCTGAAAGGAGAACTATCCGGGATTTCTTATAGAAAATTCTCCAAGAAGTACCTATTACTCATAGTAGGAATCGAGACCCAAACTATCATGGAGTGTTAATCTTGACGGAGTCAACAAGTCACCCCACACTATAGAAGGTATGCAATCTCATTGCAGGTTTCAACACTTGAAACTCTCGATATCGGTTTTTACCCCTAACGGCTTATGATCTTGACGGAGTCAACAAACCATAAGTCGTTAGTCAAGTTCAACCCGTCATTTCATGATTGATTTAGATCCACCCATACCACCCTTGACGGAGTCAATAAGGCATAGGACTGTCATAACCAATCGTATCATATGCAACCAAGAAGATATCACTTAGCTAAAGTACAGTACGTCTTGACGGAGTTAACAAATGCAACACGAATACTAAGTACTCTACTTCTTGAAATGACAGAGGGTTATGCCTGGTTTTGAAGAAAACTATCAACGTAATGAACTTAATCTCATCGTAGGAACCGAGTTGTTTTGAAAGTTTATAGTCGTGTAGAATTTTGCTCAAGAGTGAACTCCCTGTGAAAGGATCTAGACTCTTTCCTCATCGAATAAGATGCATGATATTCTTAACCGAATACCACAACATAAAGCAAAAAAATACGGTTACAAAAACAATTTTAGCGACACAAACTTTTACCCAAGAGCGAACTCTCTGTGATGGGATCAAGGCTCTTTCCACATCGAATGAGGTGCGGGACATTTCTAACCGAATGCCACAATGCAAAGCAAAAAAATAGACTAATATTTCCTTTTTAGAAAAATTTGGTTCCTACAACATATATATTTATTTTACTTTGTATTAATGCAATTAATACAATCCCATCATTTAGATAATCACATTATCTAACATTATCCTTCTCACACAAACATTACAAAGAAAGCAATATGAAAAGGAAAAGTAGCATGCATATATACGCTATCCGCATTCGCCACGGGGCCCTATCATGCACCGTTAAGTTACTTAACTAACGGAAGAACGAGGGCAGGGCTAGCGCGGGTGCAAAACGTATATAGCATTTATTATATATACTATATATCGTATATATAAATGTATCATCACACGCAAATAATCATATTATAGTATGCAGGAAAAACAATACACAGAGTTGGAATGGTCGGATCACCTAGGAATCCCGCGGTTCGTTCGAGCCGCAAACGATACATAAAGTTCCCTGGTCGCGTGAATAGCCTGTGCGTAGCCAAAAGTAGACCCCTTACGAGTGCGGAAAGTCATCTTCCAATCCAAGAAATGAGGCAACCCGGCATTATCACCATGATAAGGCCATCCAGCACTTTCTCGAATCCGATGACTTGAGCACTTCATCACGGGTCTATCCTAATCCCGTACAAGCGCGGCAAGCAGCCCGCCAATCCTAGAATTGAGTGACCCGGTCTTAACTCCTTGAGATGGTCACCCGCTGCAATCTAGAACCCAGCTGCCAGTGCACTTCTCCATGGGGTAATCCTAATAACTGTATTAATACAATGGTAACATCGATCGCAACCTGATCGAGTCCCTACAAATAATAATACAATAGGCGGAAACAACGGCCACATGTCGACTGCTCGTCCCGAATAAAATATTGTACATTTGGCTATAACATAAATGAAATGAAAAATACATCATCACAAACACGCACGGGGCCATTCATTTCGCGCGCGGCAATCCAATCCACACCAAAAAAACTTTAACATAGAACATATCAGACTCACATGTGCAACCCCGTCAAATTGATCACATCAATTTGGCAACGTTAAACACCACATATCATATATGCCATCGTATTAACAAGGTTAAACGCTTTAACCGCGTCAATACGGAAACCATGGCCAACGAATTCCAAAACCCGCGAAGCCGAAATTGAATTTCCAAAAACTAAAATTCAAGATCAGCCCTGACCCCAAAACACCACCATTTCTTGCATGAATCGAAACCCAAACGACCCAAAAATTGCTTGAGACACTAGGGGGACCTCGGGCATGACCCATGAGGCCCCATGGGGCATTGGGTAGGGGCTCCATCCCATGGCTACAAAATTGTGGCCATGGGTTGGCTGTTGGAACAACAAGCGCACAGATGCGTGCTTGCTGTCCTAGCGCCACACCCGAGACCATTTCATAATGGTCTCGGGTGTGGGAGCCCACCCATGCCCCTGGGGAAATCCCTGGGAAATCCCTGAGAGCCCCGGGACATGAGTTATTTGCAAAAATAGTTAGTGGTTTAAGACAGTTTTTCAAACAGAAAATGTTTTGTTTTATAAAAAGGTTTTGGAAATTCAAATGACCATAAAATCAATTGCAAGTATTTGATTTGGCTCTGATACCATGTAAGTGAACGGGAGTTAGGGTCGTGACAATCACGGCCGTAGCGGAATTTAAAAAACAACAATTTTACAAAGCATAACCTCAATCCATCACCAAGATCATCAAATACAATATAACGTGCAAACTAGAAAAGAGTAAAAAGAAAAGTCAAGAGAGCTGCAATCTTTGTGGCATGTCCGGCTAATCCCGGAAGACCCATTCTAGACTCCATGAGCTCCCGGACGCTTAGGAAGGTCGACCGCCTCGCCGTAGATGATCCGCGTTGAAAGCGGGCTGTCCGAACTCCAACTCCGTCACTGGTCGGAGAAATTTCCTCCAGAAGTTTGCTAAGTGTAAAGAAAGGTGATGCGAATTCTGGGTACTCTCTCTTTTTATCACTCTCTCACCATGGCAACATTTGCCATTTTCAAGAGAGCTTCAAGCTCATGATGGAGGAAGAAAAAGATGTTTGATGGCTTGTGAAAATAATGAATTAAGTTAATTCCTTTTTTTACCTATGTCATACTAATATGACATGTGTCACTCTCTCACTCTCTCTCTCACTCATATGTGTGTTACACACATAAGAGAGAGGGTGGTCCCCACCATTTATTAAGTATAATAAATAAATAATAATATATACATATACATTAATACACACACACATTAAATACATATATATATAAATGTATATTTATTTACACATAATATAAAATGGTGGGAATTAATATATATATATATATATATATATAATAATTATTAGTACATGTAACCCATACACGTACACATCATGTATCTCATACACCAAATGCCATGAATATCTTCTCAGTATCATATGCTATAAAGATTGTGTGTATCATATACACTATATTAGAAATCGCATCATCTATACGTTTATCAAGTCAACACTTGACTTGATATTCCGGCTTTTAAACCGGCTAGTATAACAGTCGTCCGATTAAACGCGTATATCCAATATACATGTTTTATCAAACTCATGCACGTATCTTTATACGCACGTCACATCGTGTTTTTCCAGGGTAGGCACTTTCGTTGTGAGACTCTAAAGACCTGTTAATACGCTGGCAATAGGTTATATAGGATCACATCCGATTGAATCTGAAACACTTTCAGATTCAACCCCCTTTCGGGTTAACCTACAAGCTCGTCAGTGGTATTAACTGTATGTAATGGCTACCCATTTATGAGCAAGATAAAAGTAGGTCGAGCGAACTCATCCGGACCTGACAAAGTCTATAAGTGACAGTCACCGTACAGTCCGGTCTCTTCGTTAAAGAGTATCGCATACCGGGTTTAGGGGGTGAAATCTGCCACACCCCCAATAACCCGATAAGTCGTGCTGACAGAGGACTCATAACCAAAAAGATACAACTGGTAACACTTACTAGTTTATCTATATTGTCGAGGCCACGAACATCTGGCTATAGTCATTGTTCCCTCATAAAAGTGAAAAAAGGGGAGAAAATTCCCCCCATAACGCAAGCCTCACGTGTCAAACAACTATAAGCTAAATGAGCCTCACGTGTTAAAAATGTGAGCGCTTATATGCAAAGAATATAGGTGCTGCAATCAAACAACTATAGGCTAAATGAGCCTCACGTGTTAAACACGTGAGCGCCTATATGCTAAGCATACAGGCGCTGTAATCAAACAACTAATAGGCTAAATGAGCCTTATGTGTTAAACACGGGAGCACCTATTTGCTAAGCATATAGGCGCTGTAGTCAAACAACTAATAGGTTAAATGATCCTTACGTGTTAAACACGTGAGCGCCTATATGCAAAGTATATAGACGCTGCAATCAAACAACTAATAGCCTAAATAAGCCTCACGTGTTAAACACGTGAGCGCCTATATGCAAAGCATATAGGCACTGCAGTCAAACAACTTAAGGCCAAATTGGCCTCACGTGTTAAACACGTGAGCGCCCATATGCCTTGTTAAATAAGCCTCACGTGTTAAATACGTGAGGGCACCTCCATACGTAGAATTAAATTCTACTCTTTGGAAATACTTCCATGGATTTTTCTAAAAGAGAAAGATTCTCTCTGTTAAACAAGGAACCGCTGGATTTAAGATCCAATAGTGATTGAGCATAGAATTAAATTCTATTGGGAATGATATTTTCTGTTAAACAGAAATTTGGTGGATCAAAGATCCAATAAGATGGAAAATATTTTCCATATCTTTCTAAACAAAGAAAGATTGTGCTCTGTTAAACCGAGCACCCTTGGATTAAAAATCTAATGGTGATAAAAATATCACCGTTCAATAGAATTTTATTCTATATATGAGAGAATATTCCACCAATCTTGTTAAAACAAGAAAACATACTCTGCGAGATAGAAACACTTGGATAAAAGATCCAATGGTGGGTAAAATTCCCCAAACAGATTTTGAGACCAACAAAATCAATTGGAATCTCTCGATGAGAGATTTTAATTAATAAACTTGTTTTCACTATATAAAGGACCCGAGACTTCAAGTCTCACACACAGACGAACGAACAGAAGCTTCTGCAAAAAAAAATACAGTGAGCTCTTGAGAGAACAGAGAATTTAATTCTCAAAGAAAGAAGACCTTCCTCCTTTAAAAACTCTAGGTAAATAAAAAAGGAGAGATTAAAAGTATCATTTTCGCCTAGTATAATGGATATAAAGGTTTAACCCTTCATACAAGAACTTAGTTCTTCCTCTGGTTTGAGATTTGCAAAAGCAAATTTCCCCACAAGTTGAGAACTTAATTCTCATCGGGGAGATTCTGTTCTTCAGACTCAAAACTTAGGGAAAAGAATAAGGTTAAAAAGAAAAAGAAAGAAAAAGACCATATGTTTTGGGAATTGAATTCCCTGAAATTAGGGTTTAACCCTACATAAAGAACTTAGTTCTTATAAAAATAAAAATAATTTAGTTTTCCAATAAAAACAATGATGATGATCCAAGATCTTCAAAACAGAAATCTTAATGATCGTCAAAGACTAAAATGTCATTAACATAAATTAATATCACTAAAAACAAAAAGAACATGGTGTCTCACGTGAAACACAAGTGAGTAAAATTAGTGCTTAGCACTATTATAGTGCCTCACGTATTTCCCACGCGAGTGCTTAAAACAAACAAAAGAAAAACTAAAACTCCTCACGTGCTTCCCACGTGAGCGTTCAAAGAGCAAAGAAAAACTCCTTTGTGTTGATTAGGAGGCCACCAAATAAAGCAACACAACACCCCAAAATAAAGCAATCACGTAAAATACACGTGAAACACCCTTGGAAACCAAAAATCTGGCGTCTCACGAGCTTCACACGTGAGCTCTAGCTAAGTTCTTAGCACTTATGTCAAAAAGGAGGGGTGAGCAAACAAGACCTGAAATCAATGCTCAGCACTCATGAGCTTCCCACGTGAGTGCCATGCAAAGTGCTTAGCACCCCATGTTTAGTCAAAATGACTAAGCGCTTAGCACTGGTTGTGCAACGCCCATATCTGAGCGTCTCACATGTTTCACATGTGAGCGCTAGAGAAGATTAGTGCTTAGCACTATAGTAGCACCTCACGTGAAAAACACGTAAGCACCAGAAAAGATTAGTGCTCAGCACTATTCCAGCGCCCTACGTGAAATACACGTGAGCACTGCATATATTAGTGTTTAACACTACTGGGTAGAAACCCAATCTCAGCCCAAATGGGCTAAATTTCCTGTGGTTAAACCTTTTTGAGTTTAAATCAACCGAGACCATATTTCTCATGATTTCCAAATTGATCTTAGTCTCAAACACGACTAATGACCTCTCATTGATGATATCCAAAATAATATTCATCGCATATCTCCTAAAGTAATCTTAGTCTCAAATATGACTAATGATTCTTGGTCCACCACAACCCCTTTTCCCCTCAAATACGGGATTTGGTTCAAGAGTACATCTTTCCACACCTCTGATATATGTCGTTGCAATTCCTCAACGTCTTCAGAGAGGTGGAGGATCCTGACAACCAACAACTCCTCGTCATACATTGATGCACTTCCAAATTGACGTGCACACCTCGAATCGGATCGCGTCCTAAATTGGGCGCATTCCATATCACCGTCGTTCACCCCGCCACATAACAAATACACGTGCGCGCAAGATGAATGTTGGACCGAAACGTCCCTAAACTAGTACGTCGCTTCAAACACGACGCGTCGCTTCAAACACAGTAATAATGGATCGAAATGTCCCTAAACTAATATTCACCTCAAACATGGCGATAATGGACCGAAATGTCCTTAAACTAACATTCGTCCCCAAAATGAGAATGTTGAACCGAAATGTTTTTAAACTAACATTCGTCCCTAAAATGGGAATGTTGGACCGAAATGTTCTTAAACTAATATTCGTCTCCAAAACGAGAATGTTGGACCGAAATGTCCTTAAACTAATATTCGTCCCAAACACGGCGAAAATGGACCATGATGTCCTTAAAACTAAAATAAATTGAGCTCAAATGCTCATATATTTAAGTTGATCTTAATCTCAAACTAGATTAATGGTCCTTAAATAAACCAAAACCAAATCTAAAATATACGGATTTGGACCGATCCGCGCCTTACGGGCGACGACATAAACTAGTCTCCGTATACAATCCACGGGCAACCAAAACAAACAAAAACACACACGACACGAAGTGAACTCCTGGAGAAAGAGAAAGTGGTTATCGCAATGCGGTAACGTAATTAACTGCAGGGACTTGTGCCTGCAGGGAAGAGCATCCCCACAACAAAAAAACCCCTCATAAAATGAAGGGGAATCCGATAAAGTTGCTACAACCGTCGCGTCTGTCCAAACCTCCGATATATGGTACCATAAATCAACTTGGTATTTTCGGAGAGGTGGACGGATAAATCCAACTAGCATCTGCCCCCAGATTCAGGCAAGACGATCTATCCCAGTTCGTCTTTGTCTCCGGCGGTAAACAGATTCTGGCATGCCCAGTGGGACCTTTACCTCTTTCCACTCCACACTTTGTGCATCGTGTTTCACGAACAAAATCGCGGTTCGCTATGGTTGCCCTTGGATTCGAGGTACTAAAATTTGGTGTCTTGCTCCTGTGCAGAGAAATCGATGGCTTCCCATTGCACCTCTTATAACAGCAACTCTTGCTCCACCCCAACTGGAGGTGTGACTTACGGGCCCAACGCGACCTCTATCTTTTCAATGCCGGTGGGGTAAGTAACACAAGCCACTACTGGACTATTCTTTATGACCATGCTCCCACCAGTGAGTTTCGGTGCCTCAGCGCCGTAAGAGGAAGCTCCTAAGAGGTCGGTCTTTGATCGACTGGCGACCACAACGGCCCCTCTCAGCGGGCCGTCCAAATATGGTGTCTCAGTCTTCAACAGGCTAAGCAAAAGCTCGAACGAGCCCACAAAGAGGCTCGTGATACCTGAAAGGGCTGCCCCAAAACGGATAGCCCTCCCAACTTCTGTTTCGGGCGAAGTCGTCAAAGGTGCTTCTCCTACCAAAAAGTCGGTCTTCGAAAATTGACCGGCCCTCCCCAAACTTCAATCAGGATGTCGGTCTTTAACATTCTGACACCAACAACAGCCCCTCAGCAAAGCCAGGGGCACGAAGATGCCGCTTCCAAAACCAAGGCGGTCCCTTTTGCAAGACACGCTCGACATCGTCACTGGCACCGAGTGAGAAAAGCTGTGGGCAAATCTCCCTTTGGACTTACCCCACCAACTCCAATGGTGGAAGTTGACGCTGCTGTTCCAACCGGGAACAGCTTTGATCCGCTCAGGAGGGTGAGCAAGAACTCTGCAACGGTGGTGCTAAAGAAATCGTCTCCGCCTGCAGAAGTTACAGCACAGGCAAAGCCCCATTAGCGTCTCTCCTCGCAAATTCACAGGGTCTGGCGAAAAGTCCATGACTCCATGATCGATCAAAACTACTCTCATCGACTGAAGAAATCGAAGGCTCGGCAAGAGGAAGACCACTCCTTCGTCATACAGCGAGGGGCTTCTACTATACGGGAGCCTGTTACGATGGCACTTTCAACATCAACCACCCACAAAAGGATGAGGTTGGAGAAAATCCTATAGCCTACTGCAAATTCTAAAGGCGATAGACCCAAACGCCCCAAGTCTGGGGGCATGATCGTACATACGGTCTACATGACTTCTGGGAAAGAAGAAAGCCGTGCTTCCGTAGGTCATCGACCGCAAACTCGGTCGTTGACAAAAGCTCAGGAGCAATAATAAAAGCTCCAGGAAATGCTGACCAAAATGGCAGCACTTACCGGACAACAAGAAAGTCCGGATACAACAGCCGAACAGCGCCAGGAGCATGAGACTGATACAGAGTTCCTGTGAAGGGGTGCTTGGGAGAAAAGACAAAGAAGCTATTGAACAAGCCGCTAACATGAGGCAGATGGCGCTCTTGTTTTAGGACATGGTTGGAATGATGATCCAACCAAAACCCCCAGCCGAAAATCCGCCAATAATCATCGAGGATGACAGAGGGGAAATATCAAACCCTCTTCCGGCTTTATCAACAGCCAAGGAGGAAATGATCTCCAAGGCTGCTCCGGATGACTACATTGCTCAGCAAATAAGAGCTCATCAAGCCCATGAAGCTGCTGGCTAAATCGTCAGAACTGGGCGACCGTATCCAGGATGGTATGATCAAATCAAGTACCCGCCGGGATATACAATTCCCAAGTTCCATGTATACAAAGGGACATGCAACCCCATCAACACGTTGCGCAGTTCTGAGCTCTGTGCGGCAACAAAAGAGGCGATGACAAACTGTTGCTTCACCAGTTCGTTGACAGCTTGTCAAAAACGGCCTTTGAATGGTACTCGGAGCTCCCAAATGACTCCGTAAAGACATTCATAGAGACGGAGTTGCTGTTCACACAGCGGTTCACTAGCGCAAGCGAGCGCACCTTGATCACGGCATTAATCAATGCCAGGGTAAGGCCTGGAGGAACTTGGGTCCAATACGCGATCCGGTGGCGGAACCTATGGTCTAAGTGCGAACAGCGAATCGAAGAATCTCCTGCCGTGGACATGTTCATCGGGACTCTAGATCCTCAAACGACCGTGTCCCAGTTCATGAAATTCTTCAAACTAACGACCTTCCAGGCTCTGATCGATAAACTGGCCCAAATGGACCAGATGGGCCACGGGCCTTCCTCCTCAAATAAGGACCCTCAAAATAACAAAGGTAAAGGGAAAGCAGCCTTCATCGCCAACACGTAACAACAACCGAGTGATCCAAAACCAGCTACTCGCCAAAACAACGCGCGTCCGTGCCCATCCTTGGAGGAAAGACTAAGACGCGCTTACTCGTTTCCCCGCGATAAGACGATGAGACTGTTCGAGTTGGCAGTATTTAATAAACTCATCATATTGCCAGACCCGCGGTGTCCACCGCAACCTGGCGATGTCAACAATCCTAACTACTGCTCCTATCATAGAATGGTGATCCACCCAATTGAGGATTGTTACGTCTTCAAGAAATGGGTCGATGACCAGTATCAACAGGGGAAATTCGCGCTATCTGAGAACTGGAGGGTAAACCCTCCCCAGAAGCACACACTCCCAAAAAGGTGGATGCGCCGGGGGCATCATGCTCTCTCGTGGAAGAAACTCCATGGGAAGTCATTCTGTCAGCTAAAACCAAAAAAATGCTGAAAGATCTACATGCATGTCCAGCAGTTAGGTGGAAAAGCCCACTTGAACCCGAAATTATCGAAGGGATGCTAAAACCGCATCCCATACTGAATGTTGTTGACAAAGGGCAAAACCCCCAAGTCAAGCCTTCGAAGTCTTCAAAGAAAAAGAAGAAGACCAAGAAGCCTGTGCAGCCTGCCGAGTATGACGACAAGCGCACAGACCTACAAAAGTATATTGATGCGTTGGAGGAGTACAACCAGAAGGCGCGGAAACCGATCACGCTTGAAGAGTTCCTCAAGCATATTCTTGAGAACGAAGATAGTGACAACGATGAGGAAAATGACTCATTAGAAGAAACCGAGGACCGTGTGCCAAGTTGCCACATGGTCTCCTATTCGTTGTTAAATGATGAAGAAACTCCCTCAGCGTCGGAAAATAACGCGGAGGAACTGGGTACAGAATCGGCGCTAAAATCCGTGGAACTGCCAGAAGACCCGATCGATAGGCTGTTAAATGAAGCCTTTCAAAAAAGCAAAGCTGACCAAGAACGCGAAACAACCATATAGGAAAAGCCTAAGCATCAGCGTCAGGATGAAGAAGCTGCGGAAAGGATGAGTCGTAAAGTACTCTAACCAAACCAAAGCATACCTGCGACAAATAAAAGCAGGATCAAAATAGAGAAGCGGTTCACCAAAGCCCTGTCAATGGAAATGAAGCTGCCACCTCTCGTAGGAAACACTCCCGGGGTCATATTCCTCGACGGAGAGGATTCACATTCAAACTAATGCCTATATCATTGGAGGGTTACCCACCCCACCGAGGAATGCAGTGCCTTCAAGAAGTAGAGGCAAGGATATGTTGCCCATCAAAAAAACTTCAAGAGGATGAAGCGCAAAACTTGTCGACGGTAAAAAAGTGCAACAGATGCGCATAAAAAAACAACTGGCAACTGTCACATGGTTGATACCGTTTCGGAAGGGGAAAAACCCTAAATTCTTACTTTTGGAAGCGATTCTGAGGACGAAATATCCCTCAGCCCTCTCTTTGAAGACTTCATCTCGGGAAAAGAAGAGGGGGAGAAGATCTGCGAGAATATTCAGCTGCGTAACCGCATGCTGCCTGAAAAGAATCTCGGACCTACAAATAAAGGTTCGAGAAAAAAGGATAAAGGGAAAGAAAAAATCTCCGAGGAAATTGCCCTTGACGGTGGAGTTTTCAAAGAGCTCGCAGTGTGGGACCCGTCTAAGAAAAACAATGTGGATTACAATGTCCTAGTACATTTGAGAAAAATACCCTCACAACTGAGCATATTGGATGTTCTCCTCCTATCCAAAGAGGCACGAGATTTCCCTGATCAAGGCATTACAAGAGCCCGATCAGTTCCAAGCTTTCTTCACGGAAGAGAAGATGAAAGATGAACTGGAAGATGTCCACACGGCTGACATTACATTCAGCGATGAAGATCTCCTTCTTTGTACGTGCGAACATAATCGCTCGTTATACGTCATCGGATACTACCATGACAACAAGATAGAAAAAATCCTTGTCGACGACGGATCCTCCGTCAACCTTCTCAACGTGAGAGTGCTGAAGGAGATTTGCATGAACGTTCAGCACCTGACTTGAGAAAAAATTACCATCTTCGGGTTCGACTCAAGTTGTCACGGACGCTCGGATCTGTAATACTAAAGTTACGCTTTGGGTTGCTCATCATTGACATCAAATTTCATGTCATTGATGCCAAGACTTGCTATAACTCTTTGCTCGGCAAGCCTTGGTCACATGAGTACAACGTCATCCCTTCTACACAATATTAGTGTATGAAGTATTTCAAAGACGGCTTAGAATACACCGTCACAGGGGAGCTAAATCCGTTCTCCGTAAACGAGGTTCGAAAATAAGAAGATGCAAAGTACTTCCTACCAAACTTCGAGAATACGGAAAGGTGTCATAAGATGAAAGATAAACAGAAGTCCGTCACCACTTTCCCGATCTTTAGGAGCGATACCTACGAAAATGAAGAAATAGTCTACTCGGGGCAACCCCAAAAAGAAAACAACAGGCCCGGACCATCTACTCCTATTCTGGGATTTGGCAGTGACTCTGAGGACGAAGCCAACACAGTGTTCTTCATCCGCCCGTCAGTGCAAACTCTCGCAGGAGCAGATCAGAGTCGACAAATCACAATAGCTCTGCCTCGGCATTACAAAGAACTTGATGCGCTCGATACATACAGCGTGCAATAACTACAGACTTTCTACATCCCTCCCAGACGAAAAGGTGGAAAGGCGATCCACTTCTACCAATCTACGGAGACCAAGTAGAAAAAGAAGTCTGGCATGGTGTCGATTTTGCACTTGACAGGTTTCAACCAATCCGTCTGCCAAGATACTATGTTGAGGGATTGAAAAGGCTGTTAAGATGCCAAGGTGTACCTCTCGAACAAATTATTCGGCAAGCCCAATTCTATAAAATGATTTGGGATATTCTCGGGACTCAGCGAAAATTGCCCAACGAGAAGATGGAGACAACCGAGCTCGGATACGTTCGGTCCAAGAAACGGGAGCAGTGCCATAGTTGCCATGTCATAAACAGCTCCAGTGAAGGGGAAAACGCTCTTTTAGATGACTGTTACATTGAAACAGAGCAAAATCCTGCTCTAAGAACGTTAAGTCCATTGCTTGAAGAACAAATAAACAAGCTAATAAAAGAAGCTTGTCAAAGGAGTCAAGACAATCACAGCCGTGAAATGGCCATTTATGAAAAATCCAGGATGCAGCGCCTCAATTAGCAATCTGCGGAGAAGGAAGAATATAATGCTCTTCATCCCCAGCCCGCTGTATGTCTTCGCAAAAGGGGAAAATCCCGAAATAGAGGTAAAAACAGGGCAAAGAACGCAAACAACGTTTGAAAACAACAAAGCAGATCCAAGAAGTCATGCAATTGAGAAAAGGTCGATCGGAACCCGTCCTTTATCAAGAAGATGGGTCGAGAATACTCCTTCCCCCAAGATAAGACGAAGAAAATATTCAACCTTGTCAAGAAGCACCAAATGATGACACTTTCGGAGTCTCAGTACCCCGGACAAATAAACAAGGTCCACCATCCAGATTATTGCTCCTATCACCGAGTAATAGGTCATCCCCTCAAAGACTGCTTCAACTTCAAAAACTGGGTAGAAGGCCAGTATCAATAAGGCAGATTAGCTTTATCCGACAGCTGGAAGGTAACCCCGCCGCAAAAGCATGAGCCAAAGAGGACCTATACAGTGAGGATAGGACCTGCTCAACCACAATAAGGGAAGCGAACTCATACTTGCCATATGATAACACTCTCTAAAGAGGGAGGGCACGAGACTATGGATGACTTCTACATGTGCTTCGCAAATAAAGATGAGGACGAGGTGATTTCCGAGTTTCCACCAGCACCAAAAGAGCTGGAAGATGGGATACACACCACGGCGGACAACCTAAGAAAAATTGACTTAGGGACAAAAAATGATCCGAGGTCGATATTCGTCAGTGAGATACTATCTGAAAAACTGGTAGCCACGATAAAAGACGTGCTCATGCAAATTAAATACTGCTTCGCGTGGAACTATTCCAAAAAGCCAGGTCTAGATCCAACGGTGGCAGTACATAAACTGGCTATATTGCCGGACATAAAGCCATTCAAACAAGCGCCAAGAAAAATGCGGCTCGAACTTGAGATGAGTATCAACGTTGAAGTCAAGAAACTAATCAACTCCGACTTCATCCAAGAAGTTCAATATCCTGACTGGATCGCTAACATCATTCCAGTAATGAAGAAAAATGGGACGGTGCGCATCTGCGTGGACTTTCGGGACCTTAACAAAGTTTGCCCGAAAGATGATTTCCCAGTACCTGTTACTGAGTTGATGATCGATAACACATCTACCCATGAGGTCTTCTCCTTCATGGATGGATCTTCAGGATACAATCAAGTAAAAATTCATCCTGAAGACCAAAAGTATACTGCCTTCCGGACCCCGCTGAGCATATTCTGCTATAAGGTGATGCCCTTCGGTTTAAAGAACGCAGGCGCTACCTACCAAAGGGCCATGATAAAGATCTTCGATGACCTCATACACGAGATCGTCGGATGCTACATTGATGACCTTGTGGTAAAGAGCAGATCTCATGAGGAACATTGGGACCATATAAAAATAGTGTTTCGACGTCTTCGGAAGTATAATCTGAAGATGAATCCTCTAAAATGCGCATTTGGAGTCTTCTCAGGAAAATTCTTAGGATTCATCATACGGCGCCGGGGTATCGAAATTGATCCCTCAAAGATCAAGGCGGTTATGGAAATGCCCATGCCAAGAACTCTCAAACAATTGCGATCTCTTCAAGGAAAGCTCGCATATATCCGGCGGTTCATAGCCAACCTTTCCGGTAAATGTCGTCCCTACAGTCATCTAATGAAGAAGGGGAACTTGTTCGTCTGGGATCAAAAGTGCCAAAATGCACTAAACGAAATCAAGCAATACCTGCAAAATCCGCCGGTATTGACCACTCCGGTTAAGGGAAAACCCCTTATCCTATATACGACAGCCCTTGAGGGTTCTCTAGGCGCGCTATGGGCTCAAGAAAATGATCAAGGAAAGGAGAGAGCTCTGTACTATTTGAGTCGAGTTCTCCTGGGGAAAAAAAACAACTATTCCCCATCAAAAATCATTACCTGGCACTGATCTTCACGATAACGAAGATCAGACATTACGCCTTGGTACATAAGGTCTATCTCATATCAAAAGTGGATCCTCTTAAATATCTGATGTCAATGACCATATTAACAGGAAGGCTTGCCAAATTGGCCTTCTTCCTGATGGAGTTCTCAGTGACATATCGACCCCTTAAAGCAGTAAAAGGTCATGTCATAGCTGACTTTCTTGCGGAGCTTCTGATACCAGCCAACTCCCCGTTAAATTGAGAATTGCCAGACGAACATGCGTTCGACGCAATTGAAGAAGAGAAAGAAGAAAATGATTTACAATGGGAACTGTACTTCGATGGAGCATCCTCCATGAAGCAACGAAAGTGAAACGCCCCCATAATCAAAGCCGGGGTGGGCTTTATCTTCATGAATCCGCAAAGAGGGATACTGCGTTACACCCTCTCCTTAACAGAGCCAAGAACTAATAACGAAGCCGAATATGAAGCTTTGATAGCAGGCCTCAAGATCGCTATCAACATGGAAATCAAAGACCTCCTCATATATGGAGACTCCCGGCTGATCGTTAGCCAAGTAAATGACAACTATCAGACGTGCAAGCCAGAGCTGATAAAGTATGGCGAAAGAGTACAGCAATTGCTGACACAAATCCCCTTCTAAATCTTGGAGAGTATACCGCGTGCAGAAAACAGTAAGGCGGATGCATTGGCCAAATTGGCTAAGAAACTGGCCGATGAAGACCTCGATGATGTAAAGATCATTGTGCAAAGCCGCAGGATTCTCGCGCCAACAGATATATTTTCGGAAGACCTGATAGAGCCATCCGAAAGAAAAGAAACAACCGAACAAGTAGTCATTCATATAGAGGACGAAGAAAAGGTCAAGGATTGGAGGGAAGTCTTCATAGACTACTTCAAATCCCAACGAACGCCCAAAAATGCTTCGTCTAGACATCAGCTCATGAAACGAGCTCTGTCCTTCGCCTTCGTCAATGATACTCTATGTAAGAGATCATTCGACTGTTTGTGGCTAAGATGCCTGGGAAGGAGCGAAGAGAGTCGTCCAAGAAACTTGTTGGATATATGTATGCCCTAGAGGCCATTATTTGATAGTGGATGTATTTACATGTATATATATTCAGAGGACATTCTTGCTCGACATGATAGTATGCTATCTAGTTACTTTTTATCTTGACATGTTCACTTGATCATGCACTTTATTCATTTGATACATGTTGATAAAGTCCTTAGGATATTTGCTTGACTACTGTGATTATGATGCAGATCATACTAGTGGGACATGTGTAGTTTATAAGCATATCCTGAAATGTCCCTAGTCATGGGTGTATCGAAACAGGGCATCGATATTCCAGAGTAGACTAGCATATACGTTTTTTGACCCATTTGATAGGCGATAGATGATCCCATATCCATTGGTGTTTGACATCAAGATTGTATACGGGTGCTCTGTGGAGACTGGGTACACTAGAAGTACTCGCCGAGAACTCTTATATGGTATTATATCTATCGTCGGATAGCAGTTCTCAGGTGACACTGGTACAAGTTAGTCTGTAGACCTGAGATTGTCATAGAGTCTTGTGTGTTCTCCCACTGTACTTTGATTTCCACCCTACCACGGCTCTATTAAGTCGTGCAAACAGGTGGCTTTTGGGTACATTCCCGAGACACATGGAGGCAATGAGCGATAGGAGGGGTTTTGTCTCTCCCGGTATTGGGGGTTGATGTTGCACTGTGCTCGATTGGCTATATCAGGAAGTCCCTGGCCAGGGCTGATGAGATTTACTGATAAGTGTTATTATTAGTTTCTCGATCTGTTATAGGCCATACATCAGCATAACTTATTGAGTTATTGGGGTTGACGATACCATCCCTAAACTTGATATGCAGCATATCTGACGAAGAGACCGAACTGTACGGTAAGTGTTACCGGTTGGCTCGACGGGAGTTTTTACAGGTTCTCTTGTTTTTCTTCTGATCGCTCAATACCTGGGAGCCGTTACGTACAGCTTGTGCCGCTGACGGTTTATGGGTATGTGATATGATCACTACCTACTGCTAGCTTATTGACGAGTCTTAGAGTCTCACAAAGGGGTTACCTAGCTCAGGCGAAACGATATGGGGTGCATATGGGGTTATGCGCGGGGGCTTGATTAAATGCGTGTATTTGATACCGCATTCTAATTTGGCGTTATCTATTGGTCGGGTTGTATGTGATATGACCGGTTTATTAAATCAATTGTTGATTTAATATTATTGACCATTAGCTCATTTATTAAACATTTTCTTTTATATGTATGCATGAATGTATGTATGTGTATATTGATATGATTGCACACATGCATGCATTCATATGTCATGGTTGATGATAAATTGGAGATGGCTATGCAAGACTCACATGGAATAAATATTTATATATTTTGATTTTTGAGTAAAAGAAAATTGGAATTAAATCATGGTTGGAATCTTTCTACACTCTTCTTGACTTGACATAATACAACCATGGTTTAATCTCTAATTGTTCTTTAACTCATTAACCAAAAATATCTAGATATTTATTGACCATAGTTATGAGTGAGTGTGACTCTCTCATATATTCTTTATTCTCATTATTTCTGTGAGAGGATTATCACTTGAGCTCTAGCTAAGCCATCTCCTCCTCCTTCTTCCTCCAAGCTTTCTACCTCTTCAAAAGTGAGTGAAGAAAAATAAAAGGAAAGGTTTTTAAGTGAGATCATAACCCACATCACCAATCTATACTAGTCTAGCCCACATGTGTAGGTTGTTTGTTCCACTTTCATTTAGATCAAGTGAAGCTAGGAGCTTGAGCCAAGGGACTCTGTGGTGGATCGTCATGGACTTCGAAGGACTCAAGCGGACCCGTTTAAACACCAAGTTGATCCAAGAAGTCACAAAGAGGAGATCTACAAAGGTTGTATTTCTCACATCTTAGTGTTAAACACTTGATAGTATGTGATACTATCTTTTGTTACCCTAAAATTCTAGTTCGATTCCTAGGTTGTTTTGGTTAGCACCTCTAAAATTTTAAAGTAGCATGTTAGATGCTTGCCAAATCTAGTCTAGGTGCTAAGCAAAACCCCAGCAAAACTCACGATGAACTCTGCGGCTCTCATCAAGCTGGGCCAAAGATGAAGCTGAAGATAAAAAGAATGGGTTATTACTGGCCCACGATGATCCAGGACTGCCTCGAATATGCGAAGCAGTGTCACTTGTGCCAAATTCACGGGGACTTCATCTACTAACATCCAAATCCACTACACCCAACAGTAGCTAGCTGGTCGTTCGAAATGTGGGGAACCGATATAATTGGCCACATTGAACCAGCATCGTCTAAAGGACATCGGTTCATACTGGAAATGACCGACTACTTCTCCAAGTAGGCAGAAGCAGTACCACTAAAGGAGGTGAAGATGGAGAATATCCTCCATTTCTTCAGGACACATGTCATCTATCGTTCGGCACTCCGCGGCGAATTATCTCGGATAATGGGCCAGCTTATAGAAGTTATAAAATCAGCCGCTTCTCACAAAAGCATAAAATAGATTAGAGATACTCTTCAGTTTATAACCCTCGGGCCGATGGTCTAGCTAAAGCTTTCAACAAGATCTTGACAAAGATTATAAAGAAGACGATGTCTAGAAACAAAAAAGACCGGCACGAAAGGCTGCACGAAGCTCTATACGCATACCGAACAACGTTCAAAACGGCCACGAATACAACACCATACGCGTTGGTATTCGGCACGGAAGTAGTACTTCCCCTAGAAATAGAACTACCTTCTTTACGAGTAGCTGTTCGATACGAGCTGAAAGATGAAGAAAATGCTCATTTTCGGTTTGAGGAGCTCGACGCCCTAAAAAAAACCTGCCTTATAGCACAGCAAAATTTAGAGGCTTATAAGGCAAGGATGACACGGTCATATGAAAAATTGACCAGGCCGAGAACATTCCGCCATGGCAAACTCATGCTAGTCGTCAAAAGACCAATGATTCTCAATCGTGCAAAACGGTGGAAGTTCGAGCCAAACTATGAAGGCCCGTATATTATAGACAAAGTCTACCAAGGTGGAGCCTACCTGCTCATGGATATGCATGGCGAAAGACCCTTCCGGCCAATAAATGGTCGATTTCTCAAAAAATACTATGCCTGAAGAGTCATGACTTGGGTCAATGATAGATGAAAACGCTTGTATCCGCTCGCTATCTTCCTGAGTCAGAACCCCAAAAGTAGTATCTAAAAAGCTCCGTCGCCTCAAACATGGTGACAACGGACCGAGATGTCCCTAAACTAAAACTTCGCCTCAAATATGGCGTAATGGACCGAAATGTCCCTAAACTAGCACATCGCCCCTAAATACGGTGATATGCTCCCTTTAGCTCTATATAGCAATTGAAGTCCTAATGGCGAGGGTTACAACTCAAGTACCTGTAATGACTCTGAAATCTTAGTACGGAAATTCTTCTGTTAATATACAGAATAGAGTTTCACAGCCTGAGTTGGAGTTATAAGTTACTTTTGCTAAATAACAACAAGAAATAATTTGTAGCTCACTGGTAAAGCCTTTGCACTGCTGTGACGTAGCCCTTATGTCCGAACCCCTTTAGACATATTATATTTTTTCTGATTTTTTTAAAACTTTTTGGAAGCCCAAAAGTTTGCACGTGCAATACACAAAAAAATGAAAAGTCAGAAAAATCAAACATGTGCAAAAGGGTTTAAACACATACAAAAACACGTGGCACAAATCTCAACTCCCAACTCCTCAAATCGACCGGCAGATCTTGCGTTTTGGCCTGCACCGACGACTTGGATGAGCCCAAATGTCCCCGGGCTTTGCACACACACCGTTTCACCTACTCCTAACTCCCCTGCACTGTTTGATTTCTCTACAATCAAATAGAGACCGTTCATTTCAAAATTAAACCAAATTTTAATACTTTTTAATCCATATTTTCAATTCCAAAACCCTAATTCGCCACTATAAATACTATCTCATGCCCTAACTCTTCACCATTCTGAAAATTTCTAGCCAAAACTCTCAAAAAGTTCCTACGTGCAAGGTGGAGTAAAGTGGAATTAGCAAGCAAGCAACTTCCGGCAACGATCGAAGCTAATTCCGGCGCTTCCGCGACACGCCAAAGCTTTCCTGCTCTTCCTCCCTCTCTTCTTAGCATAATCAAACGGTAAGTCCCTTCCAATCTTCATTTATCTTCTTTAAAAATTCATTTTAAAATAAATATCGGTAAGTGAAGTTAATACCGATATCTATTTTCTAAACCCTAAAAACTCCCCTTTTTCTTATATATTGTTCATCCAAATTTTACACAATACTTGTAAACTTAATTATAAATGTTTAGAATAAATTTTAACCTAGAATTCCATGCAAAATAACTTTAACTTAAGTTTTTCATTAAAATACCATGAACTTTAAATACCACCTCTTTTAGTATCGCTTAAACTTACCTTAGGAAAACTTCACGAGGTGACGACCTACCCCTTACATATACTCTTGTTCCATAGCACAATGCCATTATGTGAAATTTGGTTACGAAGAAAATATTGCATTAAAATACCACTCATTTAAAAAACGGTTTTCTTTTAAAACAATATTTTAAATTCCTTTACGAATATTCCTCTACAACTCTCTTTGGAGGACCCGCTATTGGATGGTGTGGATTATCGCACATTCTTGGGCTAGTAGAGCGAGATGCAAACCTCCTCACGGAGCATTCGGTCTCGAAAGATTTTAAATATATTTTTAAGAAAAACGAATTTTTCTAATTAAATAAAATTAATTTTTTAATAATTATATAAAATTACAAAATCCATATATTTTCAAAATATAATAAACTTACATTTTTTGAAATGAGAGAATTATAAGTTTCACTAAAATACTATAAAGATACCAACAAAAGACAAGTTTTACAATAAAATACCGTGAACTTTCCAAGCTAAGCAATTATCACTAAAATACCTCAAATCCTTAAAATTCATATCCATGAAAACTGTAAATAATATAAATAAATACTCGAGGTTTATTTTGAAATTTTATTAAAAATGTTTTTCATAAAAAACCCTCGAGTTATATGAAACAATATTTAAGGACTTTAGTTATATAGGTTTAAGCGGGATCTATTCTCTTGAGCCCCAGGGGGCCGGAGAAAGTGAGTGCTTTCCTATTTAAGGTAGAAAACTTAACGGAGTTATCAATGATAATTGTCTTGGAACAAGACACAAATCTTGCCGTCCATATGCAGCAGTTACCGATGACCCTCGAACCTAATTCAGGATCTAAATCAGTTTACAAGTGTCTGACTCAAGTCTGAGTCTAACTCAAGTCTAAATCCAAACTCAAACCTGAATTTAAAACCAAACACGAATGCTTGATCATGAATACTTGAATTCAAACATCAAAAGCAAACATGAATACTTGATCATGAACTTGAACACACGAAATCAATATCGAACTCAAACAGGTATACTTGACTATTGATCATGAATCAGAACACTTGAACTTGACTAAAGCAAAACATGAATATTTGAAAACTATGACTTGACTCGATCCATGAATACAACTTGACATGAATACATGAATACTTGATATAGACATGAACTCAATCTTGTAACTTGATGTATTCATGGATTTGAGCAAGGCTGGTAATTTTAACTGTAACTTACTATACACGGGGTGTTGGGGTAGTTCATGCATGAATCCAATGAAATCTCAGGAGTCTCACTAGATCATGAATCCATGTCTACTGACACAAGCAACCGATCATGAGGGCCCGTGTTTCCTTGCTTCTGGATTACAGCCTGTTGAGTTTAGAATACTTCAACACTAGGTTGAAGTCCCGTTACTAACACTCCTTACCCCTGGATTACAGCCTGTTGGGTTCGAGAACACTCTTGAGATTGGTTGACATTCACCCATGAACTTACTTTAAATTAGTATACCTAAGTAGAGACTGTTAAGACCTTTACATTCACTTCATGTTCACTATATCTACACCACACGGCCATGTTATACTCTGCTCATGTTAGTTACCATGATATAAATAACTGCATGCTAAATAAACTTGCCATGTTTACAATAAACGACTTGCCGACACATCATACTTCATAATCAATTATTCATGATATACATTTTTTTCTTTATCATTACACTTTATATTTCACTTCATTTCTTGGGGACTTACCGAGTGAAAGTTCACTGACGGGCATTCTACCCATCTTTGTTTTCTTGGAATGTTCGTCAGATATCGTGGAGACTGAAGAGGTAGATAACTCAGAGGAGGAGCACGATCAGATCACGACCCAGTCCTAGACCAGTTATATTTTTCTCAGTTTATGTATGACATCTGTTTAGGCATTTCCTTTCTTGTATTCATGTATTGTAAATGAATCAAGTTGAATGTAAATAAAGTTGTTGAATTTTAAATCTCATGTTAATTTTCTTTTCATTTTTATATTGCTTCTTTAACACTTAGTGTATTTATTCTGGGAAATTACCTTCTCGAAATAAATACGTCGCGGGTCTCGCCACTTCACCGTTTCCATCTATTGGGAAGCGGGGCGCGACAGTCCCACTGGCTACACAGCTACTCCAGCGATGAAGCCACCCTCAAATCCCACCGGAAAACGGATGGGTCACCTACGATGAAGCTACTTTCGAGAGTTTCTCCATTCAAAGAAAAAATGATATGTCTACAAGCGAAATGGGCACGGATAAAAACCCAAAAGGGCGCCATGAGTATAAACAGCAGGGCTACCGGCGAGTTGTGAAAACCCGGAAGGGCGCATCTCGTAAATAAAAAAAACCTGCGTGAGATCCTTACATCACAAAAGAGCAACATACTTAGAAATCCACACGATTTCTAAGGAGAAAATACACTTACGAGATCCTCACGACTCGTAAGGAGAATTTCCCCTATGAGACCCTTACGGCTCATAGGATTCAAAAGCCTTAAGCTACAAGGATTTAAACCTGTTCTTAAGCTATCATATTCCCCAAATATTGCCCTACAGGCAGTCCTATATTTACCCTTGTATACAATCCATGGGCATAAATAGATGTATCTCCCATCAAGTTCCACCAACGATGAAAAATGTCCCTATATGGTGCACGACAGTTGTAAGTCCTCTCGACTTATAATGATAAAACACTCTTAGAAGATCCTTACGACTTACAAGAAAAAATATCACTTAGAAATCCCCACGGCCCCTAAGGAGAAAACACACCTACGAGATCCTCACGACCTGTATGGAGAAATACCTTTATGAGACCCTTACGGCCCATAAAGTCAAAAAGCTTTAGACGAAAAGATCCTAACCCTGTTTGCTAAGCCATATTTGTTCAAATTGATAAAGACAAATGATGATTCACTCCTGGCACCATTCCAGTAGTAGCGATACTGATGTCTAAATAGGTGTCAAAGCCCAAGTCCTCTCAAGACAAATAATGATTCGCTCCTGGCAATATTCCAGTGGTAGCGATGTTGAAGCCAGAA
Source organism: Agapanthus africanus (assembly GCA_030015575.1). NCBI lineage: Eukaryota > Viridiplantae > Streptophyta > Magnoliopsida > Asparagales > Amaryllidaceae > Agapanthus > Agapanthus africanus. The sequence continues at coordinate 214,202,480 of CM057338.1, forward strand.
TTAGTATCATATTTCAAATCCCTTAAAAAAAATTTCAAAAAAGCCGAAATGATAGGGCAACTCGCAATAAAATATCGGCGGGTAAAAACAAAAATAGCCGAATTGATTGGGCACTGTGATAAATAGCTGAAATGATTGGGCAATCGCGACTTTCACCATATAAAAGGTTGAAAAGATAGAGTATTGCGGAAATAAAAAATTAAATAAAATAAAATGTCATCTGCCCTACAAGTATGTCCATATTGACACTTGTATACGATCCATGGGCGCAAATAAAGGAAAAGGGAACCATATTTTCCCACCATGCTTCGTCAGAAGGAGCTCCGAGTCTCGACGGTACATATACAGCCTCGGACTATCCCTGCGTCCCCCTACTCATCCCAGCAGGGGCAGACATAACAATCAAATGAAAATGAAGTGACGGCAAAATCCTAGATTTAGGTCTTAATGGAAACATCTAAAGTCTAGAGATCACCCCGACGTTCTTCTCATTCCAGCAGGGTGCAGATGCAACGTCAACAAAAGACCCAAGGATCAAAGTAAAAATGGAGTAATGGCAAAATCCTAGCTCCAGTTCGACATGGTTCCCATGTCAACAAGATGCAAACGCATTGTCAACAAAAGACCCAAGAGTCAAAGAAAAAAAGGGAATAATGGCAAAATGCTACCTCCAAGTCTTGACGGTTCATATACGACCTAGAGACCATTCCGACGTTCCCCCTCATTTCAGCAGGATGCGGACGCAACTATCAAATGAAATTGGGGTGATGGCATATCCCTAGCTCCAGATTTCAATCGCAATACATACAGCATAGAGGTCCTACAGATGTCTACCTTACTTTAGCAAAGAGTCGGCATAACATCGTCAAAACAAAAAATGAAGCGAAGGCATATTCCCAGCTTCGGGTCTTGACGGCAACTCATATAAAGCCTAAAAGACCATTGGAGATCATCCCACCCCAGAAGGGTGCGATTATGACTCATCGGGGATCCAAATTGAGCCTAACCTCAGGTTGTAATACCCGGTTCATTTATATACGTCTATATCCGTATTTCTCTTTAACCTATAAAATTTTTATTTATAATTATTTAATATTTTACAAACTCCATTAAATCCTAGTAAACCCAAACTTACCTCATCAGCCCATTCTCTTTTAATCTAAACTTAATTCCTTTTATTCTAAAACCCCAAGCCCCGGCCCACTCTTTTCTCCAGCCCACGAGATAAAAAGAAATCCTTTTTATTTTCGGCCGGCCCAGCCCACCTTGTCCAAGCCCACGCCCGCTTCAACCCGACCCGACCCGCCTTCTCTTTCTCCCCCAACAGCTACTCCCATTTTTCCCGCTCCATTGTTCCCTCGATCCACCATCGTCGCCGCTCCTCGCGCCCATGCTCGCGAGCGTTACCCACGACGCACGCCCCTCGACCTCTCCTCATCGACACCCACACTCCTCTCTTTTCTCAAATCTCCCATCTCATTCACCAACCTCCTCACCTCCCTCGTCTCCTCCCATCGCCTGCCCCGAGCTCCCTGCACCCATCACCGGCCACCCTAACCCATCGCCCTTCGCCGGAACTCCTCCACCGCAATCACCCTAATCTCCTCCCTCATCCCCTCATCTCCCTCTCTGCCGAGCCCCTCTCTCGAGCATCCTACCCCTGCACACCCGAGCTCGAGACGAGCCCTGCACCCATCTCAACCCCCACCTGCGCTCTCGCCGGCGAGCTTCCTCTCACCGGGATCGCCTCGTCGACTGCATCATCATCATCATCATCATCATCATCACCATCGCCATCATCTCTCTCTTTACCTCTCCCCCTCTCTCTCTACATCTCTCTCTCTCTCTCTCTGTCTCCCCTCTCTCTCTGTCTTCTCTCTCTCCCCCCCACTAAATCTCTCTCTGTGTCTCTCTCTCTTTACCTCTCCCCCCCTCTCTCTGTGTCTCTCTCACTACCTCTTCCCCTCTCTCTTTCTCACTCCCTCTCTTTCTCACTCCCTCTCTCTCAATCTCTCTGTTCTCTCTCTCTCTCTCTCTCTCTTTCTCTCTCTGTTCTGTTCTCTCTCTCTCTCTTTATTTGTTCTCTCTCCCTCTCCCTCTCTATTTGTTCTCTCTCTGTTCTCTGTCCTCACTCTCCCTGCCGTACGAGCACCTCTGCCTCGTCTCACCCATTGCCTAGCCACAACAGCCCATCACCAAGCTCGAGCCAAGCCCAAGCCCAGCCGAGACTCGTCGTGTTGTTGCTACTTCGTGCCCAAGCGTGACACCACTGCCTTCGCTGCCGTGCATCGCCAAAGCGTCTCCAGGCAAGTTCTCTACTTGCTACATGCTAAATTATGTTTGTTACAAACTAAAATCGTATAGATTCCGTAGTTACTTTTCCCGATAAATTATATGACGTACCTGTTCGATACATGATCCTAATGAAAATACTCACCTAATTTGACGGAACTGGATTGTTTATATTGTCCCGTGTGGTGATGAATACCTTGTACAAATTTCGCTGGAAAATACGATTATTAACGACTAAAACGACTACCCCCAAGTACACCTGTAAAACTGGAAATTTCTTGTACCTGAAAACCGTTAAAATCACCATAAATTATGTACATACTGAAATGATGCATTCAAGGGCTCAAATTGAATCCGACTCGACGAACTATAACCCTATGCAAGTTTCTATTAGTTTCTTTACTTAAACGGTGACAATATTTGGATCGGAGTGCAACTCTGGACTGCAGTCCAGAGCGACTCTGGATACTGTGTGCTGTTCCATAATATGTACCACCTTGTTTCCTTACCTCGTAGGTTGCGGAACCCCGCTGTTTATAAAAGTTGAAACTGTTAGCTAGATAACACAAGTGGTTTCATTCTGTTTCGTCATCATTTGCTATTTAACCTGTAATTTAAAAGATCGGGACGTATAACAGTCCAGAACAGATTCAGAGGTGACATACTAGTGTTAAACAGTGTATAACTCCTGACGTCCAGATGCGATTGAGGATCCGTCTATTGAGTTGAAAACCTTACTGAAAACCCTAGATTTCATCCAACTGTAGCGTCGCTAAAATCTGATCCCAACTGGGATTAAAATGCGTTGCGAAACGGACTTCCGATTCAGAAACCGGATTTCCAGCCGTGAACGCTCGAAATGAAATGGCCATAACTAGTGATCCTGAAACCCGATTGACGTGAAACCAAATTCGCTGGATAGATAATCAAACATACTATTTATTCCCCATTCATTGTTTCGCTAAACTGTAAACATATGATTTATGATAAAATTATGCAAGTGGTAGATTACTGATTCATGACATCCTAATCATGCTTTACATACTGTTTACGCATCATATCATACATATGTCACTGCATTGATAACCAAGTGTTAATGTGCATTACCCAGTGTTACATATTAGTGATAATTGTGGTAAGTACGTTAGTGTTCGTGCATAAGTGAATAAGTGAAAGTGACACGTATTTGTACACAATCAGTGAACCTTATTATTCTATTGAATCGTCGACGTCTGTGGGACGCGTGTACGTGTGACTATAAGTGGTATGGGACACTTATGGAAGCTCTTGCATGGATGTCACAGATAAGGCACCAGAAACTTCCATTTATCTTGAGTATTAGTCGGGACGTGCTTAATGGAGATCCTGTCTTCAGTTCTTGCGCAGACTTGTCACAGACCGATTGGTATTTGAGCTTATGGTTAGCGTTTGATGTAGACCACGGGGTGTGGGGTAGTTTGAGTGTGAGTTCAACAGAATCTCGGGAGTCCCATGCCGGCTTATATATATGGAGATATATGGAGATTTACAGGGTACATGATTATTACCGTGAGTTACATGTTGGGCCCGTGGTCCCTTGTCCTTGGGTTCTACCCTTGGGTGGATGACACTCGCGAGTGGTTGACTCTCACACTTGGACTGACGATAGAATTAGTGACATGTACAGTAAGACTTAGAGACTGATAGGGATGATAGCATCGATATACATACTTACTATGTTGACATACTTGGCATATTATTTTACTGCTTTTACTGTTCCACGGCATTGATTACTGCATATTCATACCTATACCGTCATTGATTTACTGTTATATATATTTATTATCACTGTTAGAGTTGTCACTTAGATTTATATATTATATTGCTATTGTGTCTCTCTGACGACCTGAGTATGCATGCTCAGTGTGAGGAGTAGATTTAGCCGGGACCAGGACCAGACGCACATCACGGACATCTTGATTAGCTATCCAGGGTTATACCCTTTTGTTTCCCATCAGGTCAGTTCTTTATATTGTTTTGTTCAGTTACTGCATTTCTCATTACCTGCGCATTATTTACTGTTTACCACGTAAAGCTAGAAGTCGAAGTGTGACTACGGCAGGACATTTCCTTGACCGTAGGAGCATGGCTGGCCTTGTCAACCTCTCGCATTCCGTATTTTGGGAAGCGGGGTGTGACACAGGTAAAACGCGTCATGGCAAATTCCTAACGCTTGCTCTTCCGAAGGTTATATGACCTAAGGAGATTACTTGAAGACGTCTTGTCCAGCCCCCGAAGGGATCAGAGACACAACAGTCGCGGGGTTACTCGAACAACAGCTTAATGACTGCATATCGAGAAATATATCAACCAACGTGACGGTACCATGGACTAAAACCCTAGTACCACAAACCTAATGGACCTCTGTCGTAAAAGGAATGGGGGTTATCTACATACAACGTTAGGAAAAGTTTGCCTGTAAACCCAAGGGAGGCAAACTAAAGAGACCCCGCAACGAGTGAATAAACTACAAACTCCGAGATGGGTACATAAACTAGAAACTCTGAAATGAGTGAATAAACTACAAACTCCAAAATGAGTATATAAACTACAAACTCCGAAATAAGTATATAAACTACAAACTCCGAAACGAGTATATAAACTACTTCACGCCAAAGTAAGACATCAAAGGATAGATAGGTGCAAGCATGAAATAAAATATGTCTTTTATTCATAAATCAAAATGGATATAAGATACAAGAAAAAAAGAATAAAATATACCGCGACAAAAATTTTAAGACGGCGGACGGTTCAATAAGCCAGCTAGATCATCATTTTTCTCCCGGACTTCGGCCTCAAGCTCTAGCAACGCTGCAATCTGAGCCCCTGCCTGTGCCTGCTGTTTTTGGTATAAAGAAAACCGATTCTCAAGCACTTTCTCGGCAGTCTTGTGGGTCTCAACCATTTCGCGTGTAAAAATGACGGCTTTATCAAAAGCCACCACCTCCGTAATTGCCTCCTGGAGGACCCGCCAGATTTCATAGGCCCGAGTAGTTTTGGTTGTAAGCCGGGCTTGAAGTTCCCCCAGAACCTTTGAAGCCAACTCTCTCTCCAAAAACTTCCGGTTGAGCCTTTTCTCACAAGACTGGAGATTGGCTGCACACCGATCGATCCATCCACGCAAGCTGGCCTTTACAGATAGGATATCAGAGGGAAGGCGTATGCATTCGACTCCATGTAGGGAATCCTCCACTCGACGGCAATATTCAACCTAAGTACGCACGAGCGCCTCGTCATGGTAGCTGGCAAGAACGGACAAAGAAGCATTGGCTTCAACAGCAAATTCCTCAGCCATGACGGAAGTGCCAGCACGAAAATCTTCAATAAGAGTCGCCAGTGAATGAATGCTCTGTTTTGTTATCCTATCAGACATACGTCTGGCGTAAGGGCCCGGCGGCATGCAAATACAGGACTCTAATGGAGTTAGGGTTGGCAAACCTGTGAAGATACATGTATGATTAGTGTCCTTTCCGAACGGGGATTAAGTAAAAGAATAACAGGGCTAAAGCGTCACTTACTCATGGCCACAGAAAGCGGATTTGAGAAATCCCCAGGCCCATCAAGAACTTCAACTTCATCATCAGCCTGTAGGACTGTGGTTTAGAATAAAGGGCATATCAGCATCATTATGAAAATATAATATGGAAGGCAAAAGAATACCAATCTTGGCCGGAGGAAAGGACGATGCTATAGGGAGGTACCGCGTGCGGGGACGCCATATTGAATAGACGGAGGAAGGTTTCTTCAGGAGAACGATCTACAACAGAATACGTCAATTCCAGCAATTCTAATAGAAAGAAAGGGTTAGACATATGGAAAGGTCGTTAAATATATATATATATATATATATATAAGATTACCTTCGATACTTCGTCCATTCTAAACTGGAGGGATAGCAGCTTCAGTAATCTCCTCTACACCCTATGGTGCGTCACTGGAAATATTTATAGAATCTATGGCCGGTCCGGCGACCTCCGCTGAAGGAATAAAGGCCGTCACCGGAGGCTCTAAGGCGCGGTCTGGACTCGAAGCTGCGCCCGCCATAGAAGGCCCTACAAACGAAAAATATGTAAAGACGAATACGAAATGAAAGTAATATAAATTATCTGCTGAGAAGGATGTAAAAGATACATACCGATACGCCAAGGAGCCTGAAGTATGGCCTTTTCGAGCCGCTGCTCTTTTCTGTTTAGTCGCGCTCTTCGGGCCTCGATCGAAGATAGATCCCTACCCGTTTTCAGACCAGCCTCGTCCTCAAAAGCGGCCGATATTGGCTGTTTGAGAGCCCGTTCCTCTTCCAGCGTCAACGGAACTACTGGTAACATAGCCGGAGCCGGGTCAACATCGCGGAATTCAACAGGGGAAAGCATCCCTTCTTGGGACGCACGTTTTCAACTTCATCCTTTGAACGCTTAAAAGTCTCGGCCAACTGAGCGGCCTCCTCGGCAGATGTACCAGGAAAGAGGAGACCGTCATCCGGTTCATGCGCAGATATAGGCTCATCATGAGTGAGAGGCTTAGAATCGAGCAAAGCATCGAGTAAACAGGCGGCAGATTTCTTCCTCCTTTTATGGCCCGAGCTAACACTAGTAGAAGGACGCTTCCTCCCCTTCCGCACTTTTGCACGACGATGCCCAATCTCGCCTTCGGTATCCGCCTTTGGTGACGCCGCTGCTGGTAATTTATCAAGAGTCTCTGCCCCTACTTTATCAAGAGTCTCTACCCCGGCTCTAGTGGAAACCGGCATACCAGCAGTACGGGGGACTGATTTTGTTCGAGTGGCTTTAGGAATGAGCACTGAATCACTGTCCTTCAGAGGAGGACGAACAACAGACCGTGGCCGCAATGGGGCGCTGATGGCTTGAGCTGGAGTAGAGGCTTTACACTCGAAGAGCACCCGTCTCTCCTCTGCGATGATGAGACTAAGCCGGTGGTGATACCAGCCCTTGAAGGGTCCCACAGGCCTTAGAATGTAGTCGGGCTCGGGGATCATGAAGAGAGAACCAGTATTTAACCGCATGAAATGATGGATAACGTCACGGGCGGCCTCCAGCGAGAGAGTAGGCTCAACTAAAAAGGCTTCGAGGGGGATGCCCTGGTTGTAACCTTGCTGCTGGGAAAAGCAATGCGGATTATACTGCATGAAGAGAGCAGTTTCATTTAGGCGGAACATTAAGTACCCCGGCCTGATTGAATATAAATGCATGATCTCTTTATGTTTTAAAGCCGGAGCCCCATTCTTCGACAAATCAAATAACTGTTGAATAGGCCCCGCTGGCGCAGAAAGGAGCTGATCATTGAAAACCATCCCTCCTTCGTTTGAATACGGATTAAGCAATACGCACAGAGCCCCTAACTGAGTCGGATCAGGAATGGAGGCATCAACCAACCTCATGACTCGCGGGAAGGTGTATGACTCATAGAAATCAGGCTGCCAGTGCGCAGTAAACGCGCCTAACACATGCATCTCGACCCAGGACGTGAAGTAGTGGAGTGAGAAATTCACGATGTCTGCACCTGGGTTTGAAGTGTTGGCGACAGTACTTAAATCATGGTATAGGTGTGATAACCCTGCAACGCCAATGGCCAATCGTTCTCCTTCGGCTATGCGGTGTGCAGGGTAAAAGACGGAGACTCTTATAAAATGACGGTGTATCGGCATGGCGAACCAGCTAAGCCAGAGACTGATGAAGCTTACAAAGAAGGTTTATTCGTCTATTTCAGGAGCAGCGATTGCTTCAAAGGTACGACTGACGAATTTGGAATATAAAACCGCGGAAGATCTTCTTCTTTGGTTAGCAATTTCTCCAAGCCGAATCCGATGGGATCCTCGACCTTCGCAAATTTCAGAGCTTTCTTGGATAGAGCATCTTTACGGAAAAAGCAAGCAATGAAAGCGTCAAAAGTAACACCTTGCCCTTCCGATGCCATGAACAGTCTCTCAAAAATGCCTAAGGCCTTGATTAGACTTAGGTGCTTATGCTAAACAGCATTCTCGGTTGTCAAGCCTTCAAGTATGGTTGGCACTGTAGCAAAAATATACTCGTCAGGGGGTAACAATTCCTCGTAGTGCTCTCCTCTAATCGGCAGCCCTGAAATTTCTCGGAACTCCTCCAGCGAAATAGCCTTGAAAGTTCATGGTATTTTATTGAAAAACTTGTCATTTTAGTATCTTGATGGTAGTTTATTGGTATTTGTTAATCTTTCATTTTTAGAAAAAATATAAGTTTATTAAATTTTGAAAATATGGATTTATAATTTTAAAAATAATTTTTTTATTTAGAAAGTTCGTATTTCTTAAAAACGTATTTAAATCCTTTTGAGATCGAATGCTCCGTGAGGAGGTCTGCATCTCGCTCTATTAGCCCAAGAATGTGCGATAATCTGCACCATTCGTTAGCGGGTCCTAAAGAGGGTTGTAGATGTATAATTGCAAAGGAAATGAAATACCGCTTTAAAAGAAATCCGGTTTTAGAATTATATGGTATTTTATTGTAAATACTATCTTCGAACCAAAAATACATACAAATAGGTATCGTGCTATGAAACCAAGTGTGTGGGGGGGGTATGTCGTTATCCCATGAAGTTTTCTTAAAGGTTTTGTTAAGCAATTTTGTCGAAAAGATGTGATAACAAAGTTCAAGGTATTTTAATGTAAAAGTTCAATTATGATTGATTTACATGAGATTCTTGGATAAAATTTGATTCTAAACCTTAGTATTAAGATTATAAGTGAAGTAGTATAATTAGTTTGACCAAATGATAAAAGAAAATGGAATTATAGGTTTTAGAAAAGATGATATCAGTAATAACTCCACTTTTACCGATTGATTAAAAATGAAATTCAATGAAAAGAAAGGAAGTTTGGGAGGGACTTACCATTTGGAAATGTCAAGAAGAGGTTAAATAAGAGGAGGGAGGCTTCGTGGTGTTTCGGGAGCTCCGGAATCGGCTTCGATCTTCGACGGAAGAAACTTGCTTGCTAACTCCACTTTACTCCAATTGCACCTAGGAACTTTTTAAAGAATTTTGGCTAGAATTTTCAGAATGGTGCTGAGCCAAAGTGTGGGGTAGTATTTATAGTGGAGACTTAGGTTTTGGGAATTAAAATTTGGATTAAAAAGCATTAAAAATGATGTTAAATTGTGAAATGAAAGGTCTATGTTTGATTGCAGGGAAATCAAACAGTGCAGAAAAGTTAATAGGAGTTGAAGAGTCATGTGTGCAAAGCACGGAGCATTTTGGATGCATCTCGACCGTCCCCGCCGGCCAAAATGAGAGATCCGCCAGTCGTTTGGGTGATGGGTCTCGAGATTTGTGCCACATGGATTTTTCAGTGTTTACTCCATTTTCCACATATTTGATTTTTCTGAACTTTTCATTTTCCCGTGTATTGCACGTGCTATCTTTCGGGCTTTCAAAAAGTTAAAAAGAAAAATTAGAAAAATAATTATGTCTGATGGGAATCGAACATAGGGGCTACGTCACAACAGTGCAAGGGCTCTACCAGTGAACTACAAATGGTTTCTTACTTTTATTTAGAAAAAGTAACTTATAACTCATACACAGACTGTAATACTCTTTTCTGTACATTAAAACGGAAAATTATGTACAGTGATTTCAGAGTCGTTACATTCTACCCTCCTTATAGAAATTTCGTCCTCGAAATTTATACAAGGATGTTATAACAGATTCAAGAAAAATTTGATTACAGCAGCGGTGAAGAAACTACTGATATTGTACCGAAAGTGCATGAAAATATTTGGGTAGATGAAAGAACGAAAAGATACAAGAATTTGAAAAGGCTGAAAAAGATGGGAAGAGATTTACTAGTGTTACCTTGACCTATAGCTTCGGCTTCTACGACCGTCTAAGTGAAAGCCTGACGTCTCTGTACATTTCTCTGTGCATGCTGGTACATTAATGGCTGACGAGGTAAAGGTGGTCCGCATGGAGGTGGTGTAAGAAGGGCTACCCGAGTAGGTGGAGCTTGAATAACTGGTCTAGCTGCGGAGGCAGGGCCAGTTCGATTGTGTGGGAAAGTTCCTATAGTGTGTGAGGGTGATCCACATATCAGACAAAGACCATTCGCTCGACGGCAATCCTTGACTTGGTGTCCGGTCCTGTTACAATAGATACAGAAGTTTGGTTCAGTCTCGGAAAATGATCCTCCTGGCCTTATAGCTAGCGCTGAGAGATTTATCCTAGAAGAGGCTCCTCCAGTAATATGATTGGCGGAACGTTTCATACCGAACGACTGTGGCCTTTCCTTCTTCTTAATGAAAGCTTCATAGCTACGGGCTGACTTCAAAGTCGTTTCATGTGTTAGGTATTCTCCCGTTGCTAAGGCATCTTGGATCTCAGGGTCTAATCCTTACTGGAAGCGCCTGGCTCTGATTTCTGCAGTAGAAATTAGATGGGCTGCGAATCTGCCGAACATGGTGAATTCTGCGTCATACTCATCCACTGACTTATCCTACATGGATCATTATTGCAGGTGAATAAACTTTTGTTCCATCTTGAAGTGCACGGTTTCCGGAAAATATTTGGTGTCAAAGTGATCACAGAAAGTCTTCCACTCGATCGGATGCTCAAGACGGCCCTCCTCGGCCTTCCACCAAACTCTGGCATTGTAAGTAAGCTGGAGTTTTTCTATTCTGACCCAAGCCACCTCTAGAACTTGGGCTGCGGCTAGGTCATCTTCTATACTCTGAGCCCATTCCTCGGCTTCAAGTGGTTTCTCTTTTCCTGAGAAGTTCTTTGGGTGTAATGCTCGAAATTGTTTCACTCCCGATGCTTCTGCTTCAGAGCGGATGAAACTCTGTTGAAGGAGAGCAGTCTGCTCCTGCAAAATCATGCTTTGAGCCTTCTGACCCTCATGTAGGCTTCTGATAGTCCAAAAGCATCGTCTGTTTTGTGAGTGGAGCGGCTACGGCGGGTGGAGGTAGTAGAATGGTAAGTGTAGGTTGTGGTGGTGTACTTCCATTGTCGTTAGTGCTAAGGTTGTTGGGAGAATCCATCATCTTAGATAGAGAAGAAAGATTAGGATAGATTCAACGGTAATGGAATTGCAAAGAATGTAAAGTTGTTGAATTTCATATTTCTTGTGATATATTGCTTAAGACTTCATGTAGAACTGACATGCATGGGCCGCCAATAAAACCTGTCACGCCCCGCTTCCCAATAGACGGAAACGGTAACATGGCAAGCCCGCGACGTATTTATTTCGAGAAGGTCATTTTTCAGAATAAATACGCTATGCGTAAAATAAGCAATATAAAATGATAAGAAATAAACATGAGATTTAAAGTTCAACAACTTTATTTACATTCAACTTGAGCCATTTACAATACATGAGTTCAACTGAAAGGAGATACAATACAAGAAGAGAAATGCTTAAACGGTAGCATAAATAAACTGAAAAAGATAGCTAGTCTAGTCCTGAGGTCGTGATCTGAACGTGCTCCTCCTCGGTGGTGTCCACCTCCTTAGTCTCCACAGTATCTGACGAACATTCCAAGAAACAAAGATGGGTGGAATGCCCGTTAACGAACTTTCGCTCGATAAGTCCCCAAGATATGGGTGTGAAGTATAAAATATAATGATAAAGAAAATGTATATCATGAAGTAATAGACTAGGAGATATCTTGTTTAAACATGTCATTTAATGTAAGTATAGCAATTCTATTTAACATGCAATTATATATATATATCATGGCAAAATAACATGAACATAGTATAGCATGGCCGTGTGTAGTTATAGTGAGCATGAAGTATCCTAAAAGGTCTTTACATGGGTCAACTAATGTAACGTAAGTTCAAGGGTGAATATCAACCAATCTCAAGAGTGTTCTCGAACCCAAAGGGCTGTAATTCAGGGGTAAGAAACCACGGACCCGAATCAAGTGTTAGTAACGAGATTTCAACTTAGTGTTGAAGTATTCCAAACTCAACAGACTATAATTCAGGAGTAAGGAAACACAGGCCCTCATAATATCTTGCTTGTGTTAGTAGACATGGATTTATAATCTAGGAGGACTCCTGAGATTTCGTTGGATTCACACATGAACTACCCCAAGACCCCGTATATTCTACGTTACAGTTAAAATTACCAGTCTTGCTCGAATCCATGAATACATCAAGTGGCAAGATTGAGTTCATGTCAATATCAAGTACTCATATCAAGTGTTCATGTCAATATCAAGTACTCATGTCAAGTGTTCATGTATTCATGTCAAGTTGTATTCATGGTTCGAGTCAAGTCAGTTTCAATAGCAACCATTGTGTTCTGGTATTCATGTTAAATTCATGTCCAATTATGACCAGGGTTTGGTCAAGTCTAGTCAAGTATACATGTTTGAGTTTGATATTTATTTCGAGTGTTCATGTTCGTGATTAAGTATTCATATTTGAGTTTGGATTCAGATTTGAGGTCGGACTCAGACTGAGTCCGACACTTATACTGATTTAACTCTTGAATTCTTAGGTTCAGGAGTCATCGACAACTGCTGCACATGGACGGCAGGATTTGTGTCTTTTTTCAAGACAATTGCCATTAATAATACCGTTAAGTTGTCTACCTTAAATAGGAAATCACTCACTTTCTCCGGCACCCTGGGCTCAAGAAAATTGATCCCACTTAAACCTATATTTAATAAAGTCTTAAATATTGTTTTTATATATCTCGAGGGGGTTTTATGAAAAATGTTTTAATATAGTTAAAAAAGTAAATCTCGAGGGTGATTAGTATTACTTAGGATTTTCATGAGCATAGATTTTAAGTATTGGGGTACTTTAATGATAAACACTTAGCCTTGAAAGTTCATGGTATTTTATTGAAAAACTTGTCCTTTTGGTATCTTAATGGTAGTTTATAGGCATTTGTTAATTTTTCATTTTTAGAAAAAATATAAGTCTATTATATTTTGAAAAATATAAATTTATAATTTTATATAATTTTAAAAATAATTTTTTTATTTAGAAAATTCGTATTTCTTAAAAACGTATTTAAATCCTTTCGAGATCGAATGCTCCATGAGGAGATCTGCATCTTTCTATACTAGCCTAAGGATGTGCGATAATCCGCACCATCCGTTAGCGGGTCCCCTAAAGAGGGTTGTAGATGCATAATTGCAAAAGAAATGAAATACCGCTTTAAAAGAAATCCGGTTTTAGAATTATGTGGTATTTTATTGTAAATACTATCTTTGAACCAAAAATACATACAAATAGGTATCGTGCTATGAAACCAAGTGTGCGTGTTGGGTAAGTCATTATCCCGTGAAGTTTTCCTAAAGGTATTGTTAAGAAATTTTGTCGAAAAGATGTGATAACAAAATTCAAGGTATTTTAATGTAAAAGTTCAATTATGATTGATTTACATGAGATTTTTGGATAAAATTTGATTCTAAATCTTAGTATTATTAAAATTGGTTTGACAAAATGATAAAAAAAAATTGGAGTTATAGGTTTTAGAAAAGATGATATCGGTAATAACTCCACTTTTACCGATTTTGATTAAAAATGAAATTCAATGAAAAGAAAGGAAGTTTGGGAGGGATTTACCGTTTGGAAATGTCAAGAAGAGGTTAAAGAAGAGGAGGGAGGCTTCGTGGTGTCACGGGAGTTCCGGAATCGGCTTCAATTTTCGACGGAAGAATCTTGCTTGCTAACTCCACTTTATTCCACTTGCACCTAGGAACTTTTTAGAGAATTTTGGCTAGAATTTTAAGAATGGTGCTGAGCCAAAATATGGGGTAGTATTTATATTGGAGAATTAGGGTTTGGGAATTAAAATTTGGATTAAAAAGCATTAAAAATGATGCTAAATTGTGAAATGAAATGTCTCTGTTTGATTGCAAAGAAATCAAACAGTGCAGAGAAGTTAATAGGAGTTGAAGAGTCATGTGTGCAAAGTACGGAGCATTTTGGATGCATCCCGACCGTCCCCGCCGGCCAAAATGAGAGATCCGCCGGTCGTTTTTGGGTGATGGGTCTCGAGATTTGTGCCACGTGGATTTTTCAGTGTTTACTCCATTTTCCACATGTTTGATTTTTCTGAACTTTTCATTTCCATGTGTATTGCATGTGCAATATTTTGGGCTTCTAAAAAGTTAAAAAGAAAAATAAAAAAAATAATTGTGTCTGATGGGAATCGAACACAGGGGCTACGTCTCAGCAGTGGAAGGGCTTTACCAGTGAGGTACAAGTGACTACTTGCTTTTATTTAGCAAAAGTAACTTATAACTCATACACAGGCTGTAATACTCTTTTCTGTACATTAAAACGGAAAATTCTGTACAGTGATTTCAGAGTCGTTACATGGAGACTGTGGGAAAGCGACCCCCGAACGTGTGTAAGGAAGTAGGGAAGTAAGGCCATTGTATTTAAAGGAAGAATACAAAAGAAAAAAACCATTAATAAAAAAAATGTGAGTTTGTTTCATAGGACTACTAACCACAAAGCCATTGGACCCCACGAATTCAAAATGACGGCTCATCAATGATGAAGCAAGATAATTATTGTGAGAATCCAAAAGGTTTCTCATTAAGTAAACAGTGGAGTTATAAAAAAACTCTCAACGTCCTTGAAAAGTGAGTTCTATTAAACAGATTCAAATCTGTGAAAAGAGTATTAAAACCCTAAAAAGGAAAATGCTCAAGAACATGAAAGGGAATAAAATTCGCAAAAGACCCTAGATCTTTCAGAGTCAAGCTCTGTAAGAAAATGGAATTAAATTCCTTCAATAGTGGGATTAAATCCCAAAAACCCCCATGGTGGGGAAACAAAAGAAAATGGAATTAAATTCCAAGGATTCTCAAAGATCAGTGATAGGGTAAAACCCTAAGAGGAGAACCAACAATCCTCATTGATTCAAGACCCAGAATCTACCTTAAAATTATTATTTTTTAGATCTCTAAGAGATCAGTTCAAGAAAAGAGCAAAACTCTGTTGATGGATTTAAAATCCAAGACAAGAACAAAAAAGAGTTTCCAAAGAAATGAATTCCGTTCATAATCTTTACCAAGAAGAAGTTTTTGCAAAGTTTAACTCTGAAGTTCTATGGGTAGAGAGCTAAGCTCTGAAAAAGGAATTAAATTCTTAAGAAAAGAGTTAAGGAAGAAGATGAAGAAACAGTGGTCATCTCAAGGGCCAAAGGCCCCATTTATAAGACGTGATGGGAAGCGGTTCAGATTCCCATTCCCGTAGGCAATCCAACGGTGATAAAGATGGACAGCGTTACACTCATGTGCAAGCCACGTGAGAGCAACGCTGGGGGGGGCATTTGTTCCCTCATAAAAGAGAAAAAAGGGGAGAAAATTCCCCTTTAACTCAAGTCTCACGTGTTAAACACGTGAGCGCCTATATACAAAGCATATAAGCGCTGCAATCAAACAACTATAGGCTAAATGAACCTCACGTGTTAAACACGTAAGCGCCTATATGCAAAATATATAGGCGCTGCAATCAAACAACTATAGGCTAAATGAGCCTCACCTGTTAAACACGTGAGCGCCAATATACTAAGCATACATGCGCTGTAATCAAACAACTAATTGGCTAAATAAGCCTCACGTGTTAAACACGTGAGCGCCTATATGCAAAGCATATAGGCGCTGCAGTTAAACAACTAAAGGCCAAATTGGCCTCACGTGTTAAACACTTGAGCGCCCATATGCCTTGCATATGGGCGCTAAATCAGAGAAGCTAAATAAGCCTCACGTGTTAAACATGTGAGGGCACCTCCTTACGTAGAATTAAATTCTACTCTTTGGAAATACTTCCATGGATTTTTCTAAAACAGAAAAATTCTCTCTGTTAAATAAGGAACCGTTGGATCAAATATCCAATGGTGATTGAGCATAGAATTAAATTCTATTGGGAAGGATATTTTCTGTTAAACAGAAAGTTGGTGGATCAAAGATCCAATGAGATGAAAAATATTTCTCATATCTTTCTGAATAGAGAGATTATGCTATGTTAAACCGAACACCCTTGGATTAAAAATCTAATAGTGATAAAAATATCATCGTTCAATAGAATTTTATTCTATATATGGGAGAATATTTCCCCAATCTTGTTAAATCAAGAAAACATACTCTGCGAGACAGAAACACTTGGATCAAAGATCCAATGGTGGGTAAAATTCCCCAAACAGATTTTGAGACCAATAAAATCAATTGGAATCTTTCGATGAGAGATTTTAATTAAAAAACTTGCCTTCACTATATAAAAGACCCGAGACTTCAAGTCTCACACGCAGATGGACGAAAAATGTTTCTGCAAAAAAAATACAGTGAGCTCTTGAGAGAACAGAGATTCTCAAAGAAAGAAGACCTTCCTCCTTCAAACACTCTAGGTAAATAAAAAAGGAGAGATTAAAAGTATCCCTTTTGCCTAGTATAATGGATATAAGGGTTTAACCCTTCGTACAAGAACTTAGTTCTTCCTCTAGTTTGAGATTTGCAAAAGCAAATCTCTCCACAAGTTGAGAATTTAATTCTCATCGGAGAGATTCTATTCTTCAGACTCAAAACTTAGGGAAAATAATTATGTTAAAAAGAAAAAGAACATATATTCTGGGAATTTAATTCTCCTAAAATTAGGGTTTAACCCTATATAAAGAACTTAGTTCTTATAAAAATAGAAAAGAACTTAGTTCTCCAATAAAAACAATGATGATGGTCCAAGATCTTCAAAACATAAATCTTGATGATCATCAATGACTAAAATGTCATTAACAGAGATTAATATCTCTAAAAAAAAAAAGAACTTGGCGTCTCACGTGAAACACACGTGAGTAAAATTAGTGCTTAGCACTATTATAGTGCCTCACGTGTTTCCCATGTGAGTGCTTAAAACAAAAAAAAGAAAAACTAAAACGCTTCACGTGCTTCCCACGTGAGCGTCCAAAGAACAAAGAAAAACTCTTTTTTGTTGATTAGGCGGCCACCAATTAAAGCAGCCCAACACCCCAAAATAAAGCAATCGCGTGAAATACACGTGAAACACTCTTGGAAACCCAAAATCTGGCGTCTCACGTGTTTCACACGTGAGCTCTAGCCAAGTGCTTAGCACTTATGTCAAAAAGGGGGGTGAGCAAACAAGACCTGAAATTAATGCTCAGCACTCACGAGCTTCCGACATGAGTGCCATGCAAAGCGCTTAGCACTCCATGTTCAGTCAAAATGACTGAGCGCTTAGCACTAGTTGGGCAGCGCCCATATCTGAGCGCCTCGCATGTTTCGCACGTGAGAGCCAGAGATGATTAGTGCTTAGCACTATAGTAGCGCCTCACGTGAGCACCAGAAAAGATTAGTGCTCAGCACTATTCCAGCGCCCCACGTGAAATACACATAAGAACTACATATATTAGTGTTTAACACTATTAGGTAGAAACCCAATCTTAGCCCAAATGGGCTAAATTTCCTAAGGTTAAAGCTCTTTGAATTTAAATCAACCGAGCCCATACTGCTCATGATTTCCAAACTCATCCTAGTCTCAAACATGACTAATGATCTCTCATTGATGATATCCAAAATGATATTCATTTCATATCTCCTAAAGTAATCTTAGTCTTAAATATGACTAATGATTCTTGGGTCCACCACAACCCCTTTTTCCCTCAAATACGGGATTTGGTTCAAGGGTACATCTTTCCACGCCTCTGATATATGTCGTTGTAATTTCTCAACATCTTCAGAGAGGTGGCGGGTCCTGATAACCAACAACTCCTTTCATCATACATTAATGCACTTCCAAATTGACGTGTACACCTCAAATCGGATCACGTCCCAAATTGGGTGCATTCCATATCACCATCGTTCACTCCGCTATGTAACAAATACACATGCGCGCAAGATGAATATTGGACCAAAACGTCCCTAAACTAGTGCGTCGCCTCAAACACGATGCGTCGCTTCAAACACGACGATAATGGACCGAAATGTCCCTAAACTAATATTCGCCTCAAGCATGGCAATAATGGACCAAAATGTCCTTAAACTAGCATTCGTCCCCAAAATGGGAATGTTGGACAAAAATGTCCTTAAACTAATATTCATCCCCAAAACGCGAATGTTGGACCGAAATGTTCTTAAATTAATATTCATCCCAAACACGGCGACAATGGACCATGATGTCCTGAAAACTAAAATAAATTGAGCTCAAATGCTCATATAGTTAACTTGATCTTAATCTCAGACTAGATTAATAGTCCTTAAATAAACAAAACCTAAATCTAAAATATACGGATTTGGATTGATCCACGCCCTATGGACGACGACATAAACTAGTCTCCGTATACAATCTACGGGAAACCAAAACAAACAAAAACACACACGACATGAAGTGAACTGTTGGAGAAAGAGAAAGTGATTATCGCAATGCGGTAACGTAATTAACTGCAGTAGCTTGCGCCTGCAGGGAAGAGCATCCCCATAATAAAAAAAACCTCATAAAATGAGAGGGAATCTGATAAAGTCTACTACAACGGTCGCGTCTGTCCAAACCTCCGATATATGGTGTCATAAATCAACTTGGTATCTTCGGAGAGGTGGACGGATAAATCCAAATAGCATATGCCCCCAGATTCAGGCAAAACGATCTATCCTAGTTCGTCTCTGTCTCCGGCGGTGAACAGTCATGTCCTGCACAGTGCGATATCGACTCCCAATACTGGGAGTGACGAATTCTCTCGACCTCTCACTGCCTCCATATGCATCGGGACTGTACCCAACTAAAAACTGTTTGCATGACTCAGTAGAGCCGTGGTAGGGTAGCAATCTAAGTACAGCGGGAACTCACACAAGACACTATGGCGATCTCAATTCTAAGGACTACCATGTACTCATGTCACCAGAGAACTGCTATCTGACATTGGTATAATACCATCTAGTAGTTCTCAGCTTGTCCGTCCAGTGTAACTCATCCAATGAGCACATGTATACAATTATTAGTGTCAAAAATCAATGGCTATGGGATCAGCCATCGCCCAGTACAGGGTCATGAAACGTATACACTAGTCTAAACTGGAGTACCGATACCCAGTCTCGATACTCCTACGACTAGGAACATTTAAGGATGTGCTTATAAACTACAAGGCCCCACTAGTATGATCCTTATCACAATCCTGGTAGTCAAGCAAAGATCCTTTGGGCTTTATCTCAAGTATTATCGATACATGATAACTAGTAACACGTATAAACATGACAGATAAAAACAAACCAGATCGCATACTATCATCTCAAGTAAGATTGTTCTCTGTATAGGTCCTTATGAATTCTGTAATTGCATTCCTCAATTACAATAATTACCTTGAGGGCACCTATATCCAACACTTTAATCATTCTCGGTAATATATATATGTGTAACCGGCGGTGAGGCCGGAGGATGGCCGGTGGATGACGGCGAGGCCGGTGTTGAACGATCGACGGTGGGCAGGCCGGGGGCCGGCCGGCGACGAACTACGGTCGGCTAGCGACGAACTACGGCTGACTGGTAACCAGCGTCTGATCGGCAGCGGGCCAACCGGTGAACGATCAGCGATGGCCGGTGTTCGGCCAGCAGCGGATGTCCTTCGGCGGCCGGCCAGCCGATTAACGATCCGCGATGGCCAGCCGGCGGACGACCGACGATGTGCGATGGGGCCGACTGGTGTAACGACCCTAAATTTCGTGTACTCTTTTGCAAATATCGTCATTAATAAATATCGTTTTCCTTTCGAGTAATTGTTATATTTAAAATGCTTGATAACTAGGTTGAGATGGCTGAACAATATTTGCGCCGGTTCAACACTCGTTTAGAAAGGTATCTTATTCACTGATAAACACCATTTAGGCCAACTCGTTTTTAGCCCAAGCAACGAGAATTTTTAGGATCGTGATTGTTCATTTCTCTTCCCATTTTAATTCTGATAACACTCTAACCCCTCATTCCCATCATTAATTTTTTTTAATGGCCCTTAAATCTCTTTTAGTTCCTTGATTTTAAAATTATCTCTCTCTCTTACATTTTTCCCATAGCTACCAAACCTAATTCTCCTCTAAAAATCTCTGAAAACATCCTTTCTGAAATCCTCCTCAAAGAATCTCACAACCCAATCGAAGAATCCTGCATCTAGATGTCGTAGTTTTGATCAAGTTCTTCTTCTCTATCAATCGGCGGTTCAGTTGTTATACTGAATCACGACGCGAGTAAGTCCTCATCTTCATCCCCTTTCAATCTTGTTTACCATTGAAAATCGGAGATGGACTGGAGTAGAACGTCTTGCCCGAATTTAGGGACAGTTGTATTAGTATGATCCATCCATCTCTTCGAAGACACTAAGTTGATTTATAGCATCATATATCGGAGGTTTGGATAGATATGACCGATGTAACTGACTTTAGATTCTTTCTCAGGGTTAGAGGTTTATTGATCGTAGGGACGCATTTTTCCTACAGACGCAAGCCCCTGTAGTTAATTACATTGTCGCGAACGATAACAATTTTCAACACTCCAGATTATTTTCTTCGTATGTCGTGTCTTTTGGTTTATTTGGTTTGCCCTTGGATTGTATACCGAGACTAATTTGGTTGTTACCTGTAAGGCACAGATTATTCCAAATCTGTATATACATTTTATATTTTGGGTCAATCATTTTCTTGACAAGGTCCATGTTGGTGTCTTAGTTTACCAACGGGAGTGAACTTAGGTTCAATCTCACATTTGTAAGGTCCATAGGTTAACACGAGAGCTTAAGCTCTATCTAAGAATACGTTAGTCTTATTTGAGAACTAAGGTCGACTTAAATGGTTTGGGATATATAAGTTTTGCCTAAGGATACGTAGTCCCGTTTGAGAACTAGATCGACCTAAGTGTATATAGGCCTTTCTTAAAGATATGTAGTCTCATTTGATAACTAGATCGACCAAGGTGGCATTAGAATTTTGTTCTCAGCAAATCATTGCTCCCGCCCAAATTAGGGTTCAAAAGCTTAAGCTCAACTCTGTCTCAAGTCGAGCTGATGCTATCATGGCGCAAGTAGCGCCAATGCCATCATAGTGCAAGCAGCATCAATCCTGTCTCCGGATCAAGCCGAGCCGATACCGTCAAAGTCATGCCTTATGAAGCGCCTGCTTCATTTTGGCAAATAATTTCCCATTATCTTTCTAAAACAGAAAGATATCTCTTATTAACAAGAAATTTTCTTTAAAACATGAGAAATATTAACTCTGTTAACAGAGAGATTTTGGATCAATGATCCAACAGTGCTTAAACACCACCGGTTGATCTTAAAATCAATTGAGATCTCTCAAATGAGAGTGTTTACCGCCGAAAATAGAGACAAACCGGGATAGGTCGTCTTGCCTGAATTTAGAGCCAGATCTTATTTCAGACATATCCATCCACCTCGCCGAAGATACCAAGTTGATTTATGGCAGCATATATCGGAGGTTTGGACAGATACGACCGTTGTAGCATGACTTTATCAGATTCCCCCTCTTTGAGGAGTTTTTGATTGTGTGGATGTTCTTCCCTACATGTGCAAGCCCTTGCACTTAATTACGTTATCGCGTTACGATACCAACTTTCACCTGCTCCAATAGTTCACTTCATGTCGTGTTATATTTTGTTTATTTTCTGTTGCCAATGGATTGTATATGGAGACTAGTTTATGTCGTTTCCCGTAAGGTGCGGATTAGTCCAAATCCGTATATATTTATTATGAGGGTTGAACTTAGGATGCTGATCTCGTATGAAAGAGATCTATTAGTTCAAGATATGTCATCTGAGGATCGTTAGTCATATTTGAGACTAAGATCGACTCAGGAATATATGGTTAAGGCTCGTTAATCCTGTTTTGGATTAAGATCAACTTAACAAGTATGAATTAAGGACCTTTAGTCATTCTTGAGACTAAGATCACTTAGGTTTAGTGATTAAATGGTGTTCTGTAGTACAAGTGCGCAGCTATATTTGACGCACATGCCTGTTTATTTCATTTGAAAATGGTGCGCACGTGCATTGCACGTGGTTTCGCACTGTTTTAGTTCAAAGATGTTTCACATGTGTATCACATGGCATATCTATTATGGGTTTCAAGTATATATGTGCACATGTATTATATGTAACATTTTCCACATTAGTGCGCATGCCTTCGTAAGCCATTTTTATTCAGTGCGCACACGTGAGTATCACGTGGTGCGCATGCCTTCAGAGATAATTTTTATTAAGTGCACACACGTGGGTATCACGTGGTGCGCATGCCTTCAGAGACAATTTTTATTAAGTGCGCACAAGTGAGTATCACGTGGTGCGCATGTCTTCAAATGCCATTTTTACTAAGTGCGTACACGTGTGTATCACGTAGTGCGCACATCCCGGGACATTATTTTTCCAAGAGCCACAACTTCATTAAGCACACACCGATTTGGATGCGCACTTGTTTTTATCAGAAAGCACAAGCTTTCGTTAAGAAGCCATGACTTATGTTTTATCTTCTTTTGTTCTTCTCTTATTTACAGAGAAGTGAAAACCTCGGTTTTCATCAGTTTTTATGGTGCGCGTTTTATTTTTAATAGCGAAGAACGAACCCTAAGTGTGTCTTATTTTTCTGTCCTTATTTCTTCATATGAGGCTCGTATTTATATGTGAGAAGAAATTAGGATTTGTTTCGTTTGTTTCGAAAATCTGATTTCAGATTGATTCAGATGCGTTAATAGGTGCGCACTTAGCACTCAAAAAGAATGCTCGAGAGTTTGTGAACTAGAACCGGAGCGTCATCCGTGTCCACAGGTGCAGGCATGTACGGCTCGCTCGCTCGGCGGCGGCGCGCGCGTATGGTTTCACCATATCCTCTTTCATTGGTCTTAATGCAATGAAAGGTGGAAGTGTTATGTAAACACTTCTAGAGTTTTTGGTATGGCCGATGTAGGACTAAAATACATCCGCTCTTGTGAAAAAACTTTGCCTAAGCTTTGCTTAAGCTATACTTGTATCGCACGTTTGCTCACAACTTTTGATTCTGGAAGAGTTGTGAGGCTTATAATATATCAAATTGAAAATCTTTTTGAGACACTTTCGATGCCATCATAATCTACTTGATTATCATTTGGGAGTACGCCAAAATATATTCTAGAAAAATCTGCTTTACATTCCTTTAAACATATTGAGGTCGCTTGATACTTTGGGGGTCTTTTATACTCTTTTTCTTATATGTTGTGCTTGTGTTGGACATGAACGTCCAAATTTTAGGCAGGAATGGAGAGATTCTCTCAACTAGATTAACAATCTCTTCTCCTATAAATAGTAGAGGGGGAGATTAATCTCAATATAGTGAATCCTCCCATAAGGTGAAGATAATAGAGACTTAAGCCTCTACCAAGATCTTCATCTTTCTCTAAAATTCCAAGGTCCAACCGAGACTTAAGTCTCCAAAACCCTAGGAAAGAGATAGCTAAAAATCTTCCATTTGCTTTCTTTCCCATCACCATTGAAGTATAAACTTCATAAGAACTTAAGTTCTTCCCCTGGATCATAGATCCTTAAGTCAAATCTCCTCTTTATCGAAAACTTAAGTTTTCATGGAGGGATTTTCAATCTCAAGATCTGAGTTTTGGGGAAAATCTTAAGTGTTCCTTCCATTAGAAGATCACCAAGGACATAAAGGAACCAAAGTTTAAATTTCATGGGACATAGCTCCCCAAAAAAGACACATATTTGAGAACTTAAGTTCTGAAAATCATAAAAACATGATTTTTATGAACTTTGACCAAAAGATCATAGGAAAGATTAATCTTTCTGCAAAGATTAATCTCCAAGACCCTAGCAGTGCGCCCACGTGCAGAACACATGGCGCAACGCCAAAGATCCCCTGGAGGTTAACCTCTAAGATTGACGTTCCTTGCGCCAACCAAGCCAAACCAAGCTAAGCTGAGCCCAAGCCAAGCGTCAACATGCTCCTCGTCCTATTGTGTGCCACGTGTATGCATGTGGGCCATGAGCCGATATTCGAGCCCTGTACAATGCGCCAAACTTATATGTGCCACGTGATATACACGTGAGTGTCCGCCTGAGCCGTGAGCCGAAACTCGAGCCATGAGCCATGCACCAAGCTTACATACTCCAAGCATGTTTAGATGTCAAACAGACCCTATACTTAGTCCACATGATATGAACATATGACCATTTAAGAATAATTTCTCAAGCCATCTAGGTTTACTTAGTTCTCAAACGAGACTAAGTGTCCCTAAGCAGTGCCTATGCTTCCCAAACTCTAAGTCTGATTTTAGTTCTCAAATAGGACTAACGATCCTTAGATAAGGCTTATGCAAGCATGTGAACCCATGGACCTCATAAGTGTGAGAAATGCGACCTATGTTCACCCTCATTGACAAATCAAAACACCAACGTGGAGCCCGTCAAGCAAATGCTTGACCCAAATCTAAAATATATACGGATTTGGACTAATCCGCGCGCTACGAGCGATGATATAAATTAGTCTCCGTATAAAATCCAAGAGCAACCCAAAATAAACAAAAACCAAAACACGACACATGAAGCTACAAACCTAGAGTGCATAAAGTTGTTATCGTTCGCGATAACCTAATTAGCTGCAAGGGCTTGCACCTACAGTAAAGATGCGTCTCCATAATCAATAAATCTCTCACTCTGAGTGGGAATCTGAAAGTCGGCTACATCGGTCGCTTCCTTTCAAACCTACAATATATGGCGTTATAAATCAATTTAGTGTCTTCGAAGATGTGGATGGATCAAATCTATGCATCTGCCCCTAAATTCAGGCAAGACGTTCGACACCAGTTCGTCTAACCAGTTTTCGGCGGTAAACAATCATTAGATCACAGTGAAGTTTAAACTTCAAGACTTAGCCAATTTGGCTAAGTATGGGCTTCTGTTGGATTCTCATCATATACTTGGCGCTGGTGCTGGCGCTGCTTAAGTGCATGTGTGTTGCACATGACCCCGACGCTACCTCCTTTGCTTGGCACATGGCGCTTGGTCTGACGCTGACGCTGGCACACGTGCATGACATATAGCGCAGTGCAAACTTAGGAGTTTAAGCTCTGGCATATCTTAGAGGGATCATTTTCGCGTAGCGACATCGGCGCTGCCATATTAGCGCAACGCTAGGGTTTTGAAGTTTACGCTCCGTCTTCCTTGAAACAGAAAGGTCAACCTCTCTAGGGTTTCAAACCTTGGTTTTTCACGAAGCTTAATTTTCGGTAAAATGATCCTTTGATCATAAAAACTCATAAAGATCAGGACTTTAAGATCTGGAGTTTTATTCTTTGGTCATGACGTATCTCCTTGATGAAAATCTGGGTCTCATGAAGCTTAAGCTTCGGCTTTTGTGGATCTTGATGATTTTCTTCATCTTTTCTTAATAGAGGGGACATTAAAATCTTCCTTTAAGATCTTGAATCTTAACATTAAATCCCCTATGAAAATTTAAGTTCTGTGCCAGGCCAAAGAGAATTTTAATGATCGGATCTTTGATCCTAAGAAAGAACTTTAAAATTCCAAATAAATTTAAGCTTCGCTAATGGATTTAAAAAGGCAAAGAAGTGATTTTTCTCCTCCCTTACCTAGGTTTTTGAGCAGGAAGAAGATATTTCTTCTGCAGAGGTTGAAGCCCCGATTGAACCTTTTAGGGAGGTCTGTGTATATCTTTTTCGATATTAATCACTATGGGTCTCTCCCATCTATTCCCCCCCCCCCTTACTCCTTTTTATAGGGGAATGAGTAGTTGGGAAGGTTGATAGAATCTCTTATTAAGAGATCTCCAAATTGATCTTAAGATCAACCATGGTGTTTAAGCACCGTTGGATTTATGATCCAAAGGCTCCCTGTTAATAGAGAAATTATATTTCTAGTTTTAGAAAGATACATAAAAATATTTTCCCAAATAGAGCTTAAATTCTGATTGAAGCTTACGCTTCAACAAAACATACGCTTGAACCACTGCATTGCACGTTTAGCGCTAACGCATAGGATTGGCACTTGCGCCACGTGCTTTGCACGTGGTGCATGACTAGCGCTAGTGCCAAGTGCTTTACAAGTGATGCACGTTTGGCGCTGGTGCAGTGCTTCGGCACTGACACCACGTGCTTTGCACGTGTGCCTGCGCCAAAGTGTGGAGTTTGAGCTCCAAAGTGCCAAATTTTTTTCACTAATAAATGCCGCTCACCACTGCGCCCACGTGCATTACATATGGGTGGAGTGGCGTCAGCCATTGCACTTATCTTTTTGCTTGTGCTATAATTCCCTGGCTTAGTTTATGTACTCATTTCGGAGTGTTTAGTTTATTCTCCTTTTAGGTATGAATAAACTCATCCTAACGTTAAGCATAAGAGGCCGCCAGTTTTGCGGTTCTGGGTGCAGTTTGTTGCACCATTGCGTTAGCTTATTTCTTCTCAATTTGCATTCCTTCAAAATGTTTTTTGAGTAGTCATGTACTTGTTGTATCTCCAAACCATGCTGAGATGGGATATAACATCCTAAGTAATCTTTCTAGGCGAATATAGATGTCTATCAGAGATTCAGTGTTAGGCACCACCGTGGCACTTTACCTTAGGGTCAGACTCTCAGAGGCCCAGAGACGTCACGACTGCACCCTTTTGAGGTAAGATGACATCTAATGGTCTTTAGGCATGTATGTACTGCCATCGAGACCTGGAGCTAGGAAATTGCCATCATGCCACTTATATTTTGGCTTTTTGAGCTTTACCGACACTACATCTGTTCTTGACTGGCATAAAGGGACGTCGACATAGTCTCTAGGTTGTATGTATTGCTATCAAGACTTTTTTCTTTATTTGGTAGAGCATGATGTAACATGTTACCGAGTTTCATTTGTTCGTACCCATGGATTGTATACAAGAGTCAGGATCGAACTGCTTGTAGGGTATTTTTTTACCACAATTGCTCTATCATTTCAGTTTTTCTTATCGCAAAAGTCGTGATTGTCCTATCATTGCGGCTATTTATTCACGGTTGCCCCATCATTTCGGCTATTTATTTTTATTTCGACTCGCTGATTTTTATTGCGAGCCGTCCCATCATTTCAGCTGTTTATTATTATTTTTTATTTTTCTCCCAGTTTAACGATTTAAGGGTCGAGATTTTGGACTCCAGGCTGGCATCAGCATTGTTATCACTAAAGCACGTGTGCCAAGAGCAATTCATCATTTGCATTGA
The DNA here is from genome assembly GCA_030015575.1 of Agapanthus africanus. Taxonomy (NCBI): domain Eukaryota; kingdom Viridiplantae; phylum Streptophyta; class Magnoliopsida; order Asparagales; family Amaryllidaceae; genus Agapanthus; species Agapanthus africanus. The sequence continues at coordinate 214,230,011 of CM057338.1, forward strand.
GGAAAACTTAGAGTTTTGTTTTTGGGTCGGTATCAGTACAGCTAACACTGAAACTTAGTGCCAGGGTGCATCATCATTTGCCGTTGCTCATTGAAGAGCGATGGCTTAGAAGACAGGTTTAGGTCCCAGTCGTCTAAGGCTTTTTTCAATTTTTATAAGCTGTTTGGGTCTCATAAAAATATTTTCTCCCTATGAGTCAAGAGGATCTCGTAGGTGTATTTTCTTCTTAGGAGTCATGAGGACTCCTAAGTGTATTTTCCCTTATAAGTCATAAAGATCTTACAAGAGGGTTTTCTTCTTTCGAGTCGAAAGGATCTCGCAAGTGCCGTTCTCCTTATGTATTATGGGGACACATGAATGGGTCTTTTCCTCATCGGTAGCTTGGTTTGCGAATGGAGGACATCTTGGATGCAACTTTGTTGCGAGTAGGCCATGGATTTTATACGGAAGTCAATTTGAAGACCGACCGTAGGACAATGAATATTTATGTTGCATTACTCACCGGTAGGACTTGGGGTGCAACTTTGCTGCAGGTGGCCCATGAATTGTATACGGTGATCAATTTGAAGCCGCAAGGTATCGATGGCTTAGAAGACAGGTTTAGGTCCCTGTCACCTAAGTCTTTTCAATTTTATGAGTCGTAAGGGTCTCATAAAAGTATTTTCTCTCTAAGAGTCGAGAGGATCTCGTAGGTGTATTTTCTCCTTAGGAGTCGTAGGGACCCCTAAATGTCTTTTTCCCTTGAGAGTCATAAGGATCTCACAAGAGTATTTTCTCCTTGTAAGTCGAGAGGATCTTGCAAGTTCCGTTCACCACGTAGGGAGGATTTCTCACATCTGTTGGGGCTTAAGGATGCATTTTTTTGCAAGTAGCCCATGGATTGTATACGGTAGTCAGTTTGAAAACCGGCCGCATGGCATCAATGGCTTAGGAGACAGGTTTAGGTTCCTATCACCTAAAACTTTTCAATTTTATGAGCCGTAAGGGTTTCATAAAAGTATTTTCTCCCTATGAGTCGAGAGGATTTTGTAGGTGTATTTTCTCTTTAGGAGTCGTACGGACTGTTAGTGTAATATGCCTTAGAGGCCATTATTGTACAGTACAAGTTTGTATATTACATTTTGGAAGCTTGGGATATATACACGGATTTATGACAGTCTTGCTCGATATAGTAATATGCTACTTGGTTTGTATCTATCATAATATGTGTATATGTTTCTTTTAACGTATCGTTAATACATATTGATAGAGCCTTTAGGATCTTTGCTTGATTACCAGCGTTGTGATGGCAGTCACACTAGTGGGGGCTGGATAGTTGACAAGCACATCCTTACACAGGTCCCTAGTCCCAGGATTATCGAGACAGGGAATCGATACTCCAGAGTAGACTAGTGTATACGTTTCTCATCCCAGGAACGGAGATAGTCTATCCCACAGCCATCAGTACGTCATACTGGAGATAGTATGCAGGTGCTCATTGGGTTATGAGTTACACTAGACGGACTCGTGGGGAACTGCTGGTTGGTAATATACCTATCGTCAGGTAGTAGTTCCCAGGTGACATGAGTACAGCTTAGTCCATCGACTTGACACTGCTACTTCGCCTCAAGTGTGTTCCCACTGTTCTTAGATTACTACCCAACCACGGCTCTGCTGAGTCGTGCAAACAGGTAGTAATTGGGTGCATTCCCGAAGCACTTGGAGGCAGTGGCGGTTAGATAGGATTCGTCTCTCCCGGTATTGGGGGTTGATGTCGCGCTGTGTTCGGAAAGCCATTACACAAAGTCCCTGGCCAGGGCAAGCGATATTTGCTGGTAGGGATTCCAGTAGTTTCTCAGGGTATTTTTGGCCGCACTCCGACACGACTTATTGCACTATTAAAGGTCTGACGCTTGCCGTCCCCTAGGACCGATATGCGACACTCTTAGACGAACAGACCGGACTGTATGGAGATTGCCACAGACAGGCTCAGTAGGTGTAAGGATGAGTTTCCTCGTCGACCTTCTTGTCGACAGATACCTGGGTCGCCGTTATGTACAGCTAGTGCCAATGATGCGCTTGTGGTTAAACCCACTGCCAGCGTACTGTCGAGTCTTTAGAGGCCCACACAGAGGGTTTCCCAGCTTCGGGCGAAATGTGTAGAGGTCGTATGGTTTTACGATAGGGTTCGATCACATATGTGTACTTGTGCGCATATGATGTTCGGGTGGACAATACCAGTAGGCTTTGGTTTAAGCCGGATCCTGGTATTTGATTATTGGATTAGTTTTGTCTCATTGTATTCATGTTTATCGGGATACGGATGCGGGTATGTATATACGGATGAGAGGGGTATTCTTGTAATTTGAACAAGATTACAACATGGAGAATGACACCTCAAATTATGGTTTTTCTTTATTAGTAAAATCTTTTTGAGGTGGAGGAAATGAGAGAGGAAACTTTGTGGTATTTTTGTGAAATGGAATTAGGGTTTCTCTTTGACTTTCTTGGACTCATTTGGCATTTGTTGACTTAGATATTTGTTAGATATTTGTAAGATATTTTCCTATGGTTTAAATGCCAAAACTCTAGCTCATTTCACTAATTCTTTTTCACTAAAAAAAATCTACAGATACTTTATCCTTCTCATTTCCTCAAGCTTTCTCTAACTCCTCTCAAACCCTAACGATCTCATGAGTTGAGAATCCTAGGGTTTAGTGAGACGACTTGATTCCTCATCACTCTCTACACATCCTAGGCTACTTAGTTCAGCACACCTAATGACCTAGTTGCCTCAAGTTAGAGGTTTAGCTCAAAGTCGGATCTCTCGGGTGGATCTCCTACAATTTGGAGAAGACGACGAGAAGGTGCAATCCGTTCTCACTTCAAGGAGCTCACGACTTGGAGAAGGACAGCGAGAACTTGAGGTATAACACTCATGTATAGTAGTTAAACCTCTTTGCTAGATTGTTACTTAGGGTTTAATTTTGATTCTGGAGTTTAGCCGATGTTACGAAGCTTATAAAAATCGTTTTCTGCAAACTCCGCCTCCCCGCGAACACGTGGGGTGCGTGGTATCGACTTACAGTGGTATCAGAGACGACTAAACCATAACTAACAGATTAAACGATAACTAAAACTACAAAACTAAAATAACCCAAAACATCGAAACGTAGATCCAAGTTTCTGTTGAATTTTTCCGAGGCTCTAAAAATTATTTTAGCAACTACAGACTACTCTTTCAACTGTAAATGAACACTCACCGAAAATGAGACAATCCCCTCTTGTTTTGCCGGCCACAATGGCAAAATTTCCGGCCTCACCGGTTTAAGTTAAGGGGGTTGCTTCGTGTTTTGGTATGTGGCTTTGTTACTTGGATTTAGTGTTTCAGGAGTTATTTATTTTTGCCAATTTTGAATATACTGTCAATTCTTCACTGTGGCAATCCGGGGTGTTTCGAAGTCGCAGTTTAACGTCATTTAATATTTCAAGTTGTGATATATGTGTTCGTAAACTTCCGTTAATTTCTATATGTCGGTTAGTTGAGGGTTGCACATTTCTGTGATATTTGGTTTGTGTATATGGACTTATTGGATCGTCCTGAATGAATAGCCGGGGATGTGAGACGAGAGTTTCTTTCATTCAAATGTATATTGTAATTTGTTATAATATTTTTTCGTGGGGCACATTCGGGTTGAGGTTGTAGCCACCGTTGTATTTTTTCATTTACTGTTTATTGCTCCAAGGATAGACCCAAGATTGGGTGCACAAACAACCGGGTACTTTGAAATGCTGAGTGGCCAACTCATGTTGTTGAGGGAGGTTGCTTCACTTCGGGTATTTAGCGGGTAGTTTTCTGCACCCGTAAGGGTCTGGGGTGGGGTTTGGCTATTCATCACAACCGTGGAATCCGTCTTTCGTTACAGGCTTAAACGAAACGCGGAATTCCTAGTATATCCAATGTGTTCATCTGTGATCTGGAATGCCTATTATTGCATCTGACGAATGGATATTATTTTATATATATATATATATATATATATATATATATTATAATAGACGTTGCTTATGTTTTGCATCCGTGCTAGTCCAGCCCCCAGCTCTGGCGTTAGTTATCTAACCTAACGGTGTAAGACGGGGCCCCGTGGCGAATGTGGATGACATAAGCATACGTTGTATTTTCGTCTTTTCTGCAATGGTAGGTTAATTGATGGGACAGTATTATATTAATGCAAAGCAAACAAACCAAAGCTGAATCGTTGGAACAATTTTAAAACCACTCGGTTTTTCAAAACATTAAAACTTTTAAAATGCGGAGCTTAAACCACTCCTTTTAAAAGCTATCAGGTTCCTTCGATTATATCAACTTCACTACGTTCACGGTTTTTCCAAAACCATTCGTAGCCCTCTGTCATTTCAGTTGGACATTCAGTAGTATTCAAGCTATGTATTTTGACATTCGTCAAGGCATAGTGATTGGTAGCTGCTGAATATTCATCTGTAGCATAGATAGATGCGTTGGTTTGGGACAGTCGTACTGCTATTTTGGCCTTCGTCAAGGGTATTTACAGGTGGGTTCAAATTAACCTGGATAATAACGGGTAAAACTTGACATGTGACTTATGATATGTTGGTCTTCGTCAAGGTCATAAGACCATGGGGTAAAAATCCACATCGGGAGTTTCTAAAGAAACTGAAACTTGCTAGTGTTGCATACCATTTGGAGTGTGATAATTTTGGTAGGATTCCTTCGACTTTATCACACGATAATATTTAGATCCCGATCCTACTGTGAGTATATGCTACTCCTCGGGAGATTTTTTTCACTTAACGATCAATGATATAAACCAAGTAGATGTCTAGAAAGGTGTTATCGGGGCTACGCCTCCAGGGAAAAGAGGTTATTTAATTAAGGAACTTTGCGAAAGCATCGTAAAACCTCCCTCGAAGTACCAACACTGGCCTGGCTGAACGGTTAAGCAAGTATTGTACGGTGAGATTAATCCTGACTAATTCTTCTTTTCTGGTTTGAGGAAGGATTTAAGAAACACTTGGAGCCATCCTGTTTAGATAAACTAAAAACCAATCTAAACTTGCAAGAGAATCATGCTAAAGTGTTTCTTCTCTCTCTTCTAATTGCAGCAACCAAAGATGACGAGCCTTAAGTTATTATTAGATAAAAATATATTGACAGGGCCAAACTACAAAGATTGGTTCAAGAATGTCAAGATGGCAATCACTATGACAACTTAGGGTATATCCTCACTACTAAAGCCCCCACCGTCCCAGGTCCAGAATCCAGCATCGCGGATAGGGAAATCCGTAAGACCTGGAAGATTGACTGCGCGAAGGCCAAGTGCCTCGTGCAGGCCTTTATGGACAATGAACATCAGAGGTAGCACGAGAATATGGATCTAGAATCCATATTCCTCCATACCAAAGAATTATATGGAGAGCAGTCTCGTATCGCAAGATACGAGACCTCGAAGAAGTTATTTCAGGCGAGGTTGGCTGTCGGATCATCTGTAGGGGAATACGTCCTTAAGATGATTGGCTACATTGAGAAGCTCGCGGACCTCGGGACCACGTTAGAGAATGAGCAGTATACAGACTTAATTTTGCAGTCCTTCCCTCTCACCTACGTCCAGTTTATCTTGAATTTTAATATTCAATGTAAAGAAGTTGAACTTCCGGAACTCCTCAACATGTTGAGGAGTGCTGAGGGCACCCTGCTGAAAGCCAGGGAAACACCCGCTCTATTTGTTAGTGGAGCTTCCTCTTCTAGATCTAAGACGAAAGTCAAAGGAAAGAAGAAGAAGAAGGCCCCCACCAAACCGAGAAGCGGTGTTAGTAAGGTGGAAGCAAAGGGAAAGGCAAGGGTGGCGGGGCCGACGGTAGAAAAGGAAGAATGCTTCTACTGTCATAAGATGGGCCATTGGAAGAAAGATTGCAAGGCTTGGTAAGCCAAGAACCAGGACCCGAAGCAAGTTGTGGCTTCGGCTTCAGGTGTGTTTGTAATTGAAAACTGTCTGTCAATCAACTCTACTTCCTGGGTATTGGATACCGGATCAGGATCTCACATCTATAATTCTTTGCCGGCACTAAGAATCCGTAGGGTTCTGAAGACCGGTGTTATGACCCTCAGGGTTGCTAACGGAGCGAGCGTGGATGCTGTGTCCGTAGGGGAATATCACCTTGGATTGACGAGTGGACATATTTTGGTTTTGCGCAACTGTTTTTGTGTATCTAGTTTGACTTGTAATATCATTTCTGTATCTTTGTTATCTAAAGAAGGTTATGATTTTACATTTGTAAGCGATGTCGTAAACATCCACCTTAATCATGGTCTGATTGGGTCAGGTACTCTAAACAACGGTATATACGTATTAAACCAGCTACAAATTTTCAATGTCCAGAACACATATAAAAGAAAGACTCCAGAAATAAATCATGCTTTCTTATGGTATTGTAGACTAGGTCATATCAACGAAACAAGGTTGACCAAGTTACATAAAGAAGGATATTTGGATCCGTTCGAATATCATTCTTATGCAACTTGCCAATCATGTCTCAAAGGAAAGATGGAAAAGACTTCGTTCACTGGACGCGGAGTAAGAGCGAGCGAGCTCTTAGGACTAATACACAGCGATGTGTGTGGTCCAATGTATACACATGGAAGAAGTGGTTATTCCTATTTCATTACTTTTACGGATAATTTCTCTAGGTATGAACATGTCTTCTTGATGAAACACAAATCTGAGGCCTTTGAGAAATTCCAAGAATATAAGAATGAAGTGGAAAAACAAACCGGCAAAAGTATCAAGACACTGAGATCTGATCGAGGTGGTGAATACTTGAGTGCCGAGTTCCTGGATTACCTAAAAGAGAATGGAATTCTCTCTCAGTTTACTCCTCCATACACACCACAACATAACGGTGTATCGGAGAGATGGAACCGAACCCTATTAGATATGGTACGTTCCATGATGAGTAACGATGAGTTACCGTGATCATTCTGGAGATATGCAATAGAATCAGCTGCATATCTTTTGAACAGGGTTCCTACCAAGACTATGCCTACTACACCATATCAGATGTGGAGTGGGAAGAAACTCTGTCTTCAGTATCTAAAGATATGGGGTGTCCAGCTTTTGTTAAAAAGCAGCATGCGGACAAACTCGAGGCACGCTCAGTACTGTGTAAGTTTGTGGGATACCCAAAGAACTCCAGGGGGTATCTTTTCTATTACGTAGAGGAACAAAAGGTTTTTGTTTCTCGTCATGCCCACTTTTTAGAACATCAATTTTTAGAAAAAGAAACTAGTGGGAGCGCAATTGAACTGGAAAAAATTCCAGAACCATAAGCTATTGCTGAAAGCTTGGTGGAACCAGAAGTTTCAGAAGAACAGGGCATTCCCGCGCCACTCCGCAGGAGTAGTAGGCTGTCTCATCTGCCCGAGAGATACTACGGTTTTCTCGTAGATGGGGATAGAGAAGATTGCATCATTGATAATGATGAGCCGACTAACTTCCAACAAGCCATTTAGAGTACTGACTCCGTAAAATGGCTGGATGCAATGTGGACCGAGATGGAGTCCATGTAGACCAACAAAGCATGGACTTTGGACATTACTCCAGAAGGGGTAAAACCCGTAGGCTACAAATGGATCTTCAGAAAGAAGATTGGCGTAGATGGAGAGGTTGAAACCTATAATGCTAGACTTGTTGCAAAAGGATTTCGTCAAAGACCTGGTTTGGACTATGATGAAACCTTTTCTCCAGTGGCTATACTCAAATCCATTTGGATCCTTCTTGCCATTGCTGCCTTCCACGATTATAAGATTTGGAAGATGGACGTAAAAACCGCTTTTCTAAATGGAAATTTAGAATAGTGCGTCTATATGGACCAGCCAGAGGGTTTCATTCAGAGTGGGAGCAGCGGGAAAGTATGCAAGTTGCTTAACTCTATCTATGGACTAAAGCAGGAATCGCGGAGTTGGAACATCTGTTTTGATGAGATGGTCAAAGAATTTAACATTATCAAAAATCCAGATGAGCCATACATTTATAGTAAGATTGTAGCACGAACTGTTGTATTCCTCGTCTTGTACGTGGATGTCATTCTCTTGATAGGAAATGACATTCCTATGCTACAATCTGTCAAAGGGTTCTTGTCACAAAGGTTCTCCATGAAAGACCTGGGTAATGCCTCTTACATTCTGCGGATCCAGATCTATCGTGATAGATCTAAGAGGATGTAGGGACTTCACAGTCAAGGTACATCGATACCATACTGAAAAGATTCAGTATGGAAGATTCAAAGCGCGGCAATATACTGGCTTGTCACGGAATCACCCTCTCTAAAGAGATGTCTCCCAAGACTGATTTGGAAAGGGATCGCATGTCTATTAGATCCTACGCTTCTGCGGTAGACTCTATAATGTATGCGATGTTATGTACCAGACCAGATGTAGCTTATACACTGAGCGTGGTAAGCCGGTATCAGTCAAACCCTGGAGAGAAACACTGGATAGTAGTAAAGAACATTCTCAAGTACCTGAGAAGGACTAAGGATATGTTCTTGGTTTACGTCGGAAAATACCTCTAGATCGAGGCCTTTGCTAACTCTAGCTTCCAGAGTGACAAGGATGACTCCAAGTCCATATCGGGTTATGTCTTTACCCTCAATGGAGGGGTGGTCTGTTGGAAGAGTTCCAAGCAAGAAACCGTTGCTGACTCGACGATGGAAACGGAGTATATCGCAGCTTCTGATGCCGTAAAAGAAGCAGTCTGGATGAGGAAGTTCTTAACAGAACTTCAGGTGGTTCCGTCCATTGTTGATCCAATACCTCTGTATTGTGATAACAACGGGGCTATAGCTTTAGAAAAGGAACCCAAGTCCCATCAGAAGTCTAGACACATTTTGAGGCGGTATCACCTGATCAGAGAGATCGTGGATCGCCGGGAGATCGAGGTACGGAGAGTTGCTACTGAGGACAACACTGCAGATCCATTCACAAAGGCAATCTCTCAGACACAGTTTGAGAGGCTATTCGAGATGATAAGTCTGCGATATACCAGCACATGGCCTTAGTTTAAGTGGGAGATTGTTAGTGTAATATGCCCTAGAGGCCATTATTGTATAGTACTAGTTTGTATATTATATTTTGGAAACTTGGGATATATACACGGATTTATGACAGTCTTGCTCGATATAGTAGTATTCTACTTGGTTTGTATCTATCTTAATATGTGTATATGTTTCTTTTAACGTATTGCTAATACATATTGATAGAGCCCTTAGGATCTTTGCTTGACTACCAGCGTTGTGATGGCAGTCACACTAGTGGAGGCTGGGTAGTCGACAAGCACATCCTTACACAGGTCCCTAATTGCAGGATTATCGAGACAGGGAATCGATACTCCAGAGTAGACTAGTGTATACTTTTCTCATCTCAGGAGGGGAGATGGTCTGTCCCACAGCCATCAGTACGTCATACTGGAGATAGTATGCAGGTGCTCATTGGGTTATGAGTTATACTGGATGGACTCGTGGGGAACTGCTGGTTGGTAATATACCTACCAACAGGTAGCAGTTCCCAGGTGACATGAGTACAGCTTAGTCCGTCGACTTGACACTGCTAGTTCGCCTCAAGTGTGTTCCCACTGTTCTTAGATTACTACCCTACTACGGCTCTGCTGAGTCATGCAAACAAGTAGTGGTTGGGTGCATTCCCGAAGCACTTGGAGGTAGTGGCGGTTAGATAAGATTCGTCTCTCCCGGTATTGGGGGTTGATGTCGCGCTGTGTTCGGAAAGCCATTACACAAAGTCCCAAACCAGGGCAAGCAAGATTTGCTGGTAGGGATTCCAGTAGTTTCTCAGGGTGTTTTTGGCCGCACTCCGACACGACTTATTGCACTATTAAGGGTCTGACGCTTGCCGCCCCCGAGGACCGATATGCGACACTCTTAGACGAACAGACCGGACTGTATAGAGATTGCCACAGACAGGCTCAGTAGGGGTACGGATGAGTTTCCTCGTCGACCTTCTTGTCGACAGATACCTGGGTAGCCGTTACGTACAGCTAGTGCCACTGACGCGCTTGTGGTTAAACACACTGCCAGCGTACTGTCGAGTCTTTAAAGTCCCATACAGAGAGTTTCCCAGCTTCGGGCGAAACGTATAGAGGTCGTATGGTTTTACGACAGGGTTCGATCACATACGTGTACTTGTACGCATATGATGTTCGGGCGGACAATACCAGTGGGCTTTGGTTTAAGCCGGATCCTGGTATTTGATTATTAGATTAGTTTCGTCTCATTGTATTCGTGTTTCTCGGGATATGGATGCGGGTATGTATATACGGATGAGAGGGGTATTCTTGTAATTTGAACAAGATTACAACATAGAGAATGATACCTCAAATCAGGGTTTTTCTTTATTAGTAAAATCTTTTTAAGGTGGAGGAAATGAGAGAGGAAACTTTGTGGTATTTTTTTGAAATGGAATTAGGGTTTCTCTTTGACTTTCTTGGACTCATTTGGCATTTGTGGACTTAGATATTTGTGAGATATTTTCCTATAGTTTAAATGCCAAAACTCTAGCTCATTTCACTAATTCTTTTTCACTAAAAGAAATCTACATATACTTTCTCCTTCTCATTTCCTCCAGCTTTCTCTAACTCCTCTCAAACCCTAACCATCTCATGAGTTGAGAATCCTAGGGTTTAGTGAGACAACTTGATTCCTCATCACTCTCTACACATCCTAGGCTATTTAGTTTAGCACACAAAGTGACCTAGTTGCCTCAAGTTAGAGGTTTAGCTCAAAGTCGGATCTCTCGGGTGGATCTTCTACGATTTGGAGAAGAAGACGAGGAGGTGCAATCCGTTCTCACTTCAAGGAGCTCACGACTTGGAGAAGGACAGCGAGGAGGTGATGGACATCGAGAACTTGAGGTATAACACTCATACATAGTAGTTAAACCTTTTTGCTAGATTGTTAGTTAGGGTTTAGTTTCGATCCTGGAATTTAGTCGATGTTATGAAGCTTATAAAAATTGTTTTTTGCAAACTCCGCTTCCCCGCGAACATGTGGGGTGCGTGGCATCGACTTACACAGACCCTTAAGTGTCTTTTTCCCTTATGGGTCATAAGGATCTTACAAGAGTGTTTTCTCCTTGCAAGTCGAAAGGATCACGCAAGTTCTGTTCACCATGCTGAGAGGATTGCTCGCCTCTGGTAGGACTTTGTTGAAACTTTTTTTCCTTTTACGAGTTTTCACCCTCATGGGTTTTCATAAGCTTGCGGGTAGTCGTGCTGTTTTTACTTATGGAGCCATTTTGGATTTTCATTTGTACCCCTTTTGCTTATGGACTAATCCCCCTTTTATTGAACGAGTTTACGCCCTCGCGGTTTTTGCAAGCTCACGGGTAGTCTTGTTTTTTTTCACGTAGAGCCTTTTTAAGTTTTCATCCATACCCATTTTGATTGTGGACTTATCCTCTTTATACTCACCATTCTCCTCGTATATCGTGAGGACATCTAAATAAGGCTTCTCCTCGTTGGTAGCTTTGTTGGCCGATGGAGAATGTTTGAAATGCGATTTTGTTGCAAGTAGCCCATAGATCATATATGGTAGCCAATTTAGAGACTGGCTGTAGGGCATTGATAGCTTAAGAGACAAATTTAGATCCCAGTCACCTAAGGCTTTTTCAATATTATGAGCTGTGAGGACCTCATAAAAGTATCTTCTCCCTATGAGTTGAAAGGATCTCGTAGGTGTATTTTCCCCATAGGAGCCACGAGGACCCCTAATTGTCGGCTTTCCTCGGCACATGCTTCTATGGTTGGTCCACCTTCCAGTTGTCGGACAACATGAACCTACCCTGCTTGTACTGTTCTTCGACCCAATTTTTGAATAGGAAGCAATCTTCAATCGGGTGACTTATAACCCGATGGTATAGGAAATAATTAGGGTCATTGACCGCATTTTCTTGCGCTGGTCGTCGATGTTAGTTATATGTATGCCCTAGAGGCCATTACTGTACATTGGATGTATATTGTAGTGGATGCTGGGACATATATAGGGAGGACTTTCTTGCTCGACATGATAGTATGCTATCTGGTTGATCTTTACCTTAACGTGTACACTGATTGTCTCTCTGTTACATGTTGGTAAAGCCCTTAGGATGTGTGCTTGACTACCTGGACTATGATGCGGATCATACTAGTGGGGACATGGTAGTCCATAAGTACATCCTTCAAAGTCCCTAGTCGTGGGTGTATCGAGATGGGGCATCGATATACCAGAGTAGACTAGCGTGTACCTTCTCGACCCATACAGATGGGCGATGGATGATCCCATATCCATTGGTGTTTGACATCGGAGATGATATACGGGTGCTCAGTAGAGACTGGGTACACTGGACGGACTCGCCGAGAACTCCCAGATGGTATTATACCTCACGTCAGATGGCAGTTCTCTGGTGACACTGGTACAGAGTAGTCTGTTGACCCGAGATCGTCATAGAGTCTTGTGTGGTTCCCACTGTGCTTTGATTTCCACCTTACCACGTCCAAGAGGGCGTGCAAAACGGTGGTTTTTAGGTACAGTCCCGAGTCACATGGAGGCAATGAGCGATAGGTGGGGATTCGTCTCTCCCGGTATAGGGAGTTGATGTTGCGCTGTGTTCGATTGGCTATAACAGGAAATCCCTGGCCAGGGTTGCTGAGATTTACTGGTAAGTGTTACCAGTAGTTTCTCGAATAGTTATAGACCTCATATCGACACGACTTATCGAGCTATTGGGGTCTGACGTTTACCACCCCTAGGCGAGATATGCGACATATCAGACGATCAGACCGGACTGTACGGTAGTGTTACTGGTTGGATTCACTGGAGTGTGAGCGGGCTTGCTCGTCGATCTTCAGATCGCTCAATACCCGGGTGGCCGTTACGTTTAGCAGACCGCTTGCGGCTTGTGGATGTTTGATATGATCATCATCCGCTGCCGGCGTATTGACGAGTCTTTAGAGTCCTACACAGAGGTTTCCTGGCTCAAGCGAAACGAAATAGGAGCGCATATGAGATATGTGCGGGACCGAGAATGGTACCAGTATGTGATACTGTATTCGATTCTCGCGATATGTGACATTGATCGGTTATATGCGATGTAGCCGGGTTATCGGATCAAGTGTTGATTCGATAAGTTGTTACTGTTGATATTAGTCGGTTATATGCGATATGACCGGATCATTAAATCAAGTGTTGATTTAATGATTTAATGCATAATTATATATTTGATATATTACTTTGCATTAACTAGTATCGGTTCACTTAAGATGGATTTTCTCACTCGGATGTGCGCATTGTATATGCGATATATTTTTGTGCACTTGATTGTATCATGTTTGATGATGCATGCAACATTGGTTAGTGTAAAGAATTAAACCTAGGTTAAGTATATGGTTAAGGTTTCTATTTATTTGTCCATTCATTTATCTTTTTATTTGGATTAAAATGAAATGACAAAAGAAAAACAAAATGGTTATCATTCTTTCTTTCTTTCATGAAGCTTGATGAAGCTTCATGAAGCTTTGACTATATGACCATTTTGTCTTTTAGCTTAACCCTAACCATTGCATTAAACCATGATTAGTTCTCTACACTTAACTATGGTCATGTTATGATAAGGATTGATTATTCTTTTCTTTTTTAATTAACTTATCATAACTTTATCTTCTTCTTCTTCTTCATCTTCAAGTGAAGAAAGCAAGCTCCATCAATGGTGAATGATGGAAATGAGTGAGAAATCCAAAACTAAAGTCTACCCACCTCCTATTTCTTCATCCTCTACCTCTTGCCAAGTAGTAGAGTGTGTTTCCTTCACAAGTTTTCAAGACTTGGTGAAGGTGGAGCTCGATCTAGTGATACTTCGACGTAGATCATCTTCGGCACGTCGTCGACGACCTAGCCCGTCCATTCTCCGATGAAGCCGACGCTAGAGCCTGGATTTGATTTGGACAGCGGAGAGGACCTCATCTCGGAGCCGTGGAGGTGGAGGACCGGATCTACAAAGGTTGTATTTCCGTATCTTTTAGTTAAGTGTTAACTAGTTTGTTTTTCGCCTAGACATCTAGCCAACGATCCGTAGTCTAGGGTTTCCCGGCACCGTAAAATTTGAAATTGGCATGATCGATGCCTTATGAGACCTCCTTAGGGTGCCTAGGAACCCCTACAATGGTATCAGAGCCTAGCCAGAGCCTTAGGCGAAGTCTAGACGGAATTTGAAGTCCGAACGAACTGAAAACCCAACCCGGAACATGCTCTCTGTCCTTTTTCTAAAATCTGGGATTTTTCGAGAATAAAAATATGCAGAAAAATCAGCAGGGAATCCTAAGAATAACTGTGCAACACGAGTCCATAATTCCATCATTCCGCCGCGGTTCCGCGGCACGAGCATGGCTCGTGCGGCGGATCCGCGGCAGGTTTGTCGTTTTGTGCGTCTATTTCTGCACAGTAATTCTTAGTTTTGTGTTATGGTTTTCCTGGGAATTTTTAATATTTTTTCCAGAGTTGAATTTTCTGGGTTGATTTGGGGATTCGGTGTTTCGATTGGAGTATCAAATTTTGTTTATGTGGCTTTCCGGATAAATATTAGAATATGTTAAAAAGTTCGACCGGATATAAATACCCAATTTTTCCCCTGTCGGGAAATTTCCAAGTGTTGGATTTTTCCGTAGTTTAACGACGTTATAAGTAGTGCAAGTAACGCGATGGACCCTCTAGAAGACAACAAACCTTAACTCGATTATGTGACCGTCTTGAACTGCCCTTTGAACCTTCGGGTTTGGGGCAGTACGGCGTGCCACATGTGAGGCGTTGGCTTGACCCTTCTACGGCTGGACCGTTGGTACTGAGGCACGAACTGAATGTTTTTAGACTTATTTCATGTGTTGATCTGTATCGGGAAAACTTGGGTGTTCGACTGTTTGATCGAAAAGTTTAACATTTTCTATTTATCCGGAATGGGATACAATAATTGGAATTCACAATAAGTTATGAGATAACTGAATGAATGTTATAAACATAGCAGTTTAGTCTCACATGATCGGTTGCCACGGAATTTTGATGTGATCAAAAGTCTGTCGCAATCACGTAGCGTACGCGGATACTCGCCGGTAAACTTAATAGACTGCTACACTCCATAGCCCCGACCGAGTGACTGTAGGAGAACCCCGTCGCCGAAAGCATCCGTTCGGGTGCTCGCGGCAGCGGTGTTCCGCCTTGGTGCACTTCGTCGACGGTATCGGGGGTGCGGCCGCCTACTGAAGTTTGCGACGAGCATTCGATCAGGATGTCGGGAATCTTGTTGAATTGCCCGACTTGATATTGAAAAGAGTTTTCGATTTTGAGACTAAAATGCGGGGTTTATAATTGTTAGGCATGCGATGTCTAAGTAATTCATTTGGTCAGGCATGTGATGTCTGAGGAGGTTGCGGATTCCAACTGTTGTAGTTTTACACTTTCTTTTCTGTGACCGTAAGTGTAATATGTGATATCGCCGGTTTCGTTGCTATATGTCAACGACAATTGGGATGCGCATATTTACTTACGTTGATGACATGTGATGTTATGTGTTGCTGGATATGTTATATTGGATCGTCGTGTTTGAATAGCCGGGGGTTTTTATGTGAGATGAGTGTTTTTCATTTTCATTCATGTAAAAACTTGTATGTAATATTCTTTTATTGGGGCACTTCCAGGTTGCGGAAGATGTCACCGTTTGTATATTATTTACTTTTCTGCACTAGGATAGACCCAAGGAGGAGGGCACAAGTAACCGGGTTCTGGAGTCCAGTGGGAGACCAACTCGAGGAGTCGAGTCCGGGTCTCCTAACTCCAGAATTGGTAGGGTTGCTTGCCGCTCTCGTAGGGGTCTAGGGGTGTGGGTTTGGCTATTCATCACGACCGTGGAATCCGTGTTTTATACTGGCTCGTATTGAAAACACGGACGTCCTAGTATATCCAATATTTCATATGATTCTTCTGCTGCGATATCTGTGATGTGATCATGTGATGTTCTGTGATAGATACAGTATATAGTATATATGATATATTATATAGGCGTTACTTATGTTTTACACCCGCGCTAGCCCTGCCCCGCTCTGCCGTTAGTTACCTAACCTAACGGTGCACGAGGGGACATCGAGGCAAATGCGGATGGCATAAGTGTACGTCGTATTTATCTGTGATGTTTAGGTACTTAAATGATGGGACTTCATTAATGTGATTAATGAAATAAAAGAAACCTAAGATGTTCTAGAATCGAATTACAAAATAAAACAAGTAGCTACAGTTCTTACTTTGCACAGCGGTATATGTGATATATCCTGCACCTTATTCGATGAGGAAAGGACCGAGATCCCTTCACCGGGAGTGACTCCTTTAGCAATAACTGGCAGATGCTACACACTCGGTTTGTCTTTTGATTGCTTTTAAGAGTTTTTGCTTTGCACAGTGATATATATGATATATCCCGCACCTCATTCGACGAGGAAAGGACCGACGATCCCTTCACCGGGAGTGACTCCTTTAGCAAAACTAGAAAAGCCTCAAAAACACTCCATTTCAAAATTCATTCGATCCTACAACGATATAAAGTTCATTACGCAAAAGGTTTTCTTAAAAACCTGTCGTAGCCCTCCGTCATTTCAGATAGGTAATAGTTAGTATTCGTGCTGCGTTTGTTGACTCAGTCAAGGCGTAGTGTGCGGTAGCTGATTATTGTTTATCTGCAAAGCATATGATGCGATTGGATTAGGGTAGTCGTGCGGCCTTGTTGACTCAGTCAAGGGTCGTGCGGGTGGGTTTAATTCAATCGAGAAATGACGGGTTGAACTTTACTTGTGGTCTATGATTTTTTGACTCAGTCAAGGTCATAGGTCGCTTGGGGCAAAATATTATCGGGAATTTCAAGTGTTGAAATTTGCAATGAGATTGCATACCTTCTATGAGATAGTTGGATCCCGATACCCGCTGCGAGTAAGAGTTACTCCTGGGAGAGTTTTATACATTACAATTAGCCGATCAAGTAGGTGTCTAGAAAGGTGTCAACGGGGTTACGCCTCTGGGAAAATGAGGTTTACATTAATTAGGTTCGTGCGAAAGCACGGGGGACCTCCCTCAAAGTACCGACACTGGCCTGGCTGAAAGATTGGCAAACTTGTAGTGTGTAATTAATCCCGGCTAGTCTTTCCTTTTAGGGTTTGAAGGAAGATTTGATAAAAAGCAGTGGGAGCCATCCTGATTAGATAAAATAATAACCAATCTATTCTTGCAAGAGCGCACGCTGAGTGTTTTCTTCTCTCTCTCTCCTGGTAGCGACCATATCACGCCTTAATCAAGATAATAATACGGATTATTGACCGAACCCGCTTGTTATACTGAGCTGGGGAACGTTGGTCCCGCTCCAACTTATAATTGTTATAAGACAGAGCAGGAAATTGGGGATTACCAGAATTCCCGTGCCGCCCAAACGAAGAGAGTGCATGCTGATGCATCATCTTCGGGTGTGTTCATTATACAGAACTGTTTCTCAGTATCCTTTACGTCCTGGGTATGTGATACCAGATCAGGATCCCAGATATGTAATATGTTACATAGGGCTACAGAAAGGTAGAGAACTGAGAACGGGTGATAAGTTTCATGAGGCAGAAAACGGGGCAAGTGTTGCAGCCAAGTCTGTTGGTCACTGTCATCCTGTATTACCAATACATTGATTCTGAACGAATGTTATTAGATACCGAACCTGATATACAAAATCATATCAGTCTCTTTATTAGTAAAGAAACGGTAAAATTTTGTATTGTTGGATAATGTTTTGAACATTTCCTATATCAAAAGTTAATCGGTTCAGGCACGTTATCTAAAAGCATTGATGTTCTAAATCAAACTACAGTTCTTAGTATATGGAACACACACAAGAGGAAGAGTTCAGAAATGAACGGATTCTTCTTGAGGTATTGTAGACTAGGTCAGATCAATGCGACCCGACTGGCTAAAGTTACATAAAGATGCATATTTAAATCAGTTTGAATCTACATCTTGTGAAACTTGCCAGTCATGTCACAAAGATATAATGACACTAGCTCTGTTTATTGGAAACAGAGAAAGAGTTGGTGAACTCTTGGGATGATACATGTTGATATATGTAGGTCCCCTGTCTACACATGCCAGAACTGGTTCTTTGTACTTCGTTACATTCTCTGATGATCTCTCGAGATTCAGACATATGTTCCTGTTGAAACACAAGTCCGAACCTTTTGAGATATTCACAGAATATAAGTTAGAAGTAGAGAACCAAAATAAGGGTATAAGTATTATGTCCTATGATGAGATCAAGGAGGAGAATACTTGAACACGGAAATACTGGGCTATTCTAAAGGAGAATGAGATTCTCTCTCAGCATTACTCCTCTGTATACACCATAGCACGATGGTATATCAGGGCGGAGCAATCACACCCTATATGATAAGGTGTGCTCTATGATGAGTACTACTGAGTTACCTGTTTCCTTTTGGGGGTTATGCACTTATGAAGTTGCATACCTATTGAATAGGGTTCCAATCAAATCAGTTGCCTACCACTTCATATTTGATATGATAAGGGAAGAGCCCATCTCTCAAGTTAGTTGAGATTTGGGGTTGTCCAGCCTATGTCTGAAAAGCAAATTCCGGACAAGCTCGAGGCAAGGTCTGTAATGTAGAACTGGAAAGGTTCCAGCTATACAAACTACAGCAGATGATTTGATACAACCAAAGGATTCAGTAGATTCCAACGAACCTCAGCCTCTGTTTCCTGATTTAAAATCAGGAAAGCTTCTGTGGAAAGCTTCTATGGAAAGCTTCAAAAGGGGGTCACGTGCTCACACGTGACTAGTGGTCACGTGTTGGCACGTGACACCTAAAAACGTCGTTAAGGCAAGTTCAATTCCCTGACTGCGAAGAAGGAAAAGAAAAGCTTCAAGGAGAGTCGCGTGCTCCCACGTGACCAGGGTCACGTGTTGGCACGTGACGTTTAAATACAAGCGTCAAAGGCACGTCGGGTAACTGACCAAGTCAAGAAAAAGGCTTCAGAAGAAGTCACGTGCTCCCACGTGACCAGGGTCACGTGTCGGCACGTGACGTTCAAGGCAGCAAGCGCGTCTCCAGAACAACCAAGGAAAGAGAGCTCAAACAAAGGGTCACGTGCTCACACGTGACCAGGGGTCACGTGGTAGCACGTGATGTTTAAGCAGCAATCAGAAGACACAGCGCAGAAAGCTCGTTCCAAAAGGGGTCACGTGCTCACACGTGACCATGAATCACGTGGTCACACGTGACTGGCTTCCAAAGCCCATGTTGACGACAGAATTTAAATTCTGAAGGAAATTCGAATCTTTCCAAAGGAAAGTAATTATTTGGGACTAATCAAATTAAAGACTCAGAGATGATTAAAGATCATCTATCTATGGAAAATCTCGGCTTTGGGAAAGATTTCCCCCTTAAATCTAACCAAAATATCAAAGGAGAATCTCTGAATTCAAGATCCAATGGTGAATAAAATTCACCTAATAATCCAAAGGCCCAAAATGAATTATGGATGCAAATCAAATCTCCCAATGAAGATTCGTCAAAAAAACTGATTGATGCGGCTGCCTCTCCTATAAATAGGAGCCAAGAGACAAAAAAAAAGATATACATGCGCAGAGAAGAAAAGAGAAAAGGAGAAGAGCTTTGATACTTCGAAAAGACTCAGATCTTCTGCAAAAAACCCTAGGTAAGAAAGGGAAGGCATTTTGAAAGAAGCAGAATTTAATTCTCAACAGAGTTTAACTCTGATAATATAAAAGCAGAAGAACTTATTTCTTCTCTCTTTGATAGAGGATCTGCAAAGTGCACATCTCCCCTTAAGGTTGAGAATTTAATTCTCAACGGGTTGAGATCCTGCCATGCAGATCCAAAACATAGAGAAGGAGTGCGAACTTGAGAATTTAATTCTCACAGAACTATAGGAATTTAATTCCTCCAAAATAAAAGTGGGGCTAGACCCTATATCATGGGAATTTAATTCCTTCAAAACAAAAAAAAAGAGAGAAACAGGGTTTAACCCTAATTAAAGAACTTAGTTCTGTTGAAACAACGATCATCATTTCCTCAAAAATTTTATTAGGGTTCAACCCTATTCAGCCCTTCACATAAACGGGGAATTTAACTCCCGCAGAAAATTCAGAGTTAAACTCTATCCCAGAATACAAGTCTTCAAAAGAAAGAAGGATTTAATTCCTCTGAAATTAAAAAGTCTCCGGAATTTAATTCCTGAAAAAAGGAGTAACAAATCCTCTGAAAAAACCACATTAAGGCAGGGTCACGTGTCACCACGTGACCCCCCCTCAAAAGCCCTACAGAAAACCCCTTTGAGGCAGCACCCCACGTGACCCACGTGACTTTCAGCAGAAGCCTTAACGCATAGGCATTTGAATGCCCATCACGTGCTGACACGTGATGCTATCAAAAGATGCAGTAATTTCAGCAGAACAAATGGAGGAAGGGCGCTCTCACGTGCTGCCACGTGACCCCTCTTGTCTTAGTGTTTAACACTAAATTGAAACTCTCGCACTCAGTGTTAAAATATTGTTGGGCCTTAGTGTTCAACACTAATTAAAAAGCTTTATCTGCAGTGTTCAACACTGATTACCTTAGTGTTTAAATACTAATCTGAGATCTTCATTTGCAGTGTTCAACACTGATCTGTTTTAGTGTTTAACACTAATTTGAGAAGCCTTATTGCTGGTGTTTAACACCAATTATTTCTTAGTGTTAAACACTAACTCGTTAAACCGCATTCCCAGTGTTCAACACTGATTGCTCTATAGTGTTTAACACTAGGCTTTGGCCCAATTGGCTAAATGGATAGAGGCAAAGCCTCTCCTTCAATGGATCAGCAAAAAGTCAATGTTTCAGACCCGACTGGACTTAGCCCAAGCTGGCCATAAGTCCTCAATTTGTGATTAACTGGGCTAATGGGCTCATAACATAATTAATCAGTCTCGACCCCAAATTGGGTCAGGGACTATTAAATCCATTCCGGTTCTAGGGTACATCTCTTCACTCCTTTGAAACTTGGCATTGTAATCCCTCAATGTCTTCAAAGAGGTGACGGGTCCCGACGGCCACTCATGATATGGACTGTGGGGTCCTTAAACCCATGCCTAATGCAAAATTCCTGGTTACGTGGAACACGGATAATGTCACTCTTTGACCCCGTGGGAAACGTCCAGAGCGGATCCTGGTCCTCGCAGAGCACGGCAGTGAACCCGTGTGAAGCATCCAGAGCGGAGCCTGGTCCTCGCCAAGCACGGCAGTGAACCCGTGTGAAGCATCCAGAGCAAATACTGGACCGCAATGTCCTTAAACTACCCACGGACCGCAATGTCCTTAAACTACCCACGGACCGCAATGTCCTTAAACTACCCACGGACCGCAATGTCCTTAAACTACCCACGGACCGCAATGTCCTTAAACTACCCACGGACCGCAATGTCCTTAAACTACTCATGGACCGCAATGTCCTTAAACTACTCACGGACCGCAACGTCCTTAAACTACCCATGGACCGCAATGTCCTTAAACTAGAACAATAGAGCCCCGCATGCTCTTTTGTCGGATCTAAACGGTCCCGTTTAAGTTGATCTTAGCCTCAAAGATGACTAACGTATCCTTAAACCTTCAAACAGAGTGGACTATAAATCCCCCCAATCAACTTTGGTTCAAGGGTACATCTCTGAACTCCTCTGACATCTGTCGTTGTAATCCTTCAACGTCGTTAGAGAGGTGACGGGTCCCGACGGCCATACATTCAATAGACCACTAGGTCCCTAAACTGGAACATTAGAGCCAATTGCTCTTTTGTCGGATCTAAACGATCCCGTTAAGTTGATCTTAGTCTCAAACTGGACTAACGTATCCTTAACAAACGTTTGAGTTGATCTTAGCCTCAAGTATGGCTGACGTATCCTCAAACCAAACCCCCAAACCCAGATCTAAGATAATACGGATTTGGACTAGTCCACGCCCTACGGGCGACGACATAACTCAGTCTCCGTAAACAATCCACGGGCAACAAAACACAAAACAAACACCCACGACACGAAGTGACCAGCTGGAGAAGGAGAAAGTTGTTACCGCAATGCGGTAGCGTAATTAACTGCAGGGGCTTGCGCCTGCAGGGAAGAGCGTCCCCACAATCAAAAACCCCTCAAGCGAGGGGGAATCTGACGAAGTCTGCTACATCGGACGCATCCGTTTAAACCTTCGATACATGGTGCCATAAATCAACTTGGCATCTTCGGAGAGGTGAACGGATAGCACCAATTAGCATCTGCCCCGAATCACAGTGCCAAGACACCGCAGTCTTGTGCGCCGTCTTTCGGAGGGGAACAGCCTCTCCGCCGATTTAGTAGGGTTCCTCACCCACCTGAGAGATGCTTCTGTTTCTCTATGACAGTGGGAGCGAGGATTGCATCATGAGATGATGACCCAACTAGTTTCGAGCTGGCCATCAGGAGTGAGACTCTGTAAGAATGGCTGGATGCTTAGCGATCTGAGATGGAATCCTTATACACCAACAAAGTATGGACTTTAGTTGCTATATCTGAAGGGTTAAATCCCCATCAGGAGCAAGTATATCTTGAGAAGATTACTTGGTGTAGATGGAAAAGTTGAGACTTTCAAAGCTAGACTTGTTAAAGGTTTTCGTCATTAACCAGGCGTGGATAATGATGAAACCTTTTCAAGTATCTATGCTTAAGTCCATCCAGATCCTACTTACCACGGCTACATACCATGACTACGATATCTGGTGGTTGGGTGTCATGACTGCTTTTCTAAATGATATTTTGGAAGAGAGCGTCTATAAGTACACAGCCAGAGGGCTTCGTAGACAGTGGGAGCAGCGGAAACGTGTGCAAGATGCTTTATAGGATAAAGCAGGCATCGCGGAGTTGGAACATCTGTTTTGATGGATTAGTCAAACAGTTTGACATCATCAAAATGGTAGATGAACCTTGTATATACAAAAAGGTAGTAGGGAGTATGGTGATGATCCTCGTAGAGTACGTGGATGACATACTCCTGATAGGGAGGGAGTTTCCTATGCTACGCTCGATCAATCTCCGCTTATCACAATGATTCTCCATATAGGATCAAAGTGATACCTCCTAAATCCTGGGTTTTGGATCTATGAGATAGATCTAATTGGATGTTAGGATTCTCACTAGTTGTAGTGAGACAGTATCAATAGACCCTGGGGAGAATCACTGGAATGGTTCCAGGGTGATAAAGACGACTGAATGTCAGTCGCAGGCATTGTCTTTACCCTCAATAAAGGGACGGTATGTTGGAAGAGTTCCAAGCTAGATACCGTGGCATACTAGACGATAAAGGCAGGATACATCGCTACTAAAGATGCTACCAAAGAGGCTGTTTGGGTGTATATTGGTTCATGAGATGAACTATGTTCCTCCCATTGTGTGACAATGGAGTTGTGGCTTATGCCAAGGAACGCAGGTCCCATCAGTGATCCAGACATATTCTAAGGCAGTGTCGCCTGATCATGGAGATAGTTGATCTCCAGGGTGATCGAGGTTTGGAGAGTAGACTCAGAGGACAACACAGCGGATCCACTCACAAAGGCCTGTTCCCAGAGAGAGACTTTTATGGGATGGTTGAGTATGAGATACTACAACCACTGCTGCAGATGGCCCTAGTGCAAGTGGGAGATTGTTAGTTATATGTATGCCCTAGAGGCCATTACTGTACATTGGATGTATATTGTAGTGGATGCTGGGACATATATAGGGAGGACTTTCTTGCTCGACATGATAGTATGCTATCTGGTTGATCTTTACCTTAACGTGTACACTGATTGTCTCTCTGTTACATGTTGGTAAAGCCCTTAGGATGTGTGCTTGACTACCTGGACTATGATGCGGATCATACTAGTGGGGACATGGTAGTCTATAAGTACATCCTTCAAAGTCCCTAGTCGTGGGTGTATCGAGATGGGGCATCGATATACCAGAGTAGACTAGCGTGTACCTTCTCGACCCATACAGATGGGCGATGGATGATCCCATATCCATTGGTGTTTGACATCAGAGATGATATACGGGTGCTCAGTAGAGACTGGGTACACTGGACGGACTCGTCGAGAACTCCCAGATGGTATTATACCTCACGTCAGATGGCAGTTCTCTGGTGACACTGGTACAGAGTAGTCTGTTGACCCGAGATCGTCATAGAGTCTTGTGTGGTTCCCACTGTGCTTTGATTTCCACCTTACCACGTCCAAGAGGGCGTGCAAAACGGTGGTTTTTGGGTACAGTCCCGAGTCACATGGAGGCAATGAGCGATAGGTGGGGATTCGTCTCTCCCGGTATAGGGAGTTGATGTTGCGCTGTGTTCGATTGGCTATAACAGGAAATCCCTGGCCAGGGTTGCTGAGATTTACTGGTAAGTGTTACCAGTAGTTTCTCGAATAGTTATAGACCTCATATCGACACGACTTATCGAGCTATTGGGGTCTGACGTTTACCACCCCTAGGCGAGATATGCGACATATCAGACGATCAGACCGGACTGTACGGTAGTGTACTGGTTGGATTCACTGGAGTGTGAGCGGGCTTGCTCGTCGATCTTCAGATCGCTCAATACCCGGGTGGCCGTTACGTTTAGCAGACCGCTTGCGGCTTGTGGATGTTTGATATGATCATCATCCGCTGCCGGCGTATTGACGAGTCTTTAGAGTCCTACACAGAGGTTTCCTGGCTCAAGCGAAACGAAATAGGAGCGCATATGAGATATGTGCGGGACCGAGAATGATACCAGTATGTGATACTGTATTCGATTCTCGCGATATGTGACATTGATCGGTTATATGCGATGTAGCCGGGTTATCGGATCAAGTGTTGATTCGATAAGTTGTTACTGTTGATATTAGTCGGTTATATGCGATATGACCGGATCATTAAATCAAGTGTTGATTTAATGATTTAATGCATAATTATATATTTGATATATTACTTTGCATTAACTAGTATCGGTTCACTTAAGATGGATTTTCTCACTCGGATGTGCGCATTGTATATGCGATATATTTTTGTGCACTTGATTGTATCATGTTTGATGATGCATGCAACATTGGTTAGTGTAAAGAATTAAACCTAGGTTAAGTATATGGTTAAGGTTTCTATTTATTTGTCCATTCATTTATCTTTTTATTTGGATTAAAATGAAATGACAAAAGAAAAACAAAATGGTTATCATTCTTTCTTTCTTTCATGAAGCTTGATGAAGCTTCATGAAGCTTTGACCATATGACCATTTTGTCTTTTAGCTTAACCCTAACCATTGCATTAAACCATGATTAGTTCTCTACACTTAACTATGGTCATGTTATGATAAGGATTGATTATTCTTTTCTTTTTTAATTAGCTTATCATAACTTTATCTTCTTCTTCTTCTTCATCTTCAAGTGAAGAAAGCAAGCTCCATCAATGGTGATTGATGGAAATGAGTGAGAAATCCAAAACAAAAGTCTACCCACCTCCTATTTCTTCATCCTCTATCTCTTGCCAAGTAGTAGAGTGTGTTTCCTTCACAAGTTTTCAAGACTTGGTGAAGGTGGAGCTCGATCTAGTGATGCTTCGACGTAGATCATCTTCGGCACGTCGTCGACGACCTAGCCCGTCCATTCTCCGATGAAGCCGACGCTAGAGCCCGGATTTGATTTGGACAGCGGAGAGGACCTCATCTCGGAGCCGTGGAGGTGGAGGACCGGATCTACAAAGGTTGTATTTCCGTATCTCTTAGTTAAGTGTTAACTAGTTTGTTTTTCGCCTAGACATCTAGCCAACGATCCGTAGTCTAGGGTTTTCCGGCACCGTAAAATTTGAAATTGGCATGATCGATGCCTTGTGAGACCTCCTTAGGGTGCCTAGGAACCCCTACAGTCGAGGTGACAACGATAGCATTCGGTGGTTCATAACGAGGTCAAATAAATTCTTTGTCTTGTCATGAGAAAAGGAGTATTTCCCCTATCTTCTTGTCAAGGTTCGACGCAAACGTTTATTATTCTGATGATTATGTTCTTTGTATCCGCCCTGCTGTTGTTGGGTATTGGCGGCAAACACAGCCTTGTTCTTGCCACGATTGCTTCAACATTCTTTTCCTGCAGAGGAGGACGGAGGCAGCTGCATTTGGGGAGTAGTATGACTCATCCCTTCTGCGGATTGTTTGCTCAGGCGCAGTCGTTTGGCCTTTTCATAGATGGTTATCTCACGCTTTACGATATCCTCTCCCTCTTGAACAGCTTCCTTTATCATCTTATCAATAGGATCGTCTTGTGGAAGAGTTAGAGTACTTTTTGTGGACCCTGCCCCCTGCTCAGCCGTGTTGTTTTCCAACGAAACGCCTTCTACTTCATTTTATACAAAAGAATAGAAGACCATGTAGCAACTTTCTAAACGCTCATGTTCTTCTGTATGGTCATCTTCTTCACATCGCTATCTTCAAAGAGATGCCGGAAAATTCTTCAAGTGTAATGGGTGTATGCGTCTTCTGATTGTATTATTCCAGTGCATCGATATACTTCTGAAGGTCGATACGCCTATTAACATATTTGTCGGGTTGTACGGGTTTCTTAGTCTTCTTCTTCTTCTTCTTCTTAGAAGAGGGGATTGGGATGCTTTTCTCCTTATCATCCACCTTGGGCTTGGGACGTGGTATCAACATCCCTTCAATGACTTATGGCTCAAGTGGACTTTTCTACATGATTGCGGGACAGGCGCGAGGTCTTTTAGTATCCTCTTAGTTTTTGATGTGAGGACCATTTCCCACAGGCTTTCCGCTACCATTGAGCAAGAGGCCCCTGCCATGTCTTCTTTCTTCATGATATGCTTTTACTGCGGATCCACCATCCAGCTGTCCATTAGCATGAATTTGCCTTGCTTATACTGATCTTAGACCCAATTTTTGAATGTGAAGCAGGCTTCGATCGGGTGACTTATAACCTGATGATATGGGCAATAGTTAGGGTCGTTGACCGCAATTGCTTGAGCTGATCGCCGCGGTTCCGGAAGAGACAACATACGGTTCTTCATGGCAAGTTAGAACAGCTTCTTCGTCTTGTCATGAGTAAAGGAATATCTGCATCCCAACTTCTCTTTGAGGGTGGGACCCGAACGATTGTTATTCTAACGGCCAGACACTTTGTAGCCGCCTTGTTGTTGCTTAGCATTGGCGACAAACACTGCTTTGTTCTTGCCTTTGTTGCTTCGAGATTCCCCTCCTGTAGAGGAGGAGATCTGGTTAATCTGCTCCAGTTGAACCATCCTGTCGAGAAGCTCTTAATATGTAGTAGGCTTGGAGAAAGACAAGAAAGGGTAGACCTTCAAGTGTGGGTTGAAGGTGTGATCAGTCATATTTATTGCATATTTGTACGGTCATTTTTCCTATTATTATTAATTACTAAAAGGTGTTATTTATAATTTAAGAACATATGTGGGTTTATTTGTAAAAAGATTATTGTCATAAGTTTCTTAATTTTTAATTAATATAATTGGGGAATATATGCATATCATATTTAAATAAAATATCCATGAGATTATTTATTATTAAAATATGCATATCATATCAAATATTCTCAACCAATATTATTAAGATATCATATCAATTAATTGGTTGGAATATTATCTCAAATAAAACAAATACTACTAACAATTTGATTTGAGATATTGTGCAGGTATGATAATAGATCAGTTCAGGTGTCAAATATAAGTAGGAGATCCACATCAAATCAAATTAACAAACCAAATCTGCAGAATGGTAAGAGCAAATTGAAGAATCTTGAAACGACAGAGAATAAGAGATATATTTTCAGAATATTTTTATCAGAAAGATCTCTGAATATCGAGAGAAGAAGCCACGAAGAATCTGGATACTCAACTCCACCAGAGGGTGGCGGATCCGCGGCTATATGGGTTATTAGGCGGCGAAAGCGCGGTCGATTGGTGGCCATAGGATGTGAAACTTTAGGGGCTTGATCGTCCTTGCACACACATCAATCTGACATCTAGGGTTTCAAATTCCAGAGCCTATAAAAGGACCGAGAGCTATCTATCTATAATCATCGAACAATCTATCGACTGATCTACCGATCCAGCAATTTAGAGAAGACTAGGGTTTTGTAATTTAGTTTTGCAGCAAGTAACTTCTATAATGCAATAGTTTATTCAATAAAAGGTAGTTCCTTCTTTTAATTTTGTCGCCTTTACTTTCCACAATTACTTTCTGCATTTACTTTCCGCAATTTTAATTTTTGTTTAACTTATGGGTTCCGTATTCTTCCACCTTTCTTTTACGTCGTTGATCTCCATGAGCGAGTAAATTCTCGCTTGTTAGGGTTTGTAGGATAGGATAGTATAATAGATGAACAATATCTCTCAAATTCTTTTTAAAGTTTTAATTTTTATAAATTTTAGAAAAATGAATATTAACCCTCTTATTGGGCGTGACATCAATTCATGATAGTCACGACCATGATTTGAGATTCGTTAATACTTATTTTGTTAAGGGCTTAAGATAAATAGAGATCAATGGAAGGACGCGGGTCAGTAAAGGGAAACCCTAATTCCCTCCAAGAATCCTAATCCACATTCATCGATATTTCTCTAGTATTAAATAATTAAAAGATAAAAAGAATTATTTTTAAATCTCCATTCATTAACTATTAAATCCTATAAAACCTACAAGCTCTTTTCTTATAAACTTTTCAAACCTTCTTAGTATAAAACGATAAAAATCCCGCATTTCTTCTATTAACTCGTCTAAAACAAGAAAAGTAGTTCACCATTTCCCTGTGGACGACCTGTACTCACTAGCGGTTAGTTATTGCGACACCGTTATTGATTGTGGTAATTAGAACACATAAAGACTCACTTTTTCGAATCAGTCAAATGGCGCCATTGCCGGGAAAACGGTCGTAATATTTTTCTTGTTATTCGGGTTGATTTCTAAAAAAACCAGAAAAAATAGAAATAGAAATAAAAATAAAAAACCGCATTTTGTATTTTTAACAATTTTTGTGCACGTTTTGCGAGAAATCTGGAGCACTTGGAGTGAACCAAGAGAAATTCAGATACTTTCATGTAGGAGCAGAGGAGCATTGAGGTTCGGTGCCAAATTTTGGAGAGCATATCGCACCAAACGGCGGTGGAACCGCGGCCCAATAGAGCATTTGGCGGCTA
Source organism: Agapanthus africanus (assembly GCA_030015575.1). NCBI lineage: Eukaryota > Viridiplantae > Streptophyta > Magnoliopsida > Asparagales > Amaryllidaceae > Agapanthus > Agapanthus africanus. The sequence continues at coordinate 214,259,337 of CM057338.1, forward strand.
AACCACGGTCAATTGGGGTGTTAGGCCCCCAAATCTTTCTTGTATCATTTCCTTTTCTTTCTCTCTCCTCTAAAGCTCCAATAAACTGTTTTTACCTGCAGATTTTTTTGCAAACAGCGCCGCTAAAAAAAATCTTTTTGCGTGTTTTAAATTTTGGTTTGTTTTGCATAATTAAAACGGACACTAATGGGCAAGAAACCCAAATGCAGATTAGGTGGGGATTTTATCACCCTTCCTAGACCCCACAAATCACAAACAAGCATACGTATCACCCTATATTAATAAAAAATATCTAGACCAACCCTCTAAAGACAATCGCGCTCAATTAGGATAAAGGAGTGTCGTAGGTAATCTATTGTTTATCCGTATTTTTCTTGTGCTGTCTATGGCAAGTGTGACTAAGGAAAGTGGTTTACTTAATTAGGCCCGCTATTTCGGTGATTCGTATAGTGGATAACTCCCACTTACCTGGCACTTAACTGGCTGCAAGATTTATAAGGAGGTGATAGAGGATTTATCCTACGTCTTATCCTTTGGAAGTCTAGGAGCGGTCTAGTGATTTGATTTAGATGACCTTAGCTCTAAGAATTGTTTGTACATATTTGTGATTGGTTGAGTCAAGTCTCTCTTTCCAAGCAAAACAATTTCAAAAAATCCAAGAAAAGAAGTTTAAGAAAATATTTTCCCATTTCCCCATCTTTTCTTTTCATTCTCTTATAATGGGTAACCCAAACCGACTAACTCTTGGCGAGTTTTACTACACACAATCAGATATTTTTTATATTATTATTGCTTTGGTAGAACTTCCGACCCCGCCATTTCTTTAAGGGATAGGATAGAGCGATCTAGAAATACCAGTTGGACACCTCACTCAAGTTCCTATCACCCGTGTCAAAATTCAACACCTTCTTATGTTGATAATCCTTTTAAAACTAGCGAGAAAACTTTTAAACCCATGTTCATTGCTGAGCATATTGCGAAGGCTCGTAATCAAAGTTTCATATCTTTCACTACTCCAAAACCGTTAGGGCAACAATTACAATCATTTCCATATAAAAATGTTGGTACTCCTTTTGAGGCGAATATGGAAACTTCTAAACCCATGACCATTGTTGAGCAAATTGCAAAAGCCAGTCGTCAACAATTCAACCAATTTCAATCTTCTTCATATCATAATGTTGATCTTAATCCTATCTATGAAAATTGGATCCATCTTTCTAACTCTTATCAACAGTACCAAAGTTTTACACCCTCTCATGTTGATACTTCTCTTGAGGCTAATGTGGCAATTCGTAAACCCGTTTCTATTGTGGAACATATTGAGGATTGAAACGATATTCAGTCTTCATCTCACACATCTGGTTCAATAATGCTCGACACCCAAGTTCGTTTACCCATTTATTACACACTTTCTTTGGTTCTTCTCATCTTCTTTCACTTCCACCGAGATTTGATGAACCACACTCCGATATTTCGAGTTCTATGATTCTTGAAAGACCACTTGATTTAGACTCTTTTAAGGATAAGGTAGACAAGTTTTTCGAGTCACCTACCTCCATAATTTCTGACGAATTGAGTGTTTTGAATCCTGGAGCGTAACACGTTGACCTTAAAACTTTCAACATTTCTAGTGAATCTGCCTATTCCACTGATATAGATATTGATTCCTTTCTTTCCGATGAGATCATCATTCGGAACATTGATGAATGTTTTGAAAGTATTTTCGCCGAAGAACTCACGTTCCTTGAAGACTTGGATGCCGTGATGAATCAAACTCCATCGAAAATTCGTGTGCCTCGGTTTGAGGCCGAAGAAGTTGAATCGCCAGCCCTTCTTCTTATCACATACGAGAATGCGACTATTCCACTCATTTCTTATCTTTCAAAATTCTCATTTTCATTCACACTCACCTTTTCGTCTCCACCAACCGAAACGTAAATCCTTTCGATTACACCTCTTATTTTCCCCCCACTTCATCTCTTATCGTTACTCTTATTTCTGTTTCTTCTACTCGAGACATAATACAACCTCCATTCTTATACAGTCTCGAGTCATCTTCATGTCTATCCGTTACACGATCTTTTACCAACTATGGTGTTACCTTGATGAAATATTTGAATGGTTGGTTTTAATTTTTGGGCTTTGTAAAGACTTGTATATACTAATGCGATATCCCCCCCTTATGTTGAATTTCAATGAAAACGCTATTTTACTCAAGTTTGGAGGAAAGAAGGAAAATATTTTTACAATGGCTCTTGAAAGAAAGAAATTTTTTGCATGATTGTGAGCCAAGAACAAGTTTGGGGGAGGATTTCAATGTCATTTACTCTTGACCCCTTTTTGATACCATCTTATTGAACTATTCCTCCTAGTCTTCAGGTTTTGAGCTTATAGGACAACATCAGTGAAGACACTGCTGTAAACAAGTTTGGGGGGATGGTTTGTATGAATGGTTTGTATGTATCCATGCATCAAATGAAAAATATTTCATTGCATTGCATAAAAAAAATTGAAAATAAAAGTTAGAAAGTGAAAAATATATATGAAATAACGGAAGAGATTAAGAAATGCAAGAAAATTAGATATTTTAAAATGAAGCTGGTAATACGTAGTCATGAGCTGTTGTCCCAAGAGTTGGTAAGATGAAAAAATTACTAGTCTGCGGATAGAAATAAGTCTGAAAAATAGTCTCTATTCTTGAGTCTAAACTTCTAAACGTTGATATCCTACTATATGCACTTGCATACATCTTAAAACTTGGGATAGTAGAGAATACCTTGAAATACTCTTACCTGAAAACCAAAGAATGAAAAAAAAATCAACAAAATATAAATGACACATAAAATAAAAATTAAAAGAAAAATGAACACTGGTTTTGTAATTACTTAAGGAAGCATAAAAAAATATAGCGATGGTGCCTTATCACCTAGTGCTTTAGACCAACTGGTTTGGGAGTCACTACTAAGCCTTAAGTGTTGCAAGACTAGGATATTGCTAATTACTCCATAATAAGTGAGCACATTCGGTAATCAGTTAGTTAGTGCCTCAAGAAGTATTAACAGTCGTATGAGAAATGTGTGAGCAAATCAAAAAGTATTAAGGAATATGGATAAAGGGTATGATAGCTTGAATTGAATTCTCCAAGTGGAGGGATGACTTTTACATACACGTAGGGGTATATGATCGATGTTTGGAAGAAATTTAGGGAAGAAGACTAAAAACGATATTTTATTGAGGGATGATATGATTTCCAATATCTTTTCAAAACCATTAAGATAGGGCTCATGACAACTAAAAAGCTAGTGTCATTTGAAATACTTATTTCCAAGTTTTTTCTTTTATATGTTCTTTAACTTTGCATGTAATTTTCATCTTCTTTTTTTTATTTTGGGATCTTGTGGGTGTAATCTGCTGAAAAGCCTCAGGAGACAACACTCCTCCTATTAGGGACACTTAGAGGTTTAACGGTTTGTTGCACGAGATAAGTGCAATCGTGTTGCCTACGAAAGTGTGTTACGTTTTTCTTTTTCTTTTTAAAATAAATAGTTTGCTTGGGACGATCAAAGATAAGTTTGTGTGTATTTGATCAGTCATATTTATTGCACATTTGTACAGTCATTTTCCCTATTATTATTAATTACTAAAAGGTGTTTTTTATAATTTAAGAACATATGTTGGTTTATTTGTAAAAAGATTATTGTCATATGTTTTTTATTTTTTAATTAATATAATTGGGGAATATATGCATATAATATTTAAATAAAATATCCATGAGATTATTTATTATTAAAATATGCATATCACATCAAATATTCTTAACCAATATTATTAAGATATCATATCAATTAATTTGTTGGAATATTATCTAAAATAAAAGAAATGATACTAACAATTTGATTTGAGATATTATGCAGGTATGATAATAGATCAGTTCAGGTCTGAAATATAAATAGGAGATCCACATCAAATCGAATTAACAGACCAAATCTGCAGAATATTAAGAGCAAATTGAAGAATCTCGAAATGGCAAAAAAATACGAGATATATTTTCAGAATATTTTTATCAGAATAATCTCCAAATATCAAGAGAATAAGGCACGAAGAATCTGTAGACTTAACTTCACCAGAGGGCAGCGGATCCGCGGCTAAAGGGGCTATTGGGCGGTGGATGCGCGGTCGATTGGTTGTCGTAGGATGTGAAACTTCAAGGGCTTGATCGTCTTTGCACAATATGACGTCTAGGGTTTCAAGTTCCAGAGCCTATAAAAGGACCGACTGCTATCTATCGATAATCATCGGACAATCTATCGATTAGTCTACTGATCCAGCAATCTAGAGAAAACTAGGGTTTTGTAATTTAGTTTTTCAACAAGCAACTTCTGTAATGCAATAGTTTATTCAATAAATGGTAGTTCTTTCTTTTAATTTTGTCGCATTTACTTTTCGCATTGACTTTCCGCATTTACTTTCTGCAATTACTTTCTGCATTTATTTTCCGCAATTTTAATTTTTGTTTAACTTATGGGTTCCGTATTCTTCCACATTTCTTTTACATCGTTGAACTCCATAAGCGAGTAAATTTTCACTTATTAGGGTTTATAGGATATGGTAGTATAATGGATGAACAATATCTCTTAAATTCTTTTTAAAGTTTTAATTTTTATATATTTTAGCAAAATGAATATTAACCCTCTTATCGGGTGTGACATCAATTCATGATGATCACGACCACGATTTAAGATTCGTTAATACTTATTTTGTTGAGAGCTTAAGACAAATAGAGATCAATGAAAGGACAAAGGTCAGCAGAGCGAAATCCTAATTCTCTCTAAGAACCCTAATCCACATTCATCGCTAATTCTCTAGTATTAAATAATTAAAAGATAAAAAGAATTATTTTTAAAACTCTATCCATTAACTACTAAATCCTATAAACCCTACAAGCCCTTCTCCTATAAACTTTTCAAATCTTCTCAGTATAAAATGATAAAAATCCCACCTTTCTTCTATTAACTCGTCTAAATTAAGAAAATTAGTTCACCATTTCCCTGTGGACGACCCGTACTCACTAGCGACTGGCTATTGTTGGGATTCCTTAGCACCCTACTAGGTTTTCACAGCAACTAGCATGCCAATTTCAAATTTTCTAGAGTGCTAATGAACCCTAACTTAGGATCTAGCTAGAGTGAACAGACAATATAAAGCATGTAATCAAACATTACAAGTAGTGAACAAGGAATACAACCTTTGTAGACCGGTCCTTCACTTCTAAAGCTCCGTGTAGAAGTCCCTTCGCGGCAAGTAGAGATCTCCCGAACTCTAGTATGGATTCCCTTGGAGAAATGAACAATCTTGCTCGAAGTCTTCGAGGCCGAAAATGATTTACGTCGAGGAGACTCAAACAAAAGCTGCCTCTTCACTAGATGATGAACTTTGTGAAGAGAACACCCTAAACTAAATGGCTAGTAGTAGAGGATGATGAAGTATGAATTTTTCTCACTTTAGATTTGATTTTCTCACTCATTTTCACCATTTTCCATGAAGCTGGAGAGCTAGAAGAAGGAGGTGAAGAAAACAACTCAAGAATAAAATCAAGTGGTGAATGGCAACCATGGGTGAGTTAGTATCATATACTAACCATTGTAGAGACTAAACCATGGCTAATTATAATGGTTTGGTTAATAAATATCTTATGTAAAACAAAACAAGTGGACTTGGTCAAAGAATCTTCAAGCTTTAAGAAACTTCAAGCCATGACCAATTTCCAACTCATTTTTTATTTACTTTAGATAAATAAAACCTCACATTATTGTAATCATGGTGTAAGTCACACACACACCCAAGTTGCATGTATCATCAAGCATGACACAAACAAATGTACACAAATATATATCGCATATACTCTTTGTGCACAATCAAGTGAGAAAAGTAATCTTAAGTGAGACAATACTAGTCAACGTAAATTGATATATCAAATATATAATTATACATTAGATTATTAAATCAACACTTGATTTAATAATCCGGCTATATCACATATAACCGACTAATATCATGTGTATCAATTTATCGAATCAACACTTGATTCGATAACCCGGCTATATCACATATAACCGACCGATGACACAAATCGCGAGAATAAAATACGGTATCACATAACCATATTAATCTTGGTCCCGCATATATCATATATGTGCTCCTACTCCGTTTCTCCTGAGCCAGGAAACCTCTGTGTAGGACTCTAAAGACTCGTCAATACGCCGGCAGTTGGTGATGATCATATCAAATACCCACAAGCCGTAAGAGGCATGCTAAACGTAACGGCTACTCGGGTATTGAGCGATCAGAAGATCAACAAGCAAGCCTGCTCATACTCCTACGAATCCAATCAGTAACATTACTATACAGTCCGGTCTCTTCATTTGATATGTCGCCTATCTCGTCTAGGGATGGTAAACATCAGACCCCAATAGCTTGATAAGTCATGCCGGTGTAAGGTCCATAACGGGCGAGAAACTACTGATAACACTTATCAGTAAATCTCATCTACTCTGGCCAGAGATTTTAGTTATGGCCACTCGAGCATAGCGCAACATCAACCCCCAAAACCGGGAGAGACGAATCCCCTCCTATCGCTCATTGCCTCCATGTGACTCGGGACTGTACCCAAAAACCACCTGTTTGCACGACTCAGTAGAGCCGTGGTAGGATGGAAATCAAAGCACAGTGGAAGACACAAAATACTCTATGACGATCTCGGGTCGACAGACTAACCTGTACCAGTGTCACCAGAGAACACCTATTTGACGTGAGGTATAATACCATCTAGGAGTTCTCGGCGAGTCCGTTCAGTGTACCCAGTCTCCACTGAGCACCCGTATGCCATCTCTGATGTCAAACACCAATGGATATGGGATCATCCATCGCCCATTACATGGGTTGAATAGATATACGCTAGTCTACTCTGGAATATCGATGCCCCGTTTCGATATTCCCACGACTAGGAATATTGAAGGATGAACTCATGGACTACCCAGGCCCCACTAGTATGATCTGCATCATAATCCTGGAAGTCAAGTACACATCCTAAGATCTTTATCAACATGTAACAGAGAGACAGTAAGTGTACATGTTAAGATAAAGAGCAACCAAATAGCGTACTATCATGTCGAGCAAGAAAGTCCTCCCTATATATGTCCAAGCATCCACTATAATATACATCTCATGTACAACAATGGCCTCTAGGGCATACATATAACTAACAATCTCCCACTTGCACTAAGGCCAGTTGTTGTAGTATAGCATACCGAACGACCTATAAAAGTCTCTCGTAGGAAAGGCCTCAGTGATTGGATCCGTCGTATTATCTTTCGCGTCAACTCTCCTGACCTGGATCCCCAGGAGATCAACCATCTCCATAATCAGAATATGTCTGGGTCACTAATAGGACCGAGGTTCCTAGGCTAAAGCCACACCTCCATTGTCACACAATGGTAGGAACCTAGTTCATTTTATGAAAAATTATACACCCAGACTGCCTCTTTGGTAGTATCTTTGATAGCGATGTATCCAGTCTTTATCGTCTAGTTTGCCCCGGTATCTAGCTTGGACTCTTCCAACATACCGCCCCTTTCAGGGGTAAAGACAAAGCCTGTGACTTTCTGACAGTCGACCTTATTACTCTGGAAGCTTGAGTCGGTAAAGGACTCCCACTGGAGTTCACCGTAACCAAACTCCAAGAACATTTCTTTAGTGCTTCACAAGTACTTAAGAAAGTTCTCCAAAGCTTTCTAGTGATTCTCTCCAAAATCATTTGATACCCTCTCACTACACCTAGTGAGAATCTTAATATCCACTTAGATCTATTTCATAGATCCAGAAACCAGGATTTAGGAGGTATCACCTGTTCTCCGCCGAAAACGGAGACACGGCCACGTAGGTCCGTCTTGCCTGAATTTCGAGGGCAGATGCTAATTGGTGCTATCAGTCCACCTCTCCGAAGATGCCTAGTTGATTTATGACACCGTATATCGAAGATTTAAATGGATGCGGCCGATGTAGCAGACTTTGTCAGATTCCCCTCATTGAGGGGTTTTTGATTGTGGGGACGCTCTTCCCTGCAGGCGCAAGCCCCTGCAGTTAATTACGCTACCGTATTGCGGTAACTACTTTCTCCTTCTCCGGATGGTCACTTCGTGTTGTGGGTGTTTGTTTTGTTTTTGGTTGCCCGTGGATTGTATACGGAGACTAATCTATGTTGTCGCCCGTAGGGCGTGGATTAGTCCAAATCCGTATTTTCTTAGATTTGGGTTTTGGGTTGGGTTTAAGGATACATTAGTCTCATTTGAGACTAAGATCAACTTAAACATTTGTTAAGGATACGTTAGTCTAATTTTAGACTAAGATCAACTTAACGGGGTCGTTTAGATCCAACAAAAGAGCATTTGGGCCATGTTGTTTAGTTTAGGGACATTGCGGTTGATTACTAGTTTAAGGACATGGTGGTCCAGTTTAAAGACATCATAATCTGTAAAGGTTAAGGACATCATAGTCCATGGGCTTAAGGACCCCACAGTCCGAGGTTAAGGACATCATAGTCCATGGTCTTAAGGACCCCACAGTCCATGGAATGATTGGTTATCGGGAACCGTCACCTCTCTGAAGACATTGAAGGATTACAACGACAAATATCAAAGGAGTGAAGAGATGTACCCTTGAACCAAAGTTGATTGGGAGATCTGTAGTCCAATTTGGGACTAAGATCAATTAACTGGATTATGAGCATATGGGCTCAGTTAAATCTAAATTGAGGACTTATGGCCAACTTGGGCTAAGTCCAATTAGGTTTGAAATGTTGGACTTTTGTTTGGACTGTTGAACATTTGTCTGGGTTCAGCCTCCCATTGTTTAGCAATGCTAGATAGGGGTTTGGGAGCTATGACAACATTTTGTCTTTGGCTGAGCACTAACCATTCATTATAGCTCTGGGCTTTACTTTGCATATCATATGAACCAATCAATTTTAAGGTTCAGTTAAAGGGGAGACTTGCTTCTGGAAAACTTAGCCAATTTGGGCTAAGATTGGTTTTAAAATAGTGTTAAACACTAGAGGATATTTGGCGATCACGTGTTCCCACGTGATGCGCTTAAAATAGTGTTAAACACTAGGAACGAAGCACTTAAAGTAGTGTTAAACACTAAGACTGAAGCGCTCACGTGGGGTCATATGAGGCGCCTGAGAATTGAGCCTGACTTCTTTTATTTTACTCTCAAAATCTGCAAATAAGTGTTAAACACTTAATCTTTGTAATCATCACGTGTGGACACGTGATAGTGCCCATATATTGGGTATTAATTCATTTGTTTTCCTCATTTGCCCTTTTAAAAAGGTGTTAGTCAGGGGTCACGTGAGGCGCCCTAAATCAGTATTGCCTTTGGCTTTATTCCCTTTAGTTTTGAGGGTCACGTGTGAGCACGTGATGCATTGCCTCTAACCTTTTTCTTTCTCATTTTGAGGAGTCGGTTTAAGGGTCACGTGGGGGCACGTGACCTAGTCTTGATCGTTCTTTTCTACTCATTGAGGATGAGGGTCACGTGTTACCATGTGATCAGGTTTACGTGCATGGACAGTTTAAGTCCTTCGTTTGAGAATTAAATTATTATATAGGGTTAAACCCTAATTTTATTTAGAGGAATTAAATTCCTATGTATATGGAAGAATTAAATTCTTTAAACCCAACTCTCTCTCTCTCTAAGTTTTTGATCTACATGGCAGAATCTCCCCGATGAGAATTAAATTCTCAACTTGTGGGAAAATCTGCTTCTGCAGATCTTCAACCATGAAGAATAACTAAGTTCTTGTTTTAAGGGTTAAACCCTGTTTCTGTTGGAGGAATTAAATTCCTAAGTATTTGGAGGAATTAAATTCCCTAAACTCAATTCTCCCTCTAAGTTTTGGATCTGCATGGAGAATCTCCCCGATGAGAATTAAATTCTCAACTTATGGGGAGATCTGCTTCTGCAGATTTTCAACCAAAAGAAGAACTAAGTTCTTATTCAGAAAAGCTCAACTCTTAATTTGAGAATTAAATTCTCTTTTTTGTTTTATGGAGCTTAGATCTCTTTCTCTTTCTCGCCTAGGGTTTCTTTCTCTTCTTAGGAAATCTTCTTTTCTCTTTTGAAGAATTAAATTCTCTTGTTGTACCTCTCCTTTTTCTCTGTATATCCCTTTTTTCTTCCCCCTTGGCTCTTATTTATAGGAGAAAGAAAAGAATCAGTTTGTTTAGTCAATATTTCATTGAAAAATTTTAATTGATTTTGTAACCAACATGATCTTTTAGATCACGCAGTGAATTTTATTCACCATTGGATTTTTAATCCAAAATATATTCTGTCTGTTATTCTTGGTGAATTTCAGGGAAATATTTCCTTGTATAGAATCTTTTTATAGATTAGTGATTTTTAATCACCATTGGATTTTTAATCCAACGGTGCTCCACTTTACAGAGCACAATCTTTTTTTGTTTGGAAAGATTTAGAGAAAATATTTTTCCAGTTAGGGTTCTCGATTCCTTCTTAATTAGAATTTAATTCTATTAGTTCAGAAGGCTTAAGAGCCTATCACGTGTTGGCATGTGATCCCACTGTTTGATCATTTAAATAGAATTTAATTCTATTAATTAAAGAGCTTAGGAACCCATCACGTGTCTGCACGTGACCTTTGGTCATGTGTAGACACGTGATGCCATATTGGGGTATTCCTTACTGTTTTATTACACTTTTAATTCTTTTCAGTGGGTTTTTAAAGGCCTATCACGCGTGGGCACGTGACTCCATAGATTAGGATTCAACTCTTATCATTTCAGAGACCAGGAAGCCATCATATGTCGGCACGTGACCCCCGATCACGTGTGCGCACGTGACGCCCCATTGGGGTTTTTCCTTGTATTTTATGAGGGAACAAATGCCCCCACAGCGTTGTTCTCACGTGTTTTCACGTGAGTGCAACGCTATAACTTTTGTGGCCGTTAGATCTTCCCAGGGAGGGGTAGATGAACTGTTTCCTATCACATCCTATAAATGCAGGGGTCTCTTCAGAAGCGCTTTCACTCTTTCATCTCCTTTCTTTTTCATTTTCCTTTGAGAATTTAATTCTCTTTCTCAGAGCTCAGTTCTCTGTTATGTATGTGCAGTGCCGCTTTATCTTCCAATCAAGGCTTGTGCTCACGTGTTGCGCATGCGGGGCTCTGCTTGATGGGGACGTTTCATTTCCCTGATCTGATTTCATTATGTCATTGCTTTTCATTTCCAACGCCCTCCCCTTTTTTCCGGGTTTTGAGAATAGTTCCACCATGCACAACATTTTTTGTGCATAGCATTAAATGCTCCCATTTATAACCTGAAATCATGCTTTTCTTCCTTTCCTCATAGAGAAACCCATTTATACCTTAGGGTGATCATCTTTGAGAAACCGATCAATTGCTATGGTTTGCAATCGTCCTCACGCTCGACGGCAACCATGGGAGGTGCCCATTGAGGAGATAATCCCTCACTTCGCTGCGCGGCTGGCAGATCCTCTCCTCACCGACGCTCAATGTGACACGGTGATGTATAAGCTTCTGAATCGTCGGGGCTCTCCTCTTCCCATGGGCTCCATTTGGCTTCGGATGATCTTTCTATCTGTGCTTGCTGATATACCCCCTAATCCGGCAGAGATGACTTCGGCAATCCTTGACGCGGCGGAGGACAAGCTCGAGTGCTTTCACGAGGCTTGTCTAATCACTCAAGCTTTAAAGGATCATTCAGTTCATATACTGAGTCAGATAAGGGCCCGACGGGCCATTATTTCTGCTTTCGCTGATGAGCACGGCGCCAACCGATGGGGAGAGACTCCTCGCGAAAACCATCATTTTGACGTGCTGGAGAAGGCGGAGAGGGAGCTGGAAAATTTTGTGTTTTTCTTTGTTAACCCTTGTATTTCCGATCCCTTGTTTAGTGATCTCTTTCCTTTAGAGTAATATCAATGTATTTTCTCTTATCATTAATCATTGAATGTTCTCTGTTGGCTTTTTCTGCTTGATGTGTATTTGTACGCGCATCCCACCTGTGTACACAAGCTTCATACTTGACCCCTGGGAATTTTCTTTAAGTACGAACACGAAAACTTTCCTTGTTGCCAGAAAGAGAAAATAGCTTGTGCGTGTTTTGGATCGAGGACTGGCGTCGAATGGAGGTCTGTTTACATGATCTCAAGTGCACATACCTTCCCTCGTAAGTCGTGGCTGCAAAGATGAGCTTGCGGGGGCTGATTGAACAGTGCGCCGCAAATGGCCAAGACCACTCGTGCGTATGAACTTTAGCGAGTGCTTCAAGAAGCCATCAGGGAGGTGGTAGCCATTGATAAAGCCGTTATTTTCACTCACGAAATGGTCGAAGCCCATAAAGTTACCGAAAAGGAGCTTGAAAGTCGGCTTGCCTCATACCAGGCCCAACAGTCTCAAGCGGAGGCCCGTCTCTTAGCGATAATGAATCATAAAGCCGGGGCCCGGCGGAAAAAGGGTGAATTGGCAAATCTATTAAATCGTCCGCCGGCTTGAAGAATTGTATATTTTTTATTTTATTCTTCTTTTTTACATACTCCTGAATGAGAGTATATTTTTTGATTCTTTCATAACTTGTACTTTGTATTCATTTTGATTCATGAATAAAAGACATATTTCGCTTCATGATGGTGTGTCCCTTTTAGTAAATGCATTTTGTAGATAATCTATTTTGATCTCCTTGTAGGACAGCGATGGCTTAGGAGTCAGGTTCAGATCTGCCTCCCAAGACTTTATAACTTTATGAGCCGTGAGGGTCTCATGAAGGTATTTCTCCTTACGAGTCGTGAGGATCTCGTAAGTGTAATTTCTCCTTGGGAATCGTGAGGATTCCTAAGTGTGTTCTTCTCTTGAGAGTCGTAAGGATCTAAGAAGAGAATTTTCTTTCTTACGAATCGAGATGACCCGTAAGTGATTGTTTCCTTTCTTGTCGGAGAGTATGGCTTGTAGAAAATCTACCTTGACCTCCCTATGAGGCAATGACGGCTTAAGAGACAGGGTTAGGATCTGCCTCCTGAGACTTTTTAACTCTATGAGCCGTGAGAGTCTCATAAAGAATTTTCTCCCTACAGGTCGAGAGGATCCCGTAGGTATATTTTCTCCTTATGAATCGTGAGAATTCCTAAGTGTGATTTCTCTTGAGAGTCGTAAGGATCTCACAAGAGATTTTTCCCTCTTACAAGTCGAGAGGACTCATAAGTGGTTGTTTTCCTCCTTGTCGAGATTCAACTTTGGAGAGTGTGGCCCATGAATAGTATGCAAGAGTCTATTTTAGACCGACTTGCAGGGCCCCAGTGCTTAGGAAACAGGTCCTTATCCCCATTGCCTAAGGCTTTTCCTTACAAGTCGAGACGAATCGAGAAGTTCTCGCAAAGACACTAATTTTCTCACGAGTTGAGACGAGTCGAGAAGTTCTCGGAAGAATGTCCTAATGTCACAGTTAACCTCTGCTCTTTACGACAGAGGTCCGTTAGGGTCTGTGGTACTAGGGTTTTGCCCGTCGTACCGTCGCGTTGACTGATGTATCCCTCGTTAGGCAATCTTGTTGTTCGAGTAGCCTTGCGACTGTCGTGTCTCTGATCCCTTCGGGGGCTGGACAAGACGTCTTCAAGCAATCTTCCTAGGCAGTTTGACCGTCGGAAGAGCAAGCGTTAGGAATTTTGCCATGCCGCTTTTTACTTGAGGTTAGGCTCATTTTGGGGAGCCCCAATGAGTCATAACCACTCTGCGCTGATGTAGGATGATCTCTGATAGTCTTTCGGATTTTATATGAGTTGTCGTCAAGACCCTGAAGTTAGGAATTTGGCCTTTGCTTCATTTGCTGGCATTGCATCTGCTATATCGAGATGAATGTCTCGGTTGTCTCTAGGTTGTTGGTGAACCGTCGAGGTTTGGAACTAGGGATTTTGCCATGGCTCCGTTGCTTGATTGTCGTGTCTGAACCCTGCTAAAGGAAGAATGCTGTGGTAACATCTCATCTGCTGTATCGAGACGAACGTCGAGGTGGTGACCACTCTGCGCTGGTATGGGATGATCTCCGGTAATCTTTCAGGTTTTATATGAGTTGCCGTCAAGACCCTGAAGCTAGGAATTTGGCCTTCGTTTCATTTGCTTTGGCGTGTCCGAATCCTGTTGGAGGAAGGACGTTGTAGTGACATCTCGTCTGCTGTATCGAGACGAACGTCGGGGTGGTGACCACTCCGCGCTGGTGTGGGATGATCTCTGATAGTCTTTCAGGTTTTATATGAGTTGCCGTCAAGACCCAGAAGCTAGGAATTTAGCCTTCGCTTCGTTTGCTTTGGCGTGTCCGAATCCTGTTGTAGGAAGGACGCTGTAGTGACGTCTCGTCTGCTGTATCGAGACGAACGTCGAGGTGGCAACCACTCTGCGCTGGTGTGGGATGATCTCCGATAGTTTTTTAGGTTTTATCTGAGTTGCCGTAAAGACCCTGAAGCTAAGAATTTGGCCTTTGCTTCGTTTGCTGGCATTGCGTCTGCTGTATCGAGACGAATGTCGCGGTTGTCTCTAGGTTGTTGGTGAACCATCGAGATTTGGAAATAGGGACTTTGCCATGGCTCCGTTGTTTTGATCCTGCAGTGACATTGCGTCTGCTGTAACGAGACGAATGCTGAGGTGGAGCTGGGATTTTGCCATCACTCCGCTTTGTTTCGACCGCGAGGTCTTTCGTTGACGTTGCATCTGCATTCTTCTGAACTGCAAAGAAACGCCATTATCGACATTGCGTCTGCTGTAACGAGACGAATGCTGAGGTGGAGCTGGGATTTTACCACCACTCCGCTTTGTTTTGACCATGGGGTCTTTCATTGACGTTGCATCTGCATTCTGCTGAACTGCGAAGGAACGCCGTTGTCGACATTGCGTCTGATATAACGAGACGAATGCTGAGGTGGAGCTGGGATTTTTCCATCACTCCGCTTTGCTGATGTTGTATCTGCTGTAACGAGACGAATGTCGAGATGGTCTCTAGGTTGTCTGTGAACCGTCGAGATTTAGAACCAGGGACTATGCTGTGGCTCCGTTTGGTGATGTTGCGTCTGAGTCCTGCTGGAATGAGGAGGAACGCTGTTGTTGACATTGCGTCTGGTGTAACGAGACGAATGCTGAGGTAGAGCTGGGATTTTGCCATCACTCCACTTTGTTTCTACCGTAAGGTCTTTCGTTAGCGTTGCATCTGCATCCTGGTGGACTGCGAAGGAACGCCGTTGTTGACATTGCGTCTGGTGTAACGAGACGAATGCTGAGGTGGAGCTGGGATTTTGCCATCACTCCGCCTTGCTGACGTCGCGTCTGCTGTAACGAGACAAATGTCGAGATGATCTCCAGGCTTTCTGTAAACCGTCGAGATTTGGCTTTCTTACGGATGGAGCCTGGGGGGAAGGTATGGTTCCCTTTTCGTTTGTGCCCCTGGACTGTATACAGGGATCGATGTGATCTTACATGTAGGGCAAAAAGTTTCATTTTATATATTTTTCTTTCCGTGATGCTCTATCATTTCAGCTTTTATATCGCGAAAGTCGCGATTGCCCAATCATTTCGGCTATTTTTCGCGGTGTACAATCATTTCGGCTATTTTTTTATTTACTCGCTGATTTTTATTGTGAGTTGCCCAACCATTTCGGCTATTTTGTATGCATACATTTTTACTTGCTGATTTTGTTGCAAGTTGCCCCATCATTTCGGCTATTTTATATGCATTTGTGGATCGCTGGATTTTCGCTGCTAATTTGGGATTTGATACCGATTGAGGCATCAGTATCGCTACAACTGGGATATTGCCAGGAGTGAATCATCATTTGCCTTTGTGGATGTAGAACAAAGGTGGCTTAGTAAACAGGGTTAGGATCCTGTAAACTAAGACTTTTGACTTCATGAGTCGTAAGGGTCTCATGAAGGTATTTCTCCCTACGAGTAGTGAGGATCTCGTAAGTGGGTTTTCTCCTTAAGAATCGTGAGGAGTCTTATGTGTATGGTCTCTTATAAGTCGTAAAGATCTTACAAGAGTGCTTTCTCCTTATAAGTCGAGAGGACTTACAAGGGTTGTTCACCGTGTAGACATATCCCAAGTCACTGGTGGGACTTTGTTAGGGAAATGTTTATTCGCGCCCGTGGATTGTATGCAAGGGTCGAGACGCTTGTAGGGAAAAATTGGAGATTGTGATGGCTTAAGAACAGGCTCAGATCCCTGTAACTTAAGGATTTTGAGCCCTATGAGCCGTGAGGGTCTCAAAAGGGAATTCTTCTTACTAGTCGTGAGGATCTCGTTAGTGTAAGTTCTCCTTAGGAATCATGAGGATTCCTAATTGTGTTGCTCCCTTGTGAGTCGTAAGGATCTCACGCGGGTGGTTTCTCCTTACAGGGTCGAGAGGACTTTGCAAGTGTCTTTTAACGAGATTGCGCCCTTTCGGGTTTTGACAAAACTCGCCAGTAGTCCTGCTGTTTTTACTCACGGAGCCCTTTCGGGTTTTCATCCGTGCCCATCTTGCTTGTGGACGTACCTTTTTTTTTTACCACGTCAGCCTAGCGATGCCGTGGATTTGTAGTAGTTTAAAGACGTTTCGGTCATAGGTCCAAGATTTTTCGGGCAACGTACGATTACGCAGCTAGATTTTCTCGCAAATTTTTGCATCTTTTGTGTCGGCGGTGGATCCTTGAAGAGAGGGCTGAGGGCGGTTTCTTCGTCAGAGTCGCTTCCAAAGGTGATAACTTGCGATCCCTTGGAGTCGACTATGTGACAGTTGCCGGGGGCTCTTTTGCGCTCATCTGTCGTGCTTTTCTGTTCCCGACGAGCCTTGCGCTTCACTCGTTGAACGTGTTGTCGGTGGGCAACATATCCCTGCCACCAGTTTTTAAAGGCTATGCACTCCTCGGTAGGGTGTGCAATCCGCTGATGGTATAAGCAGAAGTTAGGATGTATGTCCGCTTCATCAAGATGTATACCGCCAGGAGAATTTCCTCTGAAAGAGGGTAACTTCATTCCTATCGACAGGGCCCTAGCGAATCGTTTCCTTACTTTAAACTTGCTTTTGCTGGCGATAGGGATGCTTTGCTCTGGTTGGGGTGCCTCGACCTTTTCATCCAGTCGTCGGCGATTGGCTTTTTCAAATATAGTCATCTCTCGCTCCCGATCAGCTTTGCATTTTAGACGAGCTTCGTTCAGGAATGCGTCAATTATTTCGTCTGATGGTCCTAGAAGTTCCGGCTCAGGATCTGCCCCCAATTCTTTGCGTCAGGAGCTTCTTCACCATTTATTAACGAGTGAGAGATCACATGGCAGCTTGCCACATAATTCTCAGGTTCATCCGACGAGTCTTCTCCATTGTCATCATCTCCGTCCTCAAGGACGTGGCTGAGGAATTCTTGGAGTGTGACTGGGGTCCACGCCTTCTGATTATATTCTTCCAGCACGTCAATATGTTTTTGCAGTTTCGTGCGCTTGTCGTTAGATTGTGCGGGCTTTTTAGAATTTTTCTTCTTTTTCTTCGAAAACTGTGACGGTTGTTCCTGGGTGCTTTGCCCATTGCTATTAATTCCTGATGCTGGGCGTGGTTTCAGCATCCCGTCGATGATCTCCGGCTCTTGCGGGCTTTTCCACCTGATCACCGGACATGTTTGAAGATCTTTCAGCATATTTTTAGTTTTTGCCGAAAGAACAACTTCCCATGGAGCTTCTCTTATGAATGAGCACGATGCCCCCGGCATGTCCACTTTTTTAGGGGCGTGAGGTTGTGGCGGGTTCACCATCCAGTTTTCAGATAATGCGAACTTTCCTTATTGGTATTGTTCCTCAATCCAGCCTTTGAAAACGAAGCAATCTTCGATTGGATGGCTTACTGCTTGGTGGTAAGGGCAGTAATTAGGATTGTTGACATCGCCTGGCTGCAACGGATGTTTTGGGTCCCGCAGATTGATGAGTCTGTTGCGTACTGCCAACTCGAACTGTCTTCTCGTTTTATCCCAAGAAAACGAGTAAGGACGTCCTAGTCTCTCCTCGAGGGTTGGGCGTGGACGCACGTTGTTTTGGCGAACAACCGGCTTTAAGTTGCTCGGCTGTTGTTGAGTGTTGGCGACGAAGGTTGCTTTCCCCTTCCCTTTTTCATTTCGAGGTTCCATCTTTAAAGAAGAAGGTATGTAACCTATCTGGTCTATTTGGGCCAGCTTATCAATCAAGGACTGGAAAGTAGTCGGCTTGAAAAACATCATGAATTTGGATATGGTCGCTTGAGGGTCAAGAGTGCCCACGAACATGCCCACTGCCGGCGCTTCTTCGATGCGTTGCTCATATTTCGACCATAGATTTCGCCATCATATTGCGTATTGAACCCATGTCTCTCCTGGCTTCACCCTAGCGTTATTTAGTGTGGTAATCGGAGTACGCTCGCTAGCGCTTGCGAATCTTTGTATGAACAACAGCTCCATCTCTGCAAATGTCTTGACAAAGTCGTTCGGGAGTTCAGAGTACCATTCAAATACTGCTCCGACAAGCTGCCAACGAACTGGCGAAATAGCAGTTTATCGTCACCTCCAGTGTTGCCACATAAAGCCCTGAACTGGGCGACATGCTGGCGGGATTGCCTGTTGATTGAATTGAATTCTCGGTATGTATGTAGAAAATGTATAGAAATCACAACCAAAAATATTTTGACCACAATCAATAACGGTGTCGATTGTAGCGCGTTAGCGAGTGCGGATCGTCCATAGGGAAAGTGAGATCCATTCGTAATTGAATTAGATGAATTGAAAATTAAAGAAAAGAAAAGAAAAGACAATTCAATTTCAGATTTGTAAAATTGAAGTTCAAGAATTATCTAGATCTAAATCTAAAATCAAGAAAACTTTTAAAACTCAAGAATTAAGAATTGATGATATCCAATCCAAATATCAAGAATCGAAGTGAGGCTCGTACGAATCGATCGAATCTATAGATGTGATGAAATCTATTGATTACGTTTTCTTATCCATCGATGAATTGATACTAGATCGATGATGATCAATGAGAATTAGGGATTTCTTGCGGAAACTAAAGTTTCATCTTCTATCCCTTATCCTTTCGTTGATTTCATTCACATTCTAGCCTCTAGTAAATTCAAGAATCGATCGTGGATCCCTAATTTCGAGCGAACACAATCAAGAAAGCATCGCATCGAAACTAGGTCGTCGATTCTTCAATTTGCTAAGGTTTACAAACTCATAGGACTTAAGAATCGTTTCAAGATTTGTAACATCATCATTTATTGATCGTCTCGATTCCTCCACGAGCGGAGTTTTACTCAAACATCATAATAAGAAACACAATCAAGAATTGAGATTGAATCATGATGCAAGAATGTAAAGAAGCAAGATATAGAAATTTCACCTTTATTTATCAACAATTTTATTACAATTCTCTCAAGATCTACAAGAGGAAAGAACTTGATCGTTGATTTTGGCTTCGCTCGTCTTCTTGAGTCGCGAATCTCCTTGGATCACTTGCTCCGATGAAGTCCGGCGTCGCTTTCTAAAGGATCGAAGGCTTCATGCTTGATTTGGTACTCGAAGTTCTTGATTTTGGGCTTTGGAATTTGAATTGGGGATTAGGGTTTACAAGTTGTGTCACTCAACTTGTGTTGGGGAATTGGAGATTGGAGAACTACGAACAACCTAAAACCCTAGATCTAGGTTTCCTTTTATAACCACCTCAACCCTAGATCTAGAATTCAAATTCAAATTTCCCTCCAAAATGAACCACTTTTCCCGCCAAAATGAACAACTTTTCCCTCCAAAATGAACCACTTTTCCCTCCAAAATGAACCACTTTTCCCGCCAAAATGAACAACTTTTCCCCCCAAAATGAACCACCTCATTTGAGTTTTCCCTCCAAAATGAGGTTGTTAGAAAGAATCTTCTAGAAGAAGTTTGTTAGAGGGAATATTCTAAAATGAGGTTGTTACAAGAAGGCTTCTAGAAGAAGGTTGTTGGAGAGAGCCTTCTAGAAGAAGGTTGTTGGAGAGAGCCTTCTAGAAAAAGGTTGTTGGAGGGAATATTCTAAAATGAGGAATATTCTTGGGTAAGCTTGTTAGGCCGAGCCTTCTGGATGAAGCCACGTGGTCATTCTGGAGTCTTCTGGAAGCTGAGCCGTTATGAGAAGCCAACTAAAGAAATCTGCAATGCTGACGTCACCATTGCGCCGCGGATCCGCGGTGGGAAAGGCCATTTGGCTGCGGATCCGCGGCTCTTTGAAAGCATCTGTGCATGTAAATTCTGTAATATTCTTGTACTGACATTGTGGCACTTTTCTGATGTGTGGAATCTCATATTTCTTTCTCTATTTCTGCCAGATCTCAAGTCTTGGACTTGGCGTATTTTCCTCAGCACTTTTGACAGTTTTGGCTCTGTTCCTGAAATTTCCTGCACATATTCTCGAGACAAGTGGTGCACTATAAAAAGATGATGCGATGCCATGATAAACACTCAATTTCCCTCAGAAATGCCGGTTTTAATATATAACACAAGTTATTTGGTATTTTACGGCTGTTTTGCTAATATGTGCTATATTAATACCGAACACCTCTAGATGAGTGCAAATGGTAGGGAAATTGACGTGTTAAAAATGCAATATTTTCGACTGATCAAATTCCCCCAAACTTATTTTCGGTCGTCTCGAGCGAATTGTTTTATTAAAAAGAGAAGGAGAAAATAAAGAAAAAGAAAAACTAACTAGCACACTTTCGTAGGCAACACGATTGCACTGAGCACGTACAACAAGCCTTTAAACCTCTAGGTGTCCCTAGTAGGAGGAGTGTTGTCTCCTGAGGGTTTTCAGCGGATTGCACCCACAAAATCCAATAATAAAAGGAAGACCGTGAATATTACATATAAAGATAAGAATTGTAAAAGAAAAGCTTTGAAAATTAGAGTTTCCCACTATGCTAGCTTTTCGGTTGTCATGAGCCCTATCTTAATAGTCATGAAAAAATGTCAGAAATCACATCATCCCTCAATAAAACATCGTCTTTATTCTTCATTCCTATCTTTCTTCCAAATATCGATCATATAACCCTACGTGTGTGTAAAAAACATCCCTACACTCGGAGAATTCAATTCAAGCTATCATACTCTTGTCCATCTGCCTCAGTACTTTATAATTTGATGAATATTTAGATGAGATTGCTCACACATTTTCATGCGACCGTTAATACTTCTTGAGGTACTAACCGACCGATTACTCATGTGCTTGCTTATTAGGTGTTTTTCCTCGTCTTGCACCACCTAAGGCTTAGCAGTGACTCTCAGACCAGTTGGTCTAAGGCACTAGGTGAAGAGGCACCCTCCCTATATTTTTTATTGCTGTCTTGGCAATAACAAAACCGGTGTTCATTTTTCTGCACCATTTTTATATTTTATTCATTTTTTTTCCTTCATACTTTGGCTTTTAGACAAGAACATTTCAAGGTATCCTCTACTATCCCGAGCTTCAAGACGTGTGTGAGTGCGTATAGTAGGGTATCAACATTCAAATGTTTGGCTTCTAGAATAGGAACTATTTTTCAGACTTATTTTTATCCTCAGATTAGTGACTTTTTTCATCTTACTAACCCTTGGGACAACGGCTCATAACTACTTATTACTAGTTCGTATAAGAAAACTTCTAATTTTCTTGGTTTTCTTAAATTTTTCTAATCTTTTGGATGTAATTTTTCACTATCTAATCTTTTATTATCTTATTTATGTACAAAAATATTTATATTTTTTGAAAATTTTTAAATTTTTATAGGTTTTTTTTTCACTATCTAATTTTTTTTTATAGAGATTTTGTGCTTATGCAAAGTATGATGCAAATGATGCGAAAATAAGCACAAACCTCCCCCAAACTTGTTTTCAACAGTGTCCTCACTGTTGCCATCTGCTAAAGCTCAAAAACCTGTAAGTTTGGGAGGAAATTTATTAACGGGGGCAAAATATTTAAGTGAAAATCCTCCCCCAAACTTATTTTTGGCTCATAAATTTATGTAAAATTTTCTTTTCAAGAGCCAGATTACACCCCCCCTAAACTTGAGTTAAGCCATGTTAATCTTTGAAAATCACAAGAAGGGGTCAAAAATCATTGGTCGATGCCAAGCTTTGCAAAGACCGAAGGTCAACACCAACCATTCGAAGATTTTATCAATGTAGTGCTCAGGTTGGTGGAAGAAGAAGTGGGGAAAGGGTAAGTGGTGGAATAGAATGTGTGTGCGTCTCATTTTGGAGAGACGATGCAGTGAATGTGATGGATTACTTGCATTCTTTTTACAGTTCAGAAGAAGGGGTGGAGGTTCAATTTCATTGTTTGGGAGATGATTTATCTCAACACCCGTGTCTTTCAAAAATGTGAGTTCATCAGCGAAAATCTCCTCAAAAGTTCCATCAATACCCCGAAGAATAATGTCATCACAAAGTGCGGGGTGATCTTCAGACTCTAAAAGCAGTTCATAATCGGTGTTAGTTGTTGACCCGGACATCTCGGTGGAAGAGTTCGTATGTGTATGATACATAGTTGGGTCAAACAATAACATATGATAAGAGTCAAGATCAGTATCATGAGGATCGTCAAATTCGCTGCTGTCAACATCCATTAATTCGACAGAACAAACCTGAGCAGTAGGTTCGAAGGGTACACTTCCCAACTTGTAAATGTTCAGCTCAATTGACCTATTCCCGAAGGATAGGGTCATAGAGCCATTACGACAGTTGATGATAGCATTGGAAGTGGCCAAAAAGGGGCGACCTAAAATCACCGGAATCTGATTCCGTGGGTTCGCTACAGGCTGTGTATCAAGTACAATAAAGTCCACAGGGAATACAAATTTCCCCGATTTTTATTAACACATCCTCCAGTTCACCCCTAGGTTTGGTGATTGATCGGTCAGCCATCTGGAGAGTTATGCTCGAGGGCTTTAACACTCCGATACCTAACTGCTCGTAAACCGAGTATGGAAGCAAGTTAACACTAGCGCCAAGGTCAAGTAGAGCACGGTAGATGTGTTTTTCCCTGATAGAAATAGAAATAGTAGGACAACCAGAGTCCTTACGTTTTCTTGGTAATTGTTGGGGGAAAGCCGTGTCTACAGTCTTTGCCATGAATATCTTCTTGGGCACTTGAGTCTTCCTCTTCCTAGTGCACAAGTTCTTAAGAGTTGTCGCATAGGACGGAACTTGTTGGATAGCATCTAGGAGAGGGATGTTGTGTTAACTTGCTTAAACATGTCCACAAGCTTCTCCATTTGGGCATTGGGTTTGTTGGACCTCAACCTATTTGGAAATGGAGCTCTATCAATAAGTGTTGGGTCCAACATTTGTGGAGAAGGTTGTGGGGGTGGGAAGGATGAAGTGGGTGGAGGGTTCGAGCCTTTGGAAAAACAGAGAATAGGCTCGGAAGAAGACAGTAAATTAGACGAAATAGGATAAGAAGTAGAAGTGTGAGTGGAAGTGGAAGTGGAAGCCGGGATGTTAATGATCAATTCATCATTATCAATTTGTTCATCCACATGATTGTCTAGCACTCTTCCAGATCTCAACGTGGTAAGTGCATCCATATTTATGTAATATGAAGGTCCAAGATCAAGTAGGGGTTGAGCTGAAGTTTCCCTTTCTCTCTTGCACTCAATTCGGCTTTTAATTGTGCAATTTGTTCTTCCATCGATTTAATACTCTCACTTTGGGATGCAGAGTTTTTCTGGATTTTATCGACGGAAGACTGAAAATTCACCGTAAATTGCATGAAATTTTTCAGAAACAAATTCATGGTTTGTTCGAGTGCAGAGGTGTCATTGGTTTCGGCAGAAAAAGGATCAAAGTTGTTGGCCGGGTTTTGAAAATTTTGTGGTTGGAAGGGGTGCTGACTCAGTTGTGGTGGTTGCTATTGCTGTGGAAGGACCCTTTGGAAAGTGTTCTGGTTTAGATCCGTGTATTGAGGTTGGTGTTGGATCCAAGAAAAATCAGGGTGATTCCTCCAATCTTGATTATATGAGGAAGAAGAAGGATCGTTTCCAGGTCGTTGCTGAAATGCAGCATTAGTATGACCTTGAAACGGTACATTCAAAGGACATTCTTCCGTCAAATGTGATGGGTTTGAACAGCAACCACACACAGTTTTGGGAAGTGTGTATTGGTTTAGGGAAGCTGAAGAGATTTTGTTTTCTATAGCGTCGAGTTTCCTTTGTATTGTGGCCATTTCGGCTCTCATTATGACGGAAACATCGAGCTGATTGACCTCTTCCCTAGGCGGTGATGGTCTAACACTTTCCCATTGTAAAGTGTTTTGAGCTAAATCTTCTAGATATTTCCAAGCTTCACCATCATCTTTGGTCATGAAGGTGCCTTGACACATGGTTTCAAGTATCTGTCTAGTAGCGAGATCAATACCTCATAGATAATTCGACACAAATCCCATCTAAAGATTCTGTGATAAGGGCATTGGATAAGAAGATCCTTGAACCGTTCAAAACATTTCCAAAATGGTTCATTGGGAAGTTGGGTAAATTTGAAGATTTCGCTCCGAACACGGCTGGTCTTGTGATTGGGATAAAATTTCTTAAGGAATGCTGTAACAAATTCATCCCATTTTGAAATAGAATGTGTGGTTGTATTGTAAAGCCACTTCTCGGCTAAGTCGCACAAAGTGAATGGGAGAAAACGTAAACGCAGAGCATCCACAGACAGTTGTGACGTTCCAATCATTGCGCATACGTTTTCGAATTTGGAAATAAAAACGTATGCGTCTTCAGAATCAAGACCGTGAAATTTGGGTAACAGTTTGATGAATTGGGGATTGATTTCAAAATTTTCCCCGTTGGCTGGTGGTATAGAAAGACAGGTGGGAAGGGGAACACGTGTCGGATAGAATCTCTTTTGGAGAGAAATGCGTGGAGGATTCTGCGCACCTGCGGGCGGTGGCAGAGTGGTGTAAAAGTTTGATGGATATCCGTCCATCGCGGTGGTGGTGGGAAAAAGAAAATGTAGAAATACCGACTTTGGGGTCGATAGGGGAAAACGCGGATAAGATGGGCACTAGAATCTCGTGTCCAGCCGAGCTTGCACTAAAGGGTTTAGTACAAGTGGCAGCGTTGATATAATTAGGGGAAAGATTGAAGTGATGTTTGTATTGAAAAAGATACGGATTTTTGAAAAAATGCAAATCACAAAAATGCACACACAACCCTAAGTCTAATGGTCACCTAGGTCAAGGCTCTAGACCGCTCCTAACTGCCAAAAGATAAGTCGCAGGATCAATTCTCCACTGCCTCTTTGTCTCTCTTGTGGCCAGGTAAGTGGGAGGTTCTCCACTACGTAAGTAGTGGGCCTAATTAAGTAACCACTTGCCTTAGACACACTTGCCTTAGACACCACAAAAGAAACGCGGATAAGCAATAGATTACCCACGACCTCCTTCTGTCCTAAGTGAGCGCGACGGTCCTTAGAGTCATGTCTAGATTTCTTTTAATTAATGAGGGTAATGCGAATGCAGTTTTGTGATTTTCGGGGCTTAGGAAGGGTAATGAACTCCCCACCTAATCTGAATTTGGTCGTGCCCCTTAAATTCCGTATTAATATGCAAACAACCAAAAATAAAAACACGCACAATTTTTATTGCTTTTTGCGGCGCTGCGAATTATTTGCAAAGAAACCTGCAGCAAATTTGTTATTGGAGCGGATAGAGAGAGAGATAAGAAAGTGAGAATTATACCCGCAAAGTTTAGAACAGCGAACAGCTTGTCCCATTGCGGTTCCGCAGCGGGAAGCTCCTAATGCCGTGGATCCGCGGTTGAATGAGGAGATCACTGCCAAAAAAAACTTGCAGAATGCCTCTGTTCACCTCCTGAGCTCTCTGGAATATTCAGAAAAATTTTCCACAAGCTCCACAGATTCCAGATTTCCTCGCAACAAATCACAACGAATCGCTTAGTGTTTGTGCGAATTTAGATCTAAAAATTTTGATGGAATAAATTTTTCAACTCAAATTTCAAAAACGAACAAATTAGCACACTATCCCCGGCAACGGCGCCATTTAATTGAATTGAATTCTCGGTATGTATGTAGAAAATGTATAGAAATCACAACCAAAAATATTTTGACCGCAATCAATAACGGTGTCGATTGTAGCGCGTTAGCGAGTGCGGATCGTCCACAGGGAAAGTGAGATCCGTTCATAATTGAATTAGATGAATTGAAAATTAAAGAAAAGAAAAGAAAAGACAATTCAATTCAAGATTTGTAAAATTGAAGTTCAAGAATTATCTAGATCTAAATCTAAAATCAAGAAAACTTTTAAAAATCAAGAATTAAGAATTGATGATATCCAATCCAAATATCAAGAATCGAAGTGAGGCTCGTACGAATCGATCGAATCTATAGATGTGATGAAATCTATTGATTACGTTTTCTTATCCATCGATGAATTGATACTAGATCGATGATGATCAATGAGAATTAGGGATTTCTTGCGGAAACTAAAGTTTCATCTTCTATCCCTTATCCTTTCGTTGATTTCATTCACATTCTAGCCTCTAGTAAATTCAAGAATCGATCGTGGATCCCTAATTTCGAGCGAACACAATCAAGAAAGTATCGCATCGAAACTAGGTCGTCGATTCTTCAATTTGCTAGGGTTTACAAACTCATAGAACTTAAGAATCGTTTTAAGATTTGTAACATCATCATCTATTGATCGTCTTGATTTCTCCACGAGCGGAGTTTTACTCAAACATCATAATAAGAAACACAATCAAGAATTGAGATCGAATCATGATGCAAGAATGTAAAGAAAGCAAGATATAGAAATTTCACCTTTATTTATCAACAATTTTGTTACAATTCTCTCAAGATCTACAAGAGGAAAGAACTTGATCGTTGATTTCTGCTTCGCTCGTCTCCTTGAGTCGCGGATCTCCTTGGATCACTTGCTCCGATGAAGTCCGGCGTCGCTTTCTAAAGGATCGAAAGCTTCATGCTTGATTTGGTACTCGAAGTTCTTGATTTTTGGCTTTGGAATTTGAATTGGGGATTAGGGTTTACAAGTTGTGTCACTCAACTTGTGTTGGGGAATTGGAGATTGGAGAACTACGAACAACCCAAAACCCTAGATCTAGGTTTCCTTTTATAACCACCTCAACCCTAGATCTAGAATTCAAATTCAAATTTCCCTCCAAAATGAACCACTTTTCCCTCCAAAACGAACAACTTTTCCCTCCAAAATGAATCACTTCATTTGAATTTTCCCTTCAAAATGAACCACCTCATTTGAATTTTCCCTTCAAAATGAGGTTGTTAGAAAGAATCTTCTGGAAGAAGTTTGTTAGAGAGAATATTCTAGAATGAGGTTGTTACAAGGAGGCTTCTAAAAGAAGGTTGTTGCAAGAAGGCTTCTAGAAGAAGTTTGTTGGAGGGAATATTCTAGAATGAAGAATATTCTTAGGTAAGGTTGTTAGGCCGAGCCTTCTGAATGAAGCCACATGGTCATTCTGGAGTCTTCTAGAAGCTGAGCCATTATGAGAATCCAACTAAAGAAATCTGCAATGCTGACGTCACCATTGCGCCGCGGATCCGCGGCTCTTTGAAAGCATCTGTGCATGTAACTTCTGTAATATTCTTGTACTGACATTGTGGCACTTTTCTGATGTGTGGAATCTCATATTTCTTTCTCTATTTCTGCCAGATCTCAAGTCTTGGACTTGGCGTATTTTCCTCAGCACTTTTGACGGTTTTGGCTCTGTTCCTGAAATTTCCTGCACATATTCTCGAGACAAGTGGTGCGCTATACAAAGATGATGCGATGCCATGATAAACACTCAATTTCCCTCAGAAATGCCGGTTTTAATATATAACACAAGTTATTTGGTATTTTACGGCTGTTTTGCTAATATGTGCTATATTAATACCGAACACCTATAGATGAGTGCAAATGGTAGGGAAATTGACGTGTTAAAAATGCAATATTTTCGACTGATCACCCGTCCCCTTATATACGTGGAATTTAGGGATCGTATATCCTGGTGGGTACCTTATTTGGTCATACCATTCCGGATAGGGTCGTCCAGTCTTAACGATCTGCCCAGCCGCTTCATTCGCCTGGTGAGCTCGTATTTGCTGAGCAATGTAATCATCCAGAGCGGCCTTGGAGATGGTCTCCTCTTTGGCTGCTGAAAGAGCTGGAGGAGGGTTCGATGTCTCTCCTCTGTCATCTTCAATGATAATCGGGGGGTCTTCAGCTGGAGGTTCCGGCTGTAACATCATCCTGGCCATGTCTGGGAACAAAAGAGCCATTCGTTTTATGTTGGCCACCTGTTCCGCGGCCTCTTTTTCTTTCCTCTCGAGCATTCTTCGGAGGAATTCAGCATCAGTTTCTTGTTCCTGACGCTGCTCTGAGGTCCCTGGATTTTCTTTCGGCCCAGTGAGTGCGGCCATTGCAGTCAGCATCTCCTGAAGTTTTTGCTGATGTTGCTCCTGAGCCTTTGTTATCGATTGAGTAAGCGGTCGATGACCCGTAGAAGCACGGATTTCCTCTTTTCCGGAAGCCATATAAACGATATGTGTTACCATGCCCCCAGACTTGGGGCATTTAGATTCAGCGTCCTTACGGTTCGCCGCGGTCACAGGAGCTTTCTCCGGCCTCCTTCTCTTGTGAACGGTTGAAGTTGAGGGAGCCATTGCAGTGGGCACCCAGACGGATGACATCTTCTGTGGTACCACGGGATGGCTCTCTTCTTGCCGAGTTTTAATCTTCTTTGGTCGGCGAGAGTAGTCTTGGTCAATCACCGATTCCTGGACCTGTCGCCAGACTTTGTAAATTTTGGAGGACAGCCGCTGAGGGGGCTGCTCCGGCTCCTTCTCTATAGCATTCTCTATAGGTGGAGGAGATCTCTTTAGCACGGCAGTCCGAGAGTTTGTGCACACCCTCCTTAGCGGTTCAAAGTTGTTCCCAGTTGGAACAGCAGCATCAATTTCCACCATTGAAGCTGGCGGAGTCAGTCTGGAAGGGGAATTGCCCCCAGCCTTCCTTACTCGGCGCCAGTGGCGACGTCAAGTGTGTCGAGCCGTTGGGATTGTCTCAGCTATAGGGGTGGCTTCCTCATGCCCCTGTGTTGGCGAAGGGTTGTCGCTGGCGCCAGCCTCTTAAAAACTGTTGTCCGTTGAGAAGCAGTGTCCAATCTGTCAAAGACAGACCTTTGGGCAGCGGAAGCAGCTATTGAGAACTTCGCCTGGAGCGAGAGCCGGAACAGTCAGTCTTGTGAAGACCAACCCTTTGGCAGGAGAAGCCGCCTTGACGACTTCATGACCAGGAATGGATATCCGCTTAGGGATAACTCTTTCCGGAATCGCGAGTTTCTTCATGGGCCCAAATGAGCTTTGGCCCAGTCTGTCAAAGACTGAGGCGTTGGAGCTGGACGACCCGTTGAGAGGGGTCACAGTAGTGGTAAGTCGATCAAAGACCGACTTCTTTGGGGCTTCCTGCAATGGCAGCGGGGCATTGAAGTTCATGGGTGGGAGCATGGTCCCGAAGAATAGCCCAGTGGTGGCCTGAGTCATCTGGTCCACCGGCATTGTAAAAACAGAGGCCGCCTGAGGCCCGTAGGTCACTCCTCCTGCTGGGATGGAGTGAGAGTTATTGCCATTGTTGCAGCTTGTGCAGTTAGAGGCCATTGATGTTCTTCTTTCTGCACGAGAGCAAAACCAAATCTTAGTACCTCGAACCCAAGGGCAACCATATTAAACCGCGATTCGTTCGCGAACACAACACACGAAGTGTGGAGTGGAAAGAGGAAAAGGTCCCATCAGGCGTGCCAGAATCTGTTCTCCGTCGAAAACGGAGACGTGACAGCGTAGGTCCGTCTTTCTTGAATTTCGAGGGCAGATGCTAATTGGTGCTATCCGTCCACCTCTCCGAAGATGCCAAGTTGATTTATGACACCGTATATCGAAGGTTTAAACGGATACGGCCGATGTAGCAGACTTCGTCAGATTCCCCCTCATTGAGGGGTTTTTGATTGTAGGGACACTCTTCCCTGCATGCGCAAGCCCCTGCAGTTAATTACGCTACCGCATTGCGGTAACCACTTTCACCTTCTCCGGATGGTCACTTCGTGTCGTGGGTGTTTGTTTTGTTTTTGGTTGCCCGTAGATTGTATACGGAGACTAATCTATGTTGTCGCCCGTAGGGCGTGGATTTGTCCAAATCCGTATTTTCTTAGATTTGGGTTTTGGGTTGGGTTTAAGGATACATTAGTCTCATTTGAGACTAAGATCAACTTAAACGTTTTTTAAGGATACGTTAGTCTAATTTTAGACTATGATCAACTTAACGGGGTCGTTTAGATCCAACAAAAGAGCATTTGGGCCCTGTTGTTTAGTTTAGGGACATTGCGGTCGATTACCAGTTTAAGGACATAGTGGTCCAGTTTAAAGACAGCATAGTCTGTAAAGGTTAAGGACATCATAGTCCATGGGCTTAAGGACCCCATAGTCCGAGGTTAAGGGCATCATAGTCCATGGGCTTAAGGACCCCACATTCTGAGGTTAAGGACATCATAATCCATGGGCTTAAGGACCCCATAGTCCGAGGTTAAGGACATCATAGTCCATGGGCTTAAGGACCCCATATTCCGAGGTTAAGGACATCATAGTCCATGGGCTTAAGGACCCCACAGTCCATGGAATGATTGGTTATCGGGACCCGTCACCTCTCTGAAGATGTTGAAGGATTAAAACGACAAATATCAAAGGAGTGAAAAGATGTACCCTGGAACCAAAGTTGATTGGGAGATCTGTAGTCCAATTTGGGACTAAGATCAATTAACTGGATTATGAGCACATGGGCTCAGTTAAATCTGAATTTAGGACTTATGGCCAACTTGGGCTAATTCCAATTAGGTTTGAAATGTTGGACTTTTGTTTGGACTGTTGAACATTTGTCTGGGTTTAGCCTCCCATTATTTAGCAATGCTAGATAGGGGTTTGGGAGCTCTGACAACATTTTGTCTTTGGCTGAGCACTAACCATTCATTATAGCTCTGGGCTTTACTTTGCATATCATATGAACCGATCAATTTTGAGGTTCAATTAAAGGGGAGACTTGCCTCTGGAAAACTTAGCCAATTTGGGCTAAGATTGGTTTTAAAATAGTGTTAAACACTTGAGGATTTTTGGCGATCACGTGGTCCCACGTGATGCGCTTAAAATAGTGTTAAACACTAGGAACGAAGCAATTAAAGTAGTGTTAAACACTAAGACTGAAGCGCTCACGTGGGGTCACGTGAGGCGCCTGAGAATTGGGCCTGACTTCTTTTATTTTACTCTCAAAATCTGCAAATAAGTGTTAAACACTTAATCTTTGTAATCATCACGTGTGGACACGTGATAGTGCCCATGTATTGGGTATTAATTCCTTTGTTTTCCCTCATTTTCCCTTTTAAAAAGGTGTTAGTCAAGGGTCACGTGGGGACACGTGAGGCGTCCTAAATCAGTATTGCCTTTGGCTTTATTCCCTTTAGTTTTGAGGGTCACGTGTAAGCACGTGAGGCATTGCCTCCAAGCTTTTTGTTTCTCATTTTGAGGAGTCTGTTTAAGGGTCATGTGGGGGCATGTGACCTAGTCTTGATCGTTCTTTTCTACTCATTTAGGATGGGGGTCACGTGTTACCACGTGATCAGGTTTACGTGCATGGACAGTTTAAGTCCTTCGTTTGAGAATTAAATTCTTATATAGGGTTAAACCCTAATTTTATTTAGAGGAATTAAATTCCTATGTATATGGAAGAATTAAATTCTTTAAATCCAATTCTCCCTCTAAGTTTTGGATCTACATGGCAGAATCTCCCCGATGAGAATTAAATTCTCAACTTGTGGGGAAATCTGCTTCTGCAGATCTTCAACCATGAAGAAAAACTAAGTTCTTGTTTTAAAGGTTAAACCCTGTTTCTGTTGGAGGAATTAAATTCCTAAGTATTTGGAGGAATTAAATTCCCTAAACTCAATTCTCCCTCTAAGTTTTGGATCTGCATGGCAGAATCTCTCCGATGAGAATTAAATTCTCAACTTATGGGGAGATCTGCTTCTGCAGATCTTCAACCAAAGGAAGAACTAAGTTCTTATTCAGAAAAGTTAAACTCTTAATTTGAGAATTAAATTCTCTTTTTTGTTTTATGGAGCTTAGATCTCTTTCTCTTTCTCGCCTAGGGTTTCTTTCTCTTCTGAGGAAATCTTCTTTTCTCTTTTGAAGAATTAAATTCTCTTGTTATATCTCTCCTTTTTCTCTGTATATCCCTTTTTTCTTCCCCCTTGGCTCTTATTTATAGGAGAAAGAAAAGAATCAATTTGTTTAGTCAATCTTTCATTGAAAGATTTTAATTGATTTTGTAACCAACATGATCTTTTAGATCACTCAGTGAATTTTATTCACCATTGGATTTTTAATCCAAAATATATTCTGTCTGTTATGCTTGGTGAATTTCAGGGAAATATTTCTTTGTATAGAATCTTTCTATAGATTAGTGATTTTTAATCACCATTGGATTTTTAATCCAACGGTGCTCCACTTTACAGAGCACAATTTTTTTTTGTTTGGAAAGATTTAGAGAAAATATTTTTCCAGTTAGGTTCTCGATTCCTTCCTAATTAGAATTTAATTCTATTAGTTCAAAAGGCTTAAGAGCCTATCACGTGTTGGCACGTGATCCCACTGTTTGATCATTTAAATAGAATTTAATTCTATTAATTAAAAAGCTTAGGAACCCATCACGTGTCTGCACGTGACCTTTGGTCACGTGTGGACACGTGATGCCCCATTGGGGTATTCCTTACTGTTTTCTTATACTTTTAATTCTTTTCAGTGGGTTTTTAAAGGCCTATCACGCGTGGGCACGTGACTCCATAGATTAGGATTCAACTCTTATCATTTCAGAGACCAGGAAGCCATCATGTGTCGGCACGTGACCCCCGATCACGTGTGCGCACGTGACGCCCCATTGGGGTTTTTCCTTGTATTTTATGAGGGAACATCACCTAGATCCTTTATGGAGAATCAATGTGATAAGAGAAGATTGACCGAGTGTAGCATAGGAAATACCTTTCCTATCAAGAGTATGTCATCGACGTACAATACGAGGAAGATCACCTTACTCTCTACTACCTTTTTGTATATACTAGGTTCATCTACCATTTTGATGAAGTCAAACGCTTTGACTACCATATTAAAACAGATGTTCCAACTCCGCGATGCTTGCTTTATCGTGTAAAGCAACCTGCTTTATCGTGTAAAGCAACCTGCACACGTTTCCGCTGCTCCCACTGTTTACGAAGCCCTCTGGCTGTGTACTTATAGATGCTCTTTTCTAAATCAATATTTAGAAAAACGGTCATGACACCCAACCGCCAGATATCACAGTCATGGTATATAGCATTGGTAAGTAGGATCCGGACGGACTTAAGCATAGCTATTGGAGAAAAGGTTTCATCATAATCCATACCTAGTCAATGACGAGAACCTTTTACAACAAGTCTAGTTTTGAAAGTCTCAACTTTTCCATCTACACAAAGTAATCTTCTCAAGATATACTTACTCCTGATAGGGATTTAACCCTTCAGACGTAGCATACAAAGTCCATACTTTATTAGTGTACATGGATCCCATCTCAGATCACTTAGCATCCAGCCATTCTTACAGAGTCCCCACTCCTGATGGCCTGCTCGAAACTAGTTGGGTCATCATCTCATGATGCAATCCTCGCTCCTACTGTCATCGAGAAAACCGAAGTATCTCTCAGGCGGATGAGGAACCCAACCAGATCGGCGGAGAGGCTGAGGTTCGTCGGGAATTATTGAATCCTCCGGTTCTATCAAATCATCAGCTGCAGTTTGTATAGCTGTAACTCCTTCCAGTTCTACCTCATGACCACAAATTTCTTTCCAAAATAAAAAATTCCTTTTCCTAAAAAGGTAGCATGCCGAGAAATAAAACACCTTCTGTTTCTCGGTACGATAGAAAATATTTCCTGGCAAATGCTTGGGATATCCAATAAACTTCCACAGGACTGACCTTGCCTCGAGCTTGTCCGGATTTTTCTTTTAGACAAAGGCCGGACAACCTCAAATCTTAAGTTGCTTAAGACATGGGCTCTTCCCATACCATATCTCATATGGAGTAATAGGCACTGATTTGATTGGAACCTAATTCAATAGGTATGCAGCTACCTCAAGCGCATAACCCCAAAAGGAAATAGGTAACTCAACAGTACTCATCATAGAGCGCACCATATCAAATAGGGTGCGGTTTCTCCGCCCCGATACACCGTTGTGCTGTGACATATACGGAGGAGTAATGCTGACAGAGAATCTCATTCTCGTTTAGAATAGTCCAGGATCTCCGTGCTCAAGTATTCTCCTCCCTGATCACATCAAAGGACTTAAATACATATACCCGTTTTGGTTCTCGACTTCTGACTTATATTCTTTGAATTTCTCAAAAGCTTCAGACTTGTGTTTCAACAGGAACATCTGTCCAAATCTTGAGAGATCATCAGTGAATGTAATGAAGTACAAAGAACCAGTCCTGGAATTTGTAGACAGGGGACCACATACATCATTATGTATCAATCCCCAGAGTTCACTAACTCTTTCTCTGTTTCCAATAAACGGAGCATTGGTCATTTTATCTTTGTGACAGAAATGGCAAGTTTCACAAGATGTAAATTCAAACTGATTTAAATATGCATCTTTATGAAACTTAGCTAGTCGGGTCATATTGATATGACCTAGTCTACAATGCCTCAAGAAGGATTCGTTCATTTCTGAACTCTTCCTCTTATATGTGTTCTATACGTTAAGAACTGTGGTTTGATTTAGAACGTATATGCTTTTAGATGACGTGCCTGATCCGATCAACTCTTTGATATGGGAAATGTTCAAAACATTATCCATCAATACAAAATTATATCCTCCTTTACATGATAAAGAGACTGATATAATGTTGTATATCAGATTCGATATCTAATAACATTCGTTCAGAATTAATGTACTTGGTAATACAAGGTGATATTTACCAACTAATTTGGCTGCAACAATTGCACCATTCTCTATACTTAGAGACGTATCACCCAATCCCAGTTCTCTACCTATCTGTAGCCCATGTAACAGATTACATATGTGGGATCCTGATCCGGTATCTAATACCCAGGATGTAAAGAACACTGAGAAACGGTTCTTTGTAATGAATACACCTGAAGAAGATGCATCAACATGCACTTTCTTCGTTTGGACGGCATGGGAATCCTGATATTCGCCTATTTCCTACTCGGTCTTATAAAAATTATAAGGTGGAGCGGGACCAACATTCCCCAGCTCAGTATAATAAGCGGGTTCGGTCAATACATCCATATTATTATCTTGATTAAGATGTGACATGGTCGCTACCTGGAGAGAGAGAAGAAAACACTCTGCGTGCGCTCTTACAAGATTAGATTGGTTATATATTTTATCTAATCAGGATGGCTCCCACTGGTTTTATCAAATCTTCCTTCAAACCCTAAAAGGAAAGACTAGCCGGGATTAATTACACCCTACAAGTTCATCAATCTTTTAGCCAGGCCAGTGCCGGTACTTTGAGGGAGGTTCCCCATGCTTTCGTACGGACCTAATTAAAATAAACCTCACTTTCCTAGGGGCGTAACCCCGTTGACACATTTCTAAACACCTACATGATCGGCTAATTGTAAAGTGCAAGACTCTCCCAGAAGTAACAATTACTCGCAGTGGGTATCAAGATCCAACTATCTCATAGAAGGTATGCAATCTCATTGCAAATTTCAAAACTTGAAACTCCCGATAATTGTTTTTACCCCTAGTGACTTATGACCTTAACTATGGTCAACAAATCATAAGCACTAGTCAAGTTCTACCCGTCATTTCGTGATTAATTAGACCCACTCACATGACCCTTAACTATGGTCAACAAAGTCACATGACTGTCCTAACTAATCGCATCATATGCTGTGTAGGAAGACATCACTTAGCTACCGTACACTACGCCTTGACTATGGTCAACAAACGCAGCACGAATACTAAGTACTCTACTTCCTAAAATGACGAAGGGTTGCAGATGGTTTTTGTGAAAACCTTTAATGCTTTGAACTTGATATCGTTGCAGAATCAAATGGTTTTAAAAGGAGTGGCTTAAGCTCCGCTTTTTGAAACTTTGCTTTTTCATAAAAAGACGAGTGGGTTTCAAATTCTTTTCTAAAACATCTTTAGGTTTATTTTTCTTTCATTAATCTCATTAACGAATGTCCCATCATTTCTGTTACCTAAGCATCACAGATAAATACAACGTACACTTATGCCAGCCGCATTCTCCACGAAGTCCCGTCATGCACCGTTAGGTTAGGTAACTAACGGCAGGGCGGGGCAGGGCTAGCACGGGTGAAAAACATAAGCAACTTCTATAATATATCATATATATTATAATGTATCCATCTCAGAATATAAAGTGATCACATCACAGAATATCAGCAACAGAAGACAACATATGAAATATTAGATATACTAGGATTTCCGGGTTTTAATTTAAGCCTGTATAAAACACGGATTCCACGGTTGTGATGAATAGCCAATCCCACATCCCAAGACCCCTACGAGAGCGGCAAGCAATCCTACCAATTCTAGAGTTAGGAGACCCGGACTCGACACCTCGAGATGGTCTCCCACTGGACTCTAGAACCCGGTTACTTGTGCTCCCCTCCTTAGGTCTATCCTAATACGGAAAAGTAAATAATATATATCAACGGTGACATCTTCCTCAACCCGGAAGTGCTCCAATAAAAAAATATTACATACAAGTTTTTACATGAATGAAAATGAAAAACTCTCATCTCAGATAAAAAAACCCCCGTCTATTCAACCATGACTATCCAATATAACATATCACAGCAGCACATAACATCACATGTCATCAAAGTAAGTAAATATGCTTATCCCAATTGTCGTCGACGTATAGCAACGAAACCGGCGATACCCCCACATATTACACTTACGGTCACAGAAAAGAAAGTGAAAACTAAGACAATTGGAATCCGCAACCTCCTTAGACATCATAAACCCGAAATATCTCATATTCCGGATTTCATGCCCAACAATATGAATTCCTTAAACATCGCATGCCTAACAATTATAAACCCCGCATTTTAGTCTCGATATTGAAAATACTTTCCAATAACAAGTCGGGCAATTCAACAAAATTTCCGACATCCTGATCGAATGCTCGTCGGAAACTTTAATAGACGGCCGTACCCCCGATACCGTTGACGAAGTGCACTTAGGCGGAACACCGCGGCCGCGAGCACCCGGACGGATGCTTTTGGCAATGGGGTTCTCCTACAGTCACTTGGTCGGGGCTATGGGGCGTGGCTATCTAGTAAGGTTACCCGGCGAGTATCCGTGTACGCTACGTGATTGCGATGTACTTTTAATCACATCAAAATCCCGTGGCAACCGATCAAATGAGGCTAAATTGCTAGATTTATAAAATTCAAATATTGTTGATTCCAAGTATTGTATCCCATCACAAATATCCGGACGACGTTAAACTTTTCGATCGATTAATCAAAGTCCCACAATTCTCCGAGTGCTCAACACTTGAGCACGGTTCAAAAATACCCAGAACATGCCACAACACCTATGGACCAACCGTAGAAGGGCAAACCCAAGCCTCATTAATGGCACCGCGGAACTGCCGCAAACCCTAAGGTTCGAAAGCGGTTCCATGGTCATTATATCAAGTTAGGGTTTCATTCTTCTAGAGGGTCCACAGAATGACTTGCGTAATTTTCCGAATACCTTAAACTTGGAAAAATGGGTTTTTGACATTCGTTCGAACTTTTTAACTTCACCTAGATAACATATGAAAACCTGAAACCATGTTAAACTATGAATACGAAACACTCTGAATTGCCTATACAGTAAGACCACATCACATGCAATCTTAGAAAAAACAAACAACACCAGAAACACCAAACCCCAGAGCCTGGAACACACAAAAAATTTGAGGCCAAAAAACCATAACTAGGCCGAGCTGGCCGGTTTTTCTCATGCTCTGGCCGGCCACTTTGCAAGAAAATGGGCTCAAATTTCTTATGTGTTCATGCCATATCTCATACAACATTCTGCACTTGTTTAAAAAAAATTTAGAGGCCATATAAAAATCGACAGAAAATAGGGTTCGATGTTTCAAGTTTCGGAGTCGTTTTGGTTTCGTAATCTAACAAACATCATCTAATACTCTAGCCTGGCTCTGATACCACTGTTGGGGTTCCTTAGCACCCTACTAGGTTTTCACAGCAACTACCATGCCAATTTCAAATTTTCTAGAGTGCTAATGAACCCTAACCTAGGATCTAGCTAGAGTGAATAGACAATCTAAAGCATGTAATCAAACATTACAAGTAGTGAACAAGGAATACAACATTTGTAGACCGGTCCTTCACTTCTAAAGCTCCGTGTAGAAGTCCCTTCGCTGCAGGTAGAGATCTCCCGAACTCTAGTATGGGTTCGTTTGGAGAAATGAACAATCTTGCTCGAAGTCTTCGAGACCGAAGATGATCTACGTCGAGGAGACTCAAACCCAAGCTGCCTCTTCACTAGGTGATGAATTTTATGAAGAGAACACCCTAAACTAAATGGCTAGTAGTAGAGGATGATGAAGTAGGAATTTTACTCACTTTAGATTTGATTTTCTCACTCATTTTCACCATTTTCCATGAAGCTAGAAAGGTAGAGGAAGAAGATGAAGAAAACAACTCAAGAATAAAATCAAGTGGTGAATGGCAACCATGGGTGAGTTAGTATCATATACTAATCATTGTAGAGACTAAACCATGGCTAATTATAATGTTTTTGTTAATAAATATCTTATGTAAAACAAAACAAGTGGCCTTGGTCAAAGAATCTTCAAGCTTCAAGAAACTTCAAGCCATGATCAATTTCCAACTCATTTTTGATTTACTTTAGATAAATAAAACCTCACATTATTGTAAGCATGGTGTAAGTCACACACACACCCAAGTTGCATGTATCATCAAGCATGACACAAACAAATGTACATAAATATATATCACATATACTCTTTGTGCACAATCAAGTGAGAAAAGTAATCTTAAGTGCGCCAATACTAGTCAACGTAAATTGATATATCAAATATATAATTATACATTAGATTATTAAATCAATACTTGATTTAATAATCCGGCTATATCATATATAACCGACTAATATCATATGTATCAATTTATCGAATCAACACTTGATTCGATAACCCGGCTATATCAAATATAACCGACCGATGACACAAAATGCGAGAATAGAATACGGTATTACATACCCGTATTAATCTCGGTCCCGCACATATCACATATGTGCTCTTGCTCCGTTTCGCCTGAGCCAAGAAACCTCTGTGTAGGACTCTAAAGACTCGTCAATATGCCGGCAGTAGATGATGATCATATCAAACACCCACAAGCCGCAAGAGGCATGCTAAATGTAACGGCTACCCGGGTATTGAGCGATCAGAAGATCAACAAGCAAGCCTGCTCATACTCCTGCGAATCCAATCAGTAACACTACCATACAGTCCGGTCTCTTTGTCTGATATGTCGCATATCTCGCCTAGGGGTGGTAAACGTCAGACCCCAATAGCTCGATAATTCATTCCGATGTAAGGTCCATAACGGGCGAGAAACTACTGATAACACTTATCAGCAAATCTCATCTACCCTGGCCAAAGATTTCAGTTATGGCCAATCGGGCATAGCGCAACATCAACCCCCAATACCGGGAGAGACGAAACCCCTCCTATCGCTCATTGTCTCCATGTGACTCGGGACTGTACCCAAAAACCACCTGTTTGCACGACTCAGTAGAGCCATGGTAGGGTGGAAATCAAAGCACGGTAGAGACACATAAGACTCTATGATGATCTCGGGTCGACAGACTAACCTGTACCAGTGTCACCAGAGAATTGCTATCTGACGTGAGGTATAATACCATCTAGGAGTTCTCGGCGAGTCCGTTCAGTGTACCCAGTCTCCACTGAGCACCCGTATACCATCTCTGATGTCAAACACCAATGGATATGGGATCATCCATCGCCCATCACATGGGTCGAGAAGATATACCCTAGTCTACTCTGGAATATCGATGCCCCGTCTCTCCCACGACTAGGAACATTGAAGGATAGACTCATGGACTACCCAGGCCCCACTAGTATGATCTGCATCATAATCCTGGAGGTCAAGTACACATCCTAAGGGCTTTATCAACATGTAACAGAGAGATAGTAAGTGTACATGTTAAGATAAAGAGCAACCAGATAGCATACTATCATGTCGAGCAAGAAAGTCCTCCATATATATGTCCAAGCATCCACTATAATATACATCTCATGTACAATAATGGCCTCTAGGGCATACTTATAACTAACAGCTATTGCGACACCGTTATTGATTGCGGTAATTAGAACACACAAAGACTCATTTTTTCAAATCAATCAAGGTGCCTATGAACATCCCGACGGCTGGAGTTTCGGCGATCGGTTGCTCACATTTCGAGGCAAGGTTCCTCCACCGAATGACATACTGTACCAGTGTTTCATTCGATCTCCTTTCTTCATTGATCAGCACGGAGCTTGTCGTACGCTCACTTGCGCTAACAAACCTCTGCATGAAGAGCAACTCGATGGCAGTAAAGGTCTCCTCGGAGTCATTTGGGAGCCCAGAGTACCTTTCGAAGACAGTATCTGCCAAACTGTTGACGAACTGTCAGAGGAGTAGTTTATCATCTCCTCCTGTGTTTTCAGACATTGCTTTGAATTGTTATGTTGATGGGGATTGCCAGTTCCCCTAAAGATGTTGAAATTTGGGATCGTATATCCCGGAGGGTATTGCTTCTGGTCATACCATACAAGATATGGACTACCGGTCTTGACCAACTTGGTGGCTGCTTTGCTGGCTGTGAAAAGTTTGGTCTGCTGGGCAATGTACTCATTGCGCTGTGCCTTTGAGATCATTTCATTTTTGTGGTTGAAGGGGATTGTAGAAGACTTGTAACACCCCCCTTTTCATTATCAAGGACCACTGGCGAATCTTCGGCCGGCGGTTCTGACGGCTGAGCTATCATCCCACACATTTTCTGTAGGAGGAAGGCCGTTTGATTCATGTTGGTGGACATTTCTGCCACTTCTTTTTCTTTCTTGTCAAGTTCTCGCTTTAATGAGTCAACATCAGACTCTTGCCCTTTGCGGTTCTCCCTGTTCGTCTTCTGAATGCGGTTTGGGCAATGGGCTGACAAGTGCCGTAGCTTGAGCGACCATTTCTTCAGCTGCTGCTGCCTTTAAGTTCTAGTCAGAGACCAAGTATGGGGTCTATGACTGGTGGAAGCGCTATTTTCATTTCCGTTGAGATGTATCATCCGCACAGTGTAAACTACTTCAGGTTTATGCGTGGAGCTTTTGATATTTCGCCTTTTAGGATTTACCCTGGACAAGAGAGATCTTTCTAGCCTTTACGTTTATGAAGGGCCACTTCAGAATTGAGAGCTGGTTTATCAGCCTTTGGCTGATTATTGAATTTCTCCGATTTTAGACATGGTTTATTGTTGACGACGGAGCTACGGACCTCCTTCCAAACTTTGTAGATTCTGGAAGAGAGTCGTTGTGGTGAGAGCACTGGCACTTGCTCATTCGGTGCCTCCATGGGTGGTGGAGGCTTCTTAAAATAGCGGTAAGCGAG
The DNA here is from genome assembly GCA_030015575.1 of Agapanthus africanus. NCBI lineage: Eukaryota > Viridiplantae > Streptophyta > Magnoliopsida > Asparagales > Amaryllidaceae > Agapanthus > Agapanthus africanus. The sequence goes on from CM057338.1 coordinate 214,301,232, forward strand.
TTTCGCCTAACCCTTCTCAGCGGTTCAAAACTGTTCTCTATAATGACTCTAAAATCTTTATACGAAAATTTTCTGTTAATATACAAGAAATGAGTTTTACAGCCTGAATTTGAGTTATAAGTCACTTTTGTGAAATAACAGCAAGAAACAACTTGTAGCTCACTGGTAAAACCTTTGCACTGCTATGACGTAGCCCCAGTATTCGATTCTCATCAGACACAATTATTTTTTCTGAATTTTTTTAACTTTTTGGAAGCCCAAAAGATTGCACGTGCAATACACGGGAAAATGAAAAGTTCAAAAAAATCAAACATGTGGAAAATAGAGTAAACTCTGAATAATCCACGTGGCACGAATCTCGAGACCTAAAACCTTAGATCGACCGGTGGAATTACGCATGGGCCGGCGCCGATGGTCAGATGTTGACCAATGAAGCCCGTGCTCTGGACACATGACTCTTCAGCTATCCCTAACTTCTTTGCACTGTTTGATTTCTCTGCAATCAAACAGAGACCTTTCATTTCACAATTAAACACAATTTTAATACTTTTAATCCACATTTTTAATTCCCAAACCCTAATTCTCCACTATAAATACCACCTCATATTTTGACTCAGCACCATTCTGAAACTTCTAACCAAAACTCTCTAAAATGTTCCTAGTGAAAGTAAAGTAAAGTGGAGTTAGCGAGCAAATTGGTTCCGACGAAGATCGAAACCAATTCCGGAGCTCCCGCGATGCCACAACGACACCCTTTCCTTCCTAACCCTTTCTTTGAGCTTTCTAAACCGTAAGTCCCTCCCAAACTCCCTTTCTCTTCATTGAATTTCATTTTTAATCAAAATCGGTAAAAATGGAGTTATTACCGATATCATCTTTTCTAAAACCGATAACTCCATTCTCCTTTATCATTTGGACAATCTAATTTTACCACTTCACTTATAATCTTAATACCAAGATTTAGAATAAATTTTACCCAAGAATCTTATGTAAAACAACAATATTTGAACTTTTACATTAAAATACCTTAAATTTTGTTATCACATCTTTTCGACAAAATTGCTTAACAATTCCTTTGGGAAAACTTCACGGGGTAACAACCTACCCCACATACACACTTGGATCTATAGCACGATATCTCTTTTGTATGAATATTTGTTACAAAGAAAAATTTACAATAAAATACTATATAATTCTAAAACCGTATTTTTTAAAGCGATATTTCATTTCCTTTACAATTATGCATTTACAACCCTCTTTAGGAGACCCACTAACAGATGTTGCAGATTATCGCACATTCTTAGGCTAGTAGAGTGAGATGCAGACCTCCTCAGGGAACATTCGATCTCGAAAGGATTTAAATACGTTTTTAAGAAATACAAATTTTCTAAATAAAATAAAAAAATTATTTCTTTTAAAATTAAAATTATATAAAATTATAAATCCATATTTTCAAAATATAATAAATCTATATTTTTCTAAAAAATGAAAGATTAACAAATGCTAATAAAATGCCATCAAGATACCAAAAAAAGGACAAGTTTTTCAGTAAAATACCATGAACTTTCAAATGCTAAGTGTTTATCATTAAAACATCTCAATACTTAAAGTCCATGCTCATGAAAATCTTAAATAATATTAATCACCCTCGAGATTTACTTTTTAACTATATTAAAATATTTTTCATAAAACCCTCTCGAGATATATAAAAACAATATTTTAAGGACTTTAGTAAATATAGGTTTAAACGGGATCAATTCTCTTGAGCCCAAGAAAGCCAGAAAAAATGAGTGCTTACTTATTTAAGGTAGACAACTTAACGGAGTTATCAATGATAATTGTCTTGAAAAAAAACACAAATCATGCCGTCCATGTGCAGCAGTTACCGATGACTCCCAAACCTAAAAATTCCAGAGTTAAATCAGTACAACTGTCTGACTCAATCAGAGTCTAATTCAAACCTGAATCCAAAATCAAACACGACTACTTGATCATGAACATGAATACTTGAAATCAAACATCAATACTAAACATATATACTTGACTTGACTTGACCGAACCATTGTTATAACTTGACATGACTACTTGAATACTTGATTATATCCTGAACATGATTACTTAAACATTTTGTATTCATGGTTTCAGCAAGACTTAAAATTATAGTCTATACAATACATTACGTGGGGATAAAGGGGTAGATTGATATGGAACGTATATCGTGGCACGAAAGGTCACTTAAAAGACACCAACATGAATTCACGTGCCGTTGTCCCGTGGGCTATGACGGGGCCTTGTACTACATGTTACCATAGTCCACAGGGTAAGATGGACTCCTCTCGTATACATGAATACCTTCTTTACCAAACTACAAACAATCACATTAGAATAACTATCATATACCGGTAATTAATCATACACAACTTATCTGTTCATTTCACATTACTTATTATATTCTCTTTCTTCTTTTGGGACTTACCGAGCGCTAGTTCGCTGACGATATTTCTTTCTATTTCTTTCTTTGGAATGTTCGTTAGGAGGACTGGACTCTCAGGAGATCGAGCCTAAGCAGGACGACTTAGATCAGCTCACCACTCAGCCTGACTACTAGTTCACCTGCACTTTAATTTTGTATGTCATTGTTTAGGCACTGCTTTACTCATTGTATTTTTTCTTTTCAAACAATTGTATGCAAAGATAAATGTAAATAAAGTTGATGTTTATTTTATCGCTCTTGTATATTTTTATATATTGCTTAGTTATGCTTAACGTATTTATTCCTTAGGAAATACGTTGCGGCCTACCACGTCACCGTTTCCGTCTACTGGGAAGCGGGACGTGACATTCTCTGTCAAGACAGCTATATCGATAATTGAGCTTGTCATGGGTAGAGTCGGTCCTGATGGGGAGATTCCCCCTGCCTTCCTTTGTTGGTGCCAATAACGGCGTCGATCACCTCTTGTAGTGGGAACTGCTTAAATTTCAGAAGCTTCATCACCATGCCCCCGGTGTGACTTTTGAGCTTTAATAGGCGTCAGTCATTTGTCTTGGGGTTAAAATTTACACCCACTGACCAAAAGTCAAAGTCAAACCGGGAAAAAATAGACCCAAACCAAACCAAACGGATCCCACGTCCGAACCCAAGCCGGGCTCATGCCCGAACCCAAGTCTAAACAAGTGGGCCCAAGCCCAGACCGACCCCATGCCAAGAAAGTAAAACAAATAAATATAATATTTAAATAAATGTGCAAAATGTGGAAAAAAAGGGCAAAAAGCCAAATTTTGTAAAGCCCGGGCTCATGGGTAAAAAGAAATAGCGTATGGGATGAACAAAATACCATTTTGTAAAACCCAATGGGCTATATGTAAACTTGTAAGCCTATATAAGGCAACATTATGAAGAAATGAATCGTATTCATTCCCCTGGAAAAAAATCTAAGGTTTGTGCATCCATCTTCTCTCTCTCAAGTTCTTCTTCCACTTTATTTCCAATTAAATCAAGGGCTCAGCCCTCTTTTTCTCAAAACTAAATAAAATTTCACCATAAAACCATTAAATAGGAATCCAAATCTCCCGTCAAATCCGTAGAAGTGGAGATTTAAAATCTCACCACCTTTCTTATCCAAAATCCAAAAAAAAGTTGAGAAAGAAGGAAACCCGTCTCAAAAAACCCATTTTTAGAAAAGTCCAAGGCTTGAAGAAGAAGAAAATGGATTTCTTTTCATCACTCAAGATCCAAATCTCTCAAAAGAAAAAGGAGAAAATCTTTTGGAGTTTAACTCTATAATAAAAATATCTTTGGGGGTTTAACTCTATTTAAAATCTTTGGGAGTTCAACTCCATATTTTAAAATGTTTTGGAGTTTAACTCCATAATAAAAATTCTTTGGGGGAGTTTAACTCTATTAAAAATCAAAAAAATCCAACTCCAAAACCGAGGGTTTAGCTTTCTCGGTCCACGTAACCTGAGTCCGCGCCCGATTTCACGCCCGCGTGCGCACCAACTCACTGCGCACGTGCGTCCGCACGCACGCGCCTCGTTCTACCACGCCGCACGCGTGCGCTTCACCTCCACACTTGATTTTTAAAAAAAATTAATTATAAAGAAAAAATTATGTTTATTGAAATATTATTTTAAAGTCTTTTTTGTAAATATTTATAAATAAAAATAAAAAAAATGAAATGAGCACGTCTTTTTGCATTGTTTTTCTTTTCAAAAATACACACATATCACATATCGCACATTGAGTTCGAATGATATATTTGATCTGTCAATCGGAGGTTCGCTCGCTCCAAAAGCGAGGGATAATTAACGGCAGCTTAATCTGTGGCTGCCGAAGATTTGGATCTCCACAATCATTAAATCTCAGCCTACACGAGGTAAGGATATATATACACGCCTGACAAGCGCGCGCATTTCTATCTCAATAGGATGACGAAAAACACTATACAGTTTGAAGACTGATTTCTTTGGCAGCGTAGGAGTTTTAAGAGCTAGTCTGTGGAAGACAGACTCTCTTGGAGTAGCTGGAGCGGCAGGAGTAGCGAGGGCCAGCCTTTTGAAGACTTACTTTTTTAGTATCACAGGCTTCTTTGATGGGCCTACGGAGCTCGGGGTCAGCCTTTCGAAGACTGACTTCTTGGGAGCCGCCTCCTTTAGCGTTGAAGCACCAAGAGTTGAGAGGGGCATTTGCCCGAACTGGAGACTATTCAACTCTTGCATGAGTTGGGCTGTTGGGATGCCGATCAGTAGAGCCATTATCTGTCTAGAAAGGATCAATTTAGGAGCGGTGGTCTTGGCATTGCAGTTATAGCAGAAAGCCCTTGGAATCTAGATAGGAAGAAGAACACCAGTACTCCAACATCTAAGAGCAACCAAAATAGAAACCGTGATTTGAAAGTTTTTCTTAGCACCACCACTAGGTTTTTACCGGCATCAAGAATGCAATTTTTAAAAAATCTTGGGTGCTAAGCTACACTAACCTAGAATCTAACTAGATTATTAGGATTTAAGTAATGATATAACAAGAACTACACTAAGTGAAAGAGATTACAACCTTTGTAGACCAAGTTCTTCACTTGTATAGCTCTGGGTAGTAGTCCCTACGGCTCTCTTGGCTCCACTTGAAGAAATGTATGAGCTTACTTCGTGATTTTTGAGGCCGAAAATGATCCACCTTGAACCTTCTCTAGTTCAAGCTACCTCTTCACTAATCTATCATTAGTGAAGGAAACAACCTATGCTTAATGGCTAATTGAGTGTAGATTGATGAAGTACGAGTATTAGCTCACTTAGAACTCTCTTAAGCCCTAGGGTTCACAACTCATGTAAGGGTTAGGGCTTTAAGGAAGAAGAAGATGAAAATGGAGAGAGTAGAAAATAAGCTAAGCATGTAAGCAAGTGAAGAATGGCTCTTTATTTTCCTCACTTATTGAAGTATGGAATATTATCAAATAATATATTGCAACCATTCTTCCATAGTGAAAGAAAATGAATAAAGTAATGTAAAAGCCATGCTTCACCCATATTACAAATATCTCCCCATTTTCCATCTCATTTTTCTATTTTCTCAAAATAGAAAAAACCATGCTTCATAATATATATATATATATATATATATATATATATATATATCACACATATATTAATATATATAAAGAGAAAAAGAAGAAAATAATTAGTGAGCAATAATATTAGTTAATATATAATTATATCAAATATAAATATATATCAAATTATTAAATCAACACTTGATTTAATAATCCGGTTATATCATATATAACCGACTAATATCATTTATCTATATATCATATTATCAAATCAACACTTGATTCAATAATCCGGTTATATCATATATAACCTAATCGATATCAAATGTCGCCAGATTAGAATACGGTATCACATACTCGTATTTAATTAGGCTCCCGCACATATCAATATATGTGCCCTACTTCGTTTCGCTTGAGCTAGAAAAGCTCTGTGTGGGACTTTAAAGACTCGTCAATACGTCAGCAGTAGCTAATGATCACATCAGTTACCCACAAACCATCAGTGGTACTAGCTGGACGTAACGGCTACCCAGGTATTGAGCGATTAGAAGATCAACAAGCAAGCCTGTCCAAACTCGCATGAAGCCTATAAGTAACACTTACCGTACAGACCCCAGTAACTTGATAAGTCATGCCGATGTGTGGCTCATAACGGTTCGAGAAACTACTGATAACACTTACCAGTAAATCTCATCAGCCCTGGCCAGGGACTTACTGTTATAGCCAATCGAGCATAGCGCAACATCAACTCCCTATACCGGGAGAGACGGAATCCCTCCTATCGCTCACTGCCTCCATATGACTCGGGACTATACCCAAAATCCACATGTTTGCATGACTCCTTTGAGCCATGATAGGGAGGAAATCAAAGCACAGTGGGAACCACACAAGACAGTATGACGCTCCCGGGTCTACAGACTAACCTGTACCAGTGTCACGAGAGAACTGCTATCTGATGATAGGTATGGTACCATATTGGAGTTCTCGGCGAGTCTTGTTCGGTGTACCCATTCTCTAATGAGCACCTCTGTACAATTTTTGATGTCAAACACCAGTGGTTATGGGATCAACCATCGCCCCTTACAGGGTCAAGAAACGTACACACTAGTCTACTCTGGAATATCGATGCCCTGTCTCGGTACTCCCTCGACTAGGAACAGTTAAAGGATATGCTTGTGGACTACACAAGTCTTAGTAGTATGATCCGCATCATAGTCCTGGTAGTCAAGCAAACATCCTAAGGGGATTTATCAACATGTATCAGAGACACAGTATAATAATACAAGTGTACATGTTAAGATAAAGAGCAACCAGATAGTATACTATCATGTCGAGCAAGAAAATCCTCTATATATATGTCCAAGCATCCACTATATCATACAATAATGGCCTCTAGGGCATACATATTCCTAACATGATTTTGTTCGCGAAAACACGACACACAAAGTATAGAGTGGAAAGAGAAAAATGTCCCACCAAGTGTGCCAGAATCTGTTAACCGCCGAAAACCGGAGACGGGTTAGAGTAGAATGTCTTGCCCGAATTTAGGGAAAGATGCATTGGAATGATCCATCCATCTCTCCGAAAACACTAAGTTGATTTATAGCGCCATATATCAGAGGTTTTGATAGACGCGACCGATGTAGTTGACCTCAGATTCCCTCTCATGGTGAGAGGATTATTGATTTTGGGGACGCATTTTTCCTACAGGCGCAAGCCCCTATAGTTAATTACGTTGTCGCGAATGATTACAACTTTCTACAATCCAGGTTGTTTTCTTCGTGTATCGTGTCTTTTGGTTTATTTGGTGTGCCCTTGGATTGTATACGGAGACTAATCTGGTCGTCACCCATAGGGCGCGAATTATTCCAAATCCATATATACATTTCATATTTTGGGGCAATCATTTGCTTGACAAGGTCCATGTTGGTGTCTTGGTTTACCAACGGGAGTGAACTTAGGTTCATTCTCACATTTGTGAAGTACATGGGTTCACACGAGAGCTTAAGCTCTGACTAAGGACACATTAGTCTCATTTAAGAACTAAGGTCGACTTAGATGGTTTGGGGTATATAGACTTTTCCTAGGGATACGTAGTCCCGTTTGAGAACTAGATTGACCTAGGTGTATATAGGCCTTACCTAGAGATACGTAGTCTCATTTGAGTACTAAATCGACCTAGGTGTTTGTAAGCTTTGCTTAGGGATACATAGTCTCATTTGAGAACCGGATCGACTTAGGTGGCATGAGAATTTTGTTTTCAACAGATCATTAGATCACAGTGAAGCTTAAACTTCAAGACTTAGCCAATTTGGCTAAGTATGGGCTTCTGTTGGATTCTCATCATATACTTGGCGTTGACGCTGCTCGAGAGCACGTGCGTTGCACATGGCGCTGCCTCTTTTGCTTGGTGCATGGCGCTTAGTCTGGCACTGACGCTGGCATATGTGCGTAGCACGTGGTGCAACTCAAACTTAAGAGCTTAAACTCTGGCGCATCTTAGAGGGATCATTTTGGCGTAGCAATACTTGGTGCAGTGACATCGACGCTGCAATATTGGCACAGCGCTAGGGTTTTGGAGCTTAAGCTCCATCTTCCTTGAGACAGAAAGGTTAACCTTTCTAGGGTTTTAAGCCTTGGTTATTCATGAAGCTTAAGTTTCGGTAAAATGATCCTTTGATCATAAAAACTCATAAAGATCAGGACTTTATATCTGGAGTTTTATTCTTTTTTCATGATGTGTGTCCGTGATGAAAATCTATGTTTCATGAAGCTTAAGCTTCGGCATTTGTGGATCTTGATGATCTTCTTCATCTTCTTTTGGTAGAGGGGACGTTAAAGTCTTCCTTTAAGATCTTGGATCTTAACATTAAATCCCCTATGAGAACTTAAGTTCTCCGCCATGCCAGAGAGGATTTTAATGATCGGATCTTTGATCCCCAGAAAGAATTTTAAAGTTCAAAAGAAGCCTAAGCTTCACTAATGGATATAAAAAGGAAAAGAAGAGATTTTTCTCCTCCCTTACCTAGGGTTTTGAGCAGGAAGAAGATATTTCTTCTGCAACGGTTTAAGTCTTGGTTGAACCTTATGGGGGGTGTATATCTTTCTCGAGTTTAATATCTATAGGTCTCTCTTTTTTATTTCTCCCCCTCACTCCTTTTTATAGGAGAAATAGTAGTTAGGAAGGTTGAGAGAATCTCTTATTGAGGGATCTCTAAATTGATTTTAAGATCAACTGATGGTGCTTAAGTACCGTTGAATTTTTTATTCAAGGTCTCTCTGTTAAAAGAAAAGGTATCTTTCTTGTTTTAGAAAGATATAGGATTTTTTTTCCCAAATAGAGGTTAAGTTCTGATTGAAACATGCACTTCAAAAAAACATGTGCTTGCGCCACATGCATTGCACGTTTGGCGTTGGCGCATGGGATTGACACTTGCGCTACGTGCATTGCACGTGATTCACGTCTGCAGCTTTGCACATGTGCCTGCACCACAGTGTAGAGCTTAAACTCCAGAGCGCCAAATTTTTGGCAGAAACAGATCTCTCTCTTCTCCTCCTCTTTTTTTCCTTGACTTGTTCTTCCATCAAATCCTCTATTCTTGCCTTGTAGAAATACCCAATAAATTATTGTTTTAAATGTGTAAATTTAGATTCCCGTGTATAGTTAAACTTAATTGTTATTTCTTGTGAATCTATGGTCACTAATAATTTTCCATGTTAATGTCAACCATTATATACGTAGAATTATAGTATATGGTTTATGTTAATTCAATTATTATTCTCGTTCAAATCTATAATCAAATGTTGCCTACAATGGCAGCCACAACTCAAGCATGCCAAAGATATTGAGAATACACATAATTGATACTATGGAATGAGTATAAACAAAAGTTGCATCGATACGAAAATATAATTGAACTTAAAACCAGATCGTCTGAACAATCAGGCTTTGAGCCGGCTCAAAAGAATATGAGTCGTCTCATACCCACAGAGAGGAAAACCCACCTTTGGACTTGTCGTGAGCCATCTCAAGTTTGGACTTGAGTCGTCTCAAATCATAGTTAAGCCGGATCAACATAACATTGAGTTGTCTCATGGTAACAGAGAGAAAACATGATATCCCAATGACTGTTGAGCCGTATCAAGATTTGTGTCGAGCCGGCTTAAGAACATTTTGAGCCGTTTCTTGCACACAGAGAACCAAATCTTGATTGTAGATGACTTGTGAGCCGTCTTAAGCAACCTTGAGCCGTCTCAAACTGATATCCAAACCAAATCAATATCTGACATATGAGTTAATCTGATATACATCTATAGTTCTTGTTTTATTACATGTCTCATCATATTCTATGTACTCTTTATTGCTGAACCTACATGTCTTATGTGAACAAATCTAGTACATGCTCCACTCGACTCAATTCGAACCATGAATATCATTCGACATGAATACTTGACATTTTACATGAATACTTGAGCTTGACATGAACTCAAGTTAAAACATGAACTTATACTCTCTTATGTATTCATGGTTTCGAGTAAGACTTGTGACATTAATTGTAAATTAAAATGTGGAAGATGTTGGGGTAGTTTGAGTGTGAATCCAATGAAATCTCAAGAGTTCTCCTAGTACATGAATTCATGAATACTAACACAATAAACAATCATTATGGCCCGTGTTTCCTTACCTCTGGGGTCATACCGTTGGGTTTGTGAATAATTCAATGATAATTGAAATTCCGTTACTAACATTGTTGATTCGGGCCCGTGATTCCTTACTCTTGGGTCTTATCCTTAGGTTTGAGAATACTTTTAAAATTGGTTGACATTCACACTTGAACTGTTATTAAATTAGATAGCCATTGTAGAGATCCTTTAGAACACATTGGTTTTCACCTCATGTTCACCAATTCATACTTATTACACGCTTATTTTGACCCACACATACTATACTACATTACCATGCTCATGTATCATATATTTACCATGTACATTGCCATGTTACACTTGTTCATATTTCATGATTTCCACTCATGCTATATCACATGTCGCCTTCCACTTTATTATACAATTCACACATCTTTTAAGGATTTATACGAGCGCAAGTTCGCTGACGGACATTCCACCCTATTTCTTCTTTCCTTGAAATGTTCGTCAGGTAACTTAGAAATAAAAAAGGGAGAACCGTCAGAAGAAGAATACAATCAACTGCATCACAAGCAAATGACTAGTTTCCTTTCAGAATTTTCATTTCTACATGCCTCTTTGTTAAGGATTATTTATATTATCTTTTCTTCAGATATCTTCTTATCAATTTGAAACTCTGTGAAATTTTGAATGTAACGAGTAGTTATTGGAATTTTCATTATCTTACTATTTCTTATCATATTTATATTGCTTATAAACGCTTAGCGTATTCGTTTCGAGAAAGGATTTTCTCGGAATAAATACGTCGCGGGCTTCTCACGTGGCCGTTACCACTTTTTTGGGAAACAGGACGTGACGGCTGGTCGGCGGGTGGTGAGGGAGGCCGGCGGCGAATAGTCATGACTCATTCATGTTAGGCGGAAATATTTCGTAGTAATTTAGGATAGACACATGTTTTTGGGGGGAATTAAAAGAATTGCTATGAAATGGGGTTATTTTATTACTATGGTAATCCTATATTTCCAGAAAGATATTTTACACCTAAATAAATATGGTAATATTTCATGATAATTTAGGATTACCATCTAGTTACCTACTTCCAAATGCACCCTGGATAGTCATCATAGTCCTCTTTGAGCTCACTTAACAACCTCACAATTATCTTTTATTTATTTAAGTTAGTGGTGTGAACTCAATTCTAGAGCGAGACGACATTAACTGTATGTAACATGGACAGCTAACTCATATGTGCTACTTTTACGTGCTTTGTTGATGTATATTTTGCATTGAGTCATTAAGAATGAGGTCTAGAGTCTCATAGAATTTTAAATTATATGATGATGATCATTAAGATGCATTACATTAGAGCAATCCAGATTAAAACTACGCACTCTAGTGTTGAACCAGTTTTTTGTTGAACTTTTGATTAATTTCACTAAACCCCTTTATATTTTGCTCACATATTTGTTAGATTTCAACTCAAGTTTCATAATTTTGATTTTTAAATAATATATAATGAGCCAAGCCCAAAAAACCGGCAAAAACCGATCAGTCCATCTAAATTCGAATCCTGCTCAAAGCCATCCGATTGAATTCGCGGGTTCGGATTAACATATTGTAAACTCATCGGGCTTGGACGGGTTTCGGGTTTAGGTTCACATTTCGGACCGGATATAAAATTGTCCAAATCCTGCCCAACCCGGCATGATTTCACCCCTAATTATCATCCGAGGAGGCACATTAGTTGGACAAGTTCTTATGGAAGAAGCATTTCCTTTATTGTGAGAGTCGTCGGTTTTAATTCCTGAACGGATTTCATCCAAAAATTAAAAAGAAGAAAAGTCCTAACCTATTTTGGCTCCCCCAGTTACTTGAGCTCAAACTTGAATCAACAGAAGCATCTATTAACAAAAATTCAGCCAGAAACAGAGCTAGATATCAAATGAAATAAACACAGTACAAGGAAAATATTAAGCAACCCTTGATTCAAACAAATCTATAAATCATATTATCAAATAAAAATTATCGAAAATAAAAAATAAAACAAAAATATATAGAAAGAAGATTAGGAAAATCATCACACAAGGTGACGCTGGGGGAACTCATAAACTGGAGGGGTTTCTATGCGAGGAGGAGATGGAGGCGGCTCGATGCAAGGTGAGGGTGGAGGCGGCAAATGTGGTGGAGCCGCCAGGGCATAGGATGGCGATGGTTGTGAATGTGGTGGAGGTGGAGGTGATGGGTAATATGTTGGTGGTGGACATGAAGAATGAGGCGGCGGAGACGGTGAATTGGTTGGGACGTGGAAGTGGTAAATAATGTGAAGTACCGGTGTTGGGATGGATAAATTATGTGGGGGTGTATTATTATTGGAGGTAGGTTTTGTGTTTGTTTGACCGGAATGTGACATGAGGTTACCTGCACTTGGCATTATTTGACCAGCTAACCCTATCATTCATTCCAATATCCAAAAAATAGCATATACCAAAATAATACCTGTTTTGATATCATGTGTGCCGACTACAAAGTGGAGACAGAGAGAGAAACTCATTTGGACTTTGTACAACTTACATAATATTATATACATTTTTATTCCATATCAATGTTACCAATCATATGGTTCTCATTTTGGATCAATTTTATGGTTCAAATAATCATAGAAAAAACTTGCACATTAAGGGATTAGGATGTTAGTGATGTGGGAGGCAGAAAGTTGATCTTTCAAAATATTATATACTAATGTAAACATGCATATGTGTATGTTTCTACAAGTTTCGTTACCAAATTAATGTTACACATCATTTAATCATATGGTTTTTAAGGACCACTTACTTGTAGCTGTCATGGTAATTTATTGCATTGTTGTTTGTTGCCGTTGTTTCTACAACAACAAAAAAATAGTACATTTGGACAAATATCAATGAGTGACCATAAAGAAACAAAATAAGCACCTTTTCATATAAGTAAATGATATACTCACTCTCAAAAAAGCAAACTTTCTTTTTATCAGCTTAACAGAAAATGTGGTTCCTAGAGGTTAAAATGGTAAACACTGGATAGGATTATTAGATAAACATGAAATTAAATTTCATGTAAATATTAAGGGTAAATCATCAAAAAAAAAACCTAGCTTCTTTCTTCATAGTCAAAAGACTCTTCACCCCAAAACCCCTGTTCAATGCCTCCCTGTCAGAAACCCCTATTCAACACTTTCATACTTCATAGTATCGTAATTTCGCATATACCCAAAATGCCCTTGAACCAATGTGAGAAAACGCTGCTACAACTGTCATATGTACTTATGATAGAATATGGTAGAGAATGCAATATTTATTGAGCTTCTTTATATATACACACAGTTGCTTTAGATATCTACACGGTTCTTGATGGAGGTCCTTTCCAGATCTCCTTCAGATGTTGTCTTCCGTCGATCTCCCGGTAGATTCTGGAGGAGATCCCCTGATGTGTGTGGGTCTCAATGGGTTTTGAGAGGATTCGGTGATTGCAGGAGTTTGACGCTGAGTACCTGCAAAGAAGTCCCGGGGTGGCTTGATGCCACCGAGGGTCCTCCGACGATCAAGTTAGTGCTAGATCCGAGCAGCATAACGGCTAAGTGGAGTAAAAAATGGCTTACTTAGTGATGGATGCACGCAGCAGCAGGCGCGAGAATCTCGCCGGCAGTTACGCTCCCGACGTCACGCCCACGTAGAGAGCGGATCGCCCATAAATGGGGATCGTGAAGGCATGGAACGTGGAATGTTGCTGACGGAGAATCCGCGCATGGCGAGATTCGCGGAGCAGCGGTTACGTCCGTGAGCGGTGGAGCTGGTCGGAGGATCGAAGAAGACGGCTTCGGCCAAGGGGCTCGGGAACGAGCGAGAAGGTCGAGGAGACTTGGTCTTATGGCAGCCCAGGACGAGCCGAGGGGCCGAGGAGGCCAACCAGCAGGGAGCCCCGAAGAGGGCTAGCTTGCGATTGCAGGTCGGATACAGGGGAGGCCTGGTCGGCCTCTGTGGGCCCTTTTTTCTGAGTTATAGGACCCGCCATCCGCCGCGTGTCCTGATCTTAAGGGTCGCCAATATCGAGCATCATCATTAGCCCCCCACTCTTGTCCCGACCAGCCAGCGGGTCGGGTCAGGAGTGGACTGCCGGGCCACCCGGGGTGAGCTCCCTCCTAAGGTTTCGTCGGGACTCGTCCCCGGGTCGCGAGCTGTCTTTTCTGCCAACGAATCAAGGCGAGTGTTCCCCTCCGAACAACGGGGACGCGACATCGCAGGTCCGTCTCGCCTGAAATTCGGGGCAGATGCTAATTGGTGCTATCCGTCCACCTCTCCGAACATGCCAAGTTGATTTATGGCACCGTATATCGAAGGTTTAAACGGATGCGTCCGATGTAGCAGACTTCGTCAGATTCCCCCTCGTTTGAGGGGTTTTTGATTGTGGGGACGCTCTTCCCTGCAGGCGCAAGCCCCTGCAGTTAATTACGCTACCGCATCGCGGTAACAACTTTCTACTTCTGCATATAGTCACTTCGTGTCGTGGGTGTTTGTTTTGTGTTCGGTTGCCCGTGGATTGTATACGGAGACTAAGTTATGTTGTCGCCCGTAGGGCGTGGACTAGTCCAAATCCGTATCTTTCTTAGATTTGGGTTTGGGGGGTTGTGTTTAAGGATACGTTAGTCTTATTTGAGGCTAAGATCAACTTAAACGTTCGTTAAGGACACAATAGTCTAATTTTAGACTACGATCGACATTACGGGATCGTTTAGATCCGACAAGAGAGCAATTGGGCTCTATTGTTTAGTTTAGTGACATTGCGGTCGATAAGTGGTTTAAGAACATTGCGGTCCAATATTAGTTTTAAGACATTGCGGTCAAGGTTAAGGACATCATAGTCCATAAGCTTAAGGACCTCACGGTCCGATATTAGTTTTAAGACATCACGGTCAAGGTTAAGGACGTCATAGTCCATGAGCTTAAGGACCTCACAGTCCGATGTTAGTTTTAAGACATCACGGTCAAGGTTAAGGACGTCATAGTCCGTGAGCTTAAGGACCCTACAGTCCGTAGTAGTGTGTGGTTGTCGGGACCCGTCACCTCTCTAACGACGTTGAAGGATTACAACGATAGATATCAGAGGAGTAAAGAGATGTACCCTCGAACCGGGTGTAAATTTATTGGGAGAGCAGTTGTGCTCAGTTCAATTTATATTGAGGACTTATGGCCAGAATTGGGCTAAGTCCAGTTGAAAATGTTCAACATTTTATTCATGTTCTGCCTGTTAGGATTTTACTTGGGCTCTGCCCTTTATAATGCATAGCATTGGGCTCTGTAATTAAATGCATAGCATTTATATTTGGCCTGTTAGACCTTTACTTGGGCTCTGCCCTTTTTTAATAATGCATAGCATTTATAGTGGTCTGATAGTGCGCCACGTAGCTTGTCAGGCGCTTTGCGCCAATTAAAGAGAGCAATGCGCTAGCGCATGTGAAAGTGACACGTGTCACACTCTGCGCTAAGCACAAGTCAGTTAGCGCAACGCGCTTTCTGAGTGCGCTGCGTCAATGAATGACACGTGGCGCGCTCTGGTGCAGTGCGCCATTGCAAGAGCGCAATGCGCTATATTTAGAAGCGCAAAGTGCAGATTGTGTCTTTGGTTGACACGTGGCGCGTTCTGGCGCAGTGCGTCAATCCAAGGAGCGCAAAGGTGCATTTCAAAAGTGCAAGGCACTGTCCAATAGCGCAGAGCGCATCTTGATCAAATTAAGATCAAAGAACAAGTTCTTTTGTTCTGTTAAAAGAGGTCCTCAAGATTCAAGAACCAAAGTTCTTGCTCTCATCAAAAGGCTGTGCCTTTATATAAATCAAATGATCTAGGAATGAAGTAAATTACTTCTTTAAATCTTTTATGATTGGATATCTTTTTTTTTATAGAAGATCTTGATCTTGTTCTTAGATGTTTGATCTTTTAGAAGAGAATCCTTCTTTTAATGAGATGATTTCATCTCTGTTCTTCCAAGAATTTAATTCTTTACCTTTAAAGATGAAGAAGATGATCTTCTTTCTTCAAAAGCTTGCATTTCTTTCTCTTTGAGTTTTTCTCAAAGTTTGCCAAGAGTTCTCTCTCTTCTGTATCTGTATGTGTGTGAGACTTGGAGTCTGGGGGCCTTTATATAGGGCCAATTGATTTGTTAAGTTAGTTACAGATATCTTTCTCTAATTGATCTGGGGATATTTCCCCACCGTTGGATTTTTGATCCTAAGGCCTCTGTTTTACAGAAGACAATATTCTTATTTTAATAAGATTGGAAAGATCTTTCTAGAATTTTAATTCTGATTAATTAATAATTTATTATTTAAATTCCAGTGCTGGCGCAATTGGCGCTAGCGCGTCTTTGTTTGACACGTGGTGCGCAGCGCAGAGCGCAGCGCAAATGCGCTAGCGCGCCTCTATTTGACACGTGGCGCGCAGCGCAGAGCGCAAGTGATCTGAAGCGTTACTTCTTTTTAAAATTTGAATTTTAAAATAGAGATTTGCTCTGATTGGGGATGCGCTGCCTTGGGCGTAGCGCTCCTGGCGCTGGCGTGTCTGCTGTTGACACGTGGAGCTCTGCGCGCAGCGCAAGAAATCTGAAGCGTTGCTTCAATTTTTGAATTTTGAAATTCAAGCAGAGTTTTGCTCTGATTGGGGGAAACAAATGCCCCCCCACCGTTGCGCTCACGTGGCGCACACGTGAGTGCAGCGGTGGCAACATCTGAGCTATTGGATCGACTCAGAAGTTGAGGAGGCGCTTCAGCGCCTATAAATAGGACCCTTGGTCTTCAGATGATTATCATCTCCATCAAGAATTTTATTTTCAGAGCCCTGCTCTCATTTTCAAGAACTTCAAGAGTTAAACTCCAGAAAATTTTAGGTAAAAATTTAAATTAAATTAATTCTAATTAACAGAGCCTTGCTCTCATAGATCTTTTGATCTAAAGAAAACCCCTTTGGGATTTCATAAACAGAGCTTTGCTCTCAAGAATCCATAGATCTAAAGAGATCTTGTTTCAAGGTTTCTTAACCCATGAACAGAGCTTTGCTCATTGACAAATATGGATCTTTTGATCTTTTAATGAAGAACTCTTAAGAGTTTTTTCATGGATCTTTAAGATCCATGAACTTTAATTCTTAGGAATTAATTTTTCTTTGATGGATTTTGCCTTCATTATTACAGAGCTAGGCTCTTTAAGGAATTTTATTCCCTCGTGACCAGAGTTTGACAAGTGTCACTCTGTTACAGAGCTTTGCTCTGAGAGGGAGATTTTCTCCTTGTCTCAAGAGATTTCTCATTTAATGAGAATATTCTTTGAGAATTTCCTCATTAATTGACAGTCTCATCCAATGATGAGGCTGTCTTATTAACTGATGCATTGTCATCTGGATTTTGTGGGTCCCCCTTTGGTCCCCCCTCCACTGCATTGCAGTGTGGTATAAATTTTAAAGTACCAAACGTCAGGATTTTACAATTAAATTATGATACTGATAATTGAATTTCGCTTTTTCTTGCAGGCAACATGTCTGCTGATCTTTCATTCCCGTTTTTCCATTCAGAGGGAGGATTCCCTGAGGCACCGGTAGACTGGGAGGTTCTTGCTCTCATTAAGGACTACGACCCGGAGTACAAGAACCTTCATCTATGGGGTAGGTGGTACAGTGAAATTATCAAAGGTCGCCGAAACTTTTCTTGCGCGACGCCATCGGATCCAATCTCGTCAATCTCGTACACAGATATACCCCCGGTGAACTATGCCGTGGAGGTTGTAAATTGGAATTCGGAGGGTCTTCTTCAACCTTCGATTGCTGCCATACTCGTGCAGCTGCCGGCAACCGTGGATATTTTGGGGCGGCGCATATGCCAGGGCGAGTCGCGCCCTTGGGGACAACCCTATAACATTGGATTGACCCATAGACATTCGGCCGGGTATTTGCAGTGGGCCAGGTACATCTTGTCAGCGAAGAAGGCGCATTTGCTGAAGATCGGTCTGTATCGTGCAGTTTACGCCTCGCTGTTTGAATATCCTGCTCCTCCGACATGGTGGGTTAAGGCGTTCGTGGAATAATGGAACATCCCCACCCATACCTTTCTTCTGACGGACAGGGAAGTCTCCATCCCCCTAGAAGAGTTTGCTGAGATTTCCGGTCTGCCGATGAGGGGGGCACTATGAGGAGCTGCTTCCTCCTGATGAATATGTCTTCGCCACTAAGCCGTTGGTGATGGACCTGACGCCGGAGAATGCTATTCAGCACCAATTTCCGAGTCTGGTAAAGGTGCTGAATATGTATGAAAGTCTCTACTTGGAATCGGGAGGCCGGGGAGTTAGTTTTGCAGACTTCATCGCTCGCTTTCTTCGACCGGAGATTCTATCGCAGCGGGGCGAAAAATTTGCTAAGCTTGACGACCCCTTCGGCCTTGGCTTAGATCATCGACCAGCACTGGAAGACGATCAAAAGGGTTTTTACCTCCCCGATGCTGCAATAATCCCCTTATCGGAAATTGCCGCTCCAGGCATCGACGAGGAGACTTTCTTTCTCGGGTTTTTGGGGCTATGGCTGTGCTGGTTCGCGCTCCCCATGCACCCTCGCTATATGAGGCCATCCGTCTTCTACCCAGCGCATCGGATGGTGGCTGGCATACAATTTTCGATTGGAATCGTCGGGTTGGCCTACCTGTACCATGGTCTCAGCATGGCGGCGGACGCAAATGAACCGGGGGTGCAATCCGCCAATTTCCCGACCCACTACTTTACTTCATGGATAGAAATGCATGTGCTCGGGGTATTTGGTATTCATAAGAGACCCTCGTTTTACGAAAAGTGCAGACTCCCGAGGGTTATGCGGCTGATCGGCGCTTCTATCGTGAATCCGCCTCCGCGGGAGGCTAGGGGGTTGCTTCTTCGTCCGCGCACGGTCGGAGCAGGCATTTCTTTTACGGACAAGGTCATGACAATCGGCCCGGAGACCTCCAAGGCGGTGTTGGCGCTGCGTGATAATTTCAAGGACGGGGCCTCCGTATTGAAAGCTCGGAAGATTATACATTTATACTCCATCCAGCCGGGCTTCCTCATGTTCAGGCAGAACGATGCGGCGCTTTTTGTGAGGTACAATCCCCATCGTTTTGCTCAACAACTAAGTTATAATCAAGGGGTCCCACTGGAGGCGTTTTTGGAAGAGCCTGCATCCACTAGGGAGGGAATACGAAGCGCGCTGCACCACTTTATACGGTTAAACACGGGCTCCCACTTCTTCATTAGCGAGCCAAGTTGCATTCCAAGGGCCCTCAACGTGTACGGAACTTGGTATCAGCACGCGATGGGTGCTGTTATCCGGGAAGAGAAACGGCTGCTGCTTGACCGCAAGGGTCGCCCCCAGCCAGCGATCGCAACGTCCCCCTAAGGCGAAGGACCCCTGTCGTTCCTCCACTAAGAGGAGATGCTGGAGTTGAGCCCCCACGCATGCTAAGCCCTCCGCGTGGATTGCCTCATGATTCTGTGGACGTGCCCCCAGCGCCCCGTGCTCCCATGGAGACGGTAAATATGGTTTCGCCTGAATCCGGCGTGGGCTCGGACATCGGGACCCGCCGTCCCAAGGTGCCTACGAAGCGTAAGCTGATTTTGGGTGCGACCGGGGTTCGCGCGCAGAAGAGGAAGAAGAAGTCGGTCCTTTCTCTTGATGCCATACTTAGCTTAGAGCCTCAGGCCCCTCTTACCGAAGGCCTAAGTGAGTATAGAACCAACGAGGGTTTCCTTGTAGCGCCGGAAGACACTGATCTGGCGGCCGCCATCGCAGCTTCTGAGCGATTGGCAAGGCGCAACGCGTGGTTAGCTAAACTCACGCAATCAGGTAATCACTAGTTGTATTTTTCGTTATTTCATCATATCTTTATCATTGTTTTTTGACTTAACGCTTTTCCTTTTTAAACAGGCATTTCTACCGAAGAAGCCATCGCTGCTTCTCTCAAAACTTTCGAGGAGGAAGAGAGGAAACGCGCTTTATTGGGCGTTGGTACGTCTCGGCTCATCGAGTCTTTATTCTCCTTTTTACGGCCAATCTAACCCTTTCCTTATCTCATTGCAGGGACCGCAAGACCTACTTCGCAAGCCGATGCGGGAATTCTCCCCGGGCCAGCTACCGAAGTCCCGGCCTCTTCGGGGTTACCGCGAGAGGCCCTACTTAAAAAGCCGATGATGGATGCCTTGAAGGCTCTGGAGGCAACCCTGAACGCGGACGACGACGCCTTGCTGAAGGAGGCTTCCAAAAGGTCTGTCGCAACGGCTCGGGAGGAAAGAAAACGCCTAAGGCGAGCAGCAAGAGAGCGTAGCGCTGCTTTGGCCGTGGGAGCGGGCTCAAGCGCCGTTATTCCCGCTGCTACTCCTTCAGAGGAGCTCCCGGTCGCCTTATCTACTGCTCATAGACGGGCGGCGCGTGCAGCTCGGGAAGCCAACGGTAAATCCGTCTCAGGTAATGTGCTTTTGAGGCTTTGTTATCAAAGTTTTAAAACCGTCGGTTCTTATATATCTTGTCCTGCAGGGCCGAGTCCTACTGAAGGAGCGGCGGCAACCGTTGAGCCTGAGGGGACAGTGGAGAAGGTAGCAACTGAACCCGAGGCGACAGTAGGTGGTGCAGCCGTAGTTGCCGGGCCCGAGCTAGTGGCTGACGAGACAGTCACGAGTACTATGCCCGAGACGGCCACCACTGCCGAGCGTGAAGTGGTGGCAGATGAGACGGCTGCTACAATCGAGCCTGAGACAGCAGCGGATGAAGTGGCTGCGACCAACGAACCTATGGCAGCGGTGGACGAGACGGCTGCGACCGCTGAGCCCGAGGTGGTAGCGGGTGAGACGAGCATGATCGCTGAGCACGAGACGGCCACTCTTTCTCAAGAGTCGGGCACCGCTCTGATCATTGCTCTCCCTGCTTACGGTCCTTTGTCGTCTCCTGGCCTCGCGAGCATGACGACGGCTCCTGTAGAGTCGGGCGATGAGGCAACGGGAGGTGAAACCATGCCAATGGAGGAGGGAGACGCCACCGTTGCATCAAGTGACGCCCTCGTCACAACTCCAGTTGGCGACTCATCAGGTAAATTTTGGATTACCGTCCTTCTTTTTTATTCTGCAACCCTTCCTGACAGGGCTTATCTTGTTTCTAACGCAGGTGCGGCTAGTGCTGATGCCACTTTACCCGAGGGAGCGCCGTCAGTTACCGTCCTGACGGTGGCCACCTCTTTACCCTCCTTCCGTTGCAGATGCTGGAAGGTATGGATTTGTGACTTATCAGTTTCATCTTTAGGCTGCATAATTTATGTACTGACGTTGTACTATTGCGTCTTTGTAGGAGTCCTTTTTTACCACCTGTACCAGGTGCTGCATCCCCACTTCTTCTTCCCATCGGAGCTTGCTTCATCCAGTGGCGCTGGTGAATATAGTTTTCAATTAATGATCTTTCTTTTTCCAATAATGAAATTATTTCTGATTCTTCCTTGCCCTGATTGCAGTGCTACAGATTGAAGGAGGAGATAAGAGATCAATTGCACCGCCGGTCCTCCCGGCTTTGCCACCTGCTGCAGCTGGTATAGTAAACTCCATTATTCATGATCTTCCTATATTTCTTGAACCGTCATCTGATTGTGATTTGTTTTGCAGCTGTCGCTTCGACTCCAATCCCTTTCGAGTCTCGCATTATGATGCCGGCAGGCCCATTCTCCAGACGTCCATCCTCAAAGGGTGCTACGATGAGTCTGAGTATGCTGAGCGGATGCGTCGAGGAGCTTGACGCAGAAGCTCCTACATCTGTCGCAGATTTCGCTGCCGAGGTCAATCCGATACTGGCAACGCTTGTAAATTTCCATAATGAAGGCGTCGTCGAGTCTTGGGTTAATCACTGCAGGGAAATTGAAGCTTGCCTGCATGAGCTCGAGGTTGGACGTCCTGCTCCAGAGGTCCTGGTTATGAACGCTCAGCGGGCTGCGTGGGTTGAGCAGAGCACTCCCTACTTCCGTCATCTTGAACAAGAGGCGGCTTTAAAACGTAAGGAGTGCGGAGAGACTCCGAGCGAATCTGCCCGACTGCATGCTCAGGTTGATGCAAATGCTGCACAGTTGAAAGTTATCTTTGAAGGTCTTCTGCGATGCATCTCTGACGGGTTAACACTGAGGCAGCAGCTTAACGTTGTCAAGCGGGATGCACAAAATCGCGGGGCAGCTCAGCAGGCAGTCGAGGAGCAGCTTTCATCTTATTTGCAGCAACGAGATCTGATTGAAGCAGAGTTGGCCGCGGCAGCTGACCATGACGAGAGGCTGAGGGGAGTGCGTAAGCAATTGATTGGCCTACTTAAGACGCTTCCCTCCCAATAGTTGCTTTTGCGTCATTTGTAAATTTTGAATAAAATGTATTCATTCTTTTATTCTTTCATATGATGTATTTTGTACCCAACTGCATACATGAATAAAAGATACATTTCTTTCGCAATGTCTTGTGTCATCTTTTTGCTTTCTTCTTTCTTGCTGTATTGCTTGCCATGCGATTTTAGCAAGTGCGATCCGTAGATGGTATATAACTATCAATCTTATGCTTCTTGTAGAGTGGCGATGGCTTAGAAAACAGGGTTAGGATCTGTTACCTAAGACTTTTCAACTTTATGAGCCGTGAGGGTCTCATAAAGAATTTTCTTCCTACCGGCCGGGAGGGTCCCATAGGTGTAATTTTCTCCTTAAGAATTGTGAGGATTCCTAAGTGTGTTTCCTCTTAAGAGTCTTAAGGATCTCACAAGAGAATTTATTCCCTTACGAGTCGTGAGGACCTGCAAGTGATGGGTGAAGTTTCCCTTATCCGCGTTTCACGGAGTCAGGGGTTGCTGTGGATGCTTTCCAGGGTACCGTAGTTTAAAGACATTGCGGTCGAGGTTAAGGACATCATAGTCCGTGGATTTAAGGACTCCACAGTCCGTTGTTAGTTTTAAGACATTACGGTCGAGGTTAAGGACATCATAGTCCATGAGTTTAAGGACCTCACAGTCCCATGTTAGTTTTAAGACATCACGGTCGAGGTTAAGGACATCATAGTCCGTGAGTTTAAGGACCTCACAGTCCCATGTTAGTTTTAAGACATCACGGTCGAGGTTAGGGACATCATAGTCCGTGAGTTTAAGGACCTCACAGTCCCATATTAGTTTTAAGACATCACGGTCGAGGTTAGGGACATCATAGTCCGTGAGTTTAAGGACCTCACAGTCCCATGTTAGTTTTAAGACATTACGGTCGAGGTTAAG
Organism: Agapanthus africanus; assembly: GCA_030015575.1. Classification (NCBI taxonomy): domain Eukaryota; kingdom Viridiplantae; phylum Streptophyta; class Magnoliopsida; order Asparagales; family Amaryllidaceae; genus Agapanthus; species Agapanthus africanus. The sequence goes on from CM057338.1 coordinate 214,324,727, forward strand.
GGTATCATAGTTCGTGAGTTTAAGGACCTCACAGTCCCATGTTAGTTTTAAGACATCACGGTCGAGGTTAAGGACATCATAGTCCGTGAGTTTAAGGACCTCACAGTCCGCGAAATGGGTGGTTATTGGGACCCGCAACCTCTTTGAAGACGTTGAGGAATTACAACGACAAATATCAAAGGAGTGAAGAGGTGTACCCTCGAACCAAGGTAAAATCGGTTTAAAATCATTTTGGTTAATTGTTAGTTTTAAGACATCACGGTCAAGGTTAAGGACATCATAGTCCGTGGATTTAAGGACTTCACAGTTCAATGTTTGCTCTGGATGCTTCCCACGGGTTCACTGTCGTGTTTGGCGAGGACCAGGCTCCGCTATAGATGCTTCACATGGGTTCACTGCCGTACTCTGCGAGGATCAGGATTCGCTCTGGACGTTTTCCACGAGGTCAGAAGTGACATTATCCGCGTTCCACGTGACTAGGAATTTTGCACTAGATGCTTCCTACGGGTTCACTGCCGTGTTCAGCGAGGACTAGGCACCGCTCTGGATACTTCACACGGGTTCATTGCCGTGCTCTGCGAGGACCAGGATCCGCTCTGGACTTTTTCCACGGGATCAGAAGTGACGTTATCCACGTTCCACGTGACCAGGAATTTTGCTCTAGATACTTCCCACGGGTTCACTGCCGTGTTCGGCGAGGACTAGGCTCCGCTCTGGATGCTGCACACGGGTTCACTGCCGTGCTCTGCGAGGACCAGGATCCACTCTGGACGTTTTCCACGGGGTCAGAAATGACGTTATCCGCGTTCCACGTGGCCAGGAATTTTGCACTAGATGCTTCCCACGGGTTCACTGCCGTGTTCGGCGAGGACTAGGCTCCGCTCTGGATGCTTCACATGGGTTCACTGCCGTGCTCTGCGAGGACCAGGATCCGCTCTAGACGTTTTCCACAGGGTCAGAAGTAACGTTATCCGCGTTCCACGTGATCAGGAATTTTGCTCTAGATGCTTCCCACGGGTTCACTATCGTGTTCGGCGAGGACTAGGCTCCGCTCTGGATGCTTCACACGGGTTCACTGCCGTGCTCTGCGAGGACCAGGATCCGCTCTGGATGTTTTCCATGGGGTCAGAAGTGACGTTATCCGCGTTTCACGTGACCAGGAATTTTGCTCTAGATGCTTCCCACGGGTTCACTGCCATGTTCAGCGAGGACTAGGCTCTGCTCTGGATGCTTCACACGGGTTCACTGCCGTGCTCTACGAGGACCAAGATCTGCTCTGGACGTTTTCCACGGGGTGAGAAGTGACGTTATCCGCGTTCCACGTGATCAGGAATTTTGCTCTAGATGCTTTCCACGGGTTCACTGCCGTGTTCGGCGAGGACTAGGCTCCGCTCTGGATGCTTCACACGGGTTCACTGCCGTGCTCTGCGAGGACCAGGATCCGCTCTGGATGTTTTCCACGGGGTCAGAAGTGACATAATCCGTGTTCCACGTAGCCAGGAATTTTGTTGATTATATCCGCATTTCACGGAGTTGGGATTTGACTCTCGATCATCTATACACCGCCGAGTCATGGAACTGGGAGTTGCCGCTGTTCCGCTTTGCTTGATGTTGTGTCTGCTGAGACGAATGTTGAGATGATCTCCAGGCTATCTGTGACCCATCGAGATTTGGCTTCTTCTTCCGATGAAACCTGGGGAGGAGGAGTGTGATTCCTTCTTTGTTTGCGCCCCTGGATTGTATACAGGGATTGATGTAATATCACCTGTAGGGCATAAATTTCATTTTTATTTTTATTTTATTTCTTTCCGCGATGCTCTATCATTTCAGCTTTTATATCGTGAAGGTCGCGATTGCCCAATCATTTCGGCTATTTTTCGCGGTGCCCAATCATTTCGGCTATTTATCTTATTTTTACTCGCTGCTTTTTATTGCGAATTGCGCAATCATTTCGGCTATTTTGCATGCATACATTTTTACTTGCTGATTTTGTTACAAGTTGCCCTATCATTTTGGCTATTTCGTATGCATGTGTGGCTTGCTAACTTTTTCCGCAAGCTTGGGATTAGACACCGATTTCGGCATCAGCACCGCTACAACTGGGATATTGCCAGGAGTGAATCATCATTTGCCTCTGTCGATGTCGAATAAAGGTGGCTTAGTAAACAGGGTTAGGGTCCTGTCGACTAAGGCTTTTGACTCCATGAGCCGTAAGGGTCTCACAAAGGTATTTCTCTCTACAAGTCGTAAGGATCTCGTGGGTGTGTTTTCTCCTTAGGAATCGTGAGGATTCCTAAGTGTATGGCTCTTTGTAAGTCGTAAAGATCTTACAAGAGAGTTTTCTCCTTATAAGTCGAAAGGACTCATAAGAGTTGTTCATCGTGCGAACATATCCCTAGTCACGGATGGGACTCGGTTAGGGAAATGTTTATTCACGCCCGTGGATTGTATACAAGGGTCAGTATTAAGCCGCTTGTAGGGCAGTATCGGAGGTTGTGGGGGTTGCTTAAGAACAGGTTCAGGTCTTTGTAACTTAAGACTTTCAAATCTTATGAGCCATGAGGGTCCCATAAGAGAGTTCTCCTTACGAGTCGTGAGGATCTCACAAGTGTAATTTCTCCTTAGGAATCGTGGGGATCCCTAAGTGTGTTGCTCTCTTATGAGTCGTAAGGATCTCACGCGGGTGGTTTCTCCTTACGAGGTCGAGAGGACCCTGTAAGTGTCTTTTAACGAGGTTGCGCCCTTTCGGGTTTTCACAAACACTCGCCGGTAGCCCTGCTGTTTTTACTCACGGAGCCCTTTCGGGTTTTCATCCGTGCCCATTTTGCTTATGGACATACCATTTTTATTTTTTTTTATTCTTCCTCTTTTTTTTATATATATAGCGAGGTTGCGCCCTTTCGGGTTTTCACAAACACTCGCCGGTAGCCCTGCTGTTTTTACTCACGGAGCCCTCTCGGGTTTTCATCCGTGCCCATTTTGCTTATGGACATACCGTTTTTATTTTTATTTTTATTTTTTTCTTTTGTGTCGTCTTTGGGATGCCGCAATCCACCATAGTTTATTGACATCTCGGTCAGCAGCTGGTTTTAGGACACAGTGGTCCGTCGTTAGTTTAAGGACGTTTCGGTCCACTGTTAGTTTAAGGACGTTTCGGTTCGCTGTTAGTTTAAGGACGTCTTGATCCGTTGTACAGTAAGCCGGTTACTTCTTATAGAGCTTGGGCTTAGGAAGATAGCGAGCGGACATAGTCGTCGTCATCTATCATTGACCTAGGTCGTAACTCGTTAGGCGTAGTATTTCTTCAGGAAGCGGCCGTTTATCGGTCTGAAAGGTCTTTCGCCATGCATGTCCATGAGTAGATAGGCTCCACCCTGGTAGACCATGTTTATGATGTACGGACCTTCATAGTTCGGCTCGAATTTTCCTCGCTTGGCGCGATTAGGGATCATAGGTCTTTTGACCACTAGTACGAGTTCGCCTTGGCGGAATGTTCTCGGCCTAGTCAATCTTTCGTAAGAGTGCGTCATCTTTGCTTTATAAGCCTCCAGATTTTGTTGCGCTATGAGCCGGGTTTCATCAAGGTCATCGAGCTCCTCAAGCCGAAGGTGAGCGTTTTCTTCGTCCATTAGCTCGTTGTGAACTACCACTCGTAGGGAGGGTAGCTCTATCTCGAGGGGGAGTACCGCTTCTGTACCGAATACCAACGCGTACGGCGTTGTGTTCGTGGCCGTCTTGAACGTAGTTCGATACGCCCAGAGAGCTTCATGCAGTCTCTCGTGCCAGTCTTTCTTATTTCGAGACACCGTCTTTTTCACGATCTTCGTCAAGGTCTTGTTGAAAGCCTCAGCTAGACCGTTAGCTCGGGGATTGTAGACCGATGCATATCTCCAATCTATATTATATTGTTGTATGAAGCGGCTGATTTTGTGGCTTCTGTAGGCTGGCCCATTATCGGATATGATCCGTCTTGGAGTTCCAAACCGATAAATGACGAGCGTCTTAAAGAAATGGAGGATATTCTCCGTCTTCACTTCCCTCAGCGGTACTGCTTCTGCCCATTTGGAGAAGTAATCAGTCGTCGCCAAAATGAATCGATGTCCCCTGGACGATGCTGGTTCGATAGGGCCGACTATGTCAGTTCCCCACATTTCGAATGGCCAGCTGGCCACTGTCGGGTGTAGTGGATTTGGGTGCTGATGGATAAAGTCCCCATAGATTTGGCACGAATGGCATTGCTTCGCATATTCGAGGCAGTCCTGAATCATCGTGGGCCAGTAGTAGCCCATCCGTTTAATCTTCAACTTCATCTTTGGGCCTGCTTGGTGAGAACCGCAGAGTCCGTCATGAACTTCCTGAACGACTATCTTCGCCTCTTCAGGTCCTAGGCATCTCAACCATAAAGAATCAAATGACCTTCTGTACAGAGTATCATTGATGAAGGCAAAAGATAGGGCTCGTTTTATGAGCTGATGTTTTGAAGACGCATCTTCAGGCGTTCGACGGGATTTGAAGTAGTCTATAAAGACTTCTCTCCAATCCTCAGCCGTTTCTTGGTCTTTTATTTGCATGGCCGTCTGCTCGGTCGCTTCCTTTTCCTCGGATGATTCCGGAGATATTTCCGCCGGAGCAAGAACCCGACGGCTTTGTACCACGATTCTTACGTCATCGAGGTTCTCGTCGGCTAGTTCTTTAGCGAGCTTGGCTAATGCATCCGCTTTGCTATTTTCCGCGCGCGGTATGCTTTCCAAAGGGTAGGAAGGAATTTGGGTCAACAGTTGCTGCACCTTTTCGCCGTACTTCGCCAACTCTGGTTTGCATGTTTGGTAGTCGCCATTTACTTGACTGACGACCAGTTGGGAATCTCCATATATGAGGAGGTTCTCAATTCCCATGTCGATGGCGATCTCGAGGCCTACTATCAAAGCTTCATATTCGGCTTCATTGTTCATCCTCGGCTCTGTCAAGGAGAAGGCGAAGCGCATTATCCCTCCTTGTGGGGTTACGAAGATAAGGCCTACCCCTGATTTGATTATAGGCGTGTTTTGTTTGCGCTTCTTCATGGAAGATGCTCCATCGAAATAAAGTTCCCACCGGGTACCACTTTCGTCGATCGTGTCAAACGCATGTTCGTCTGGAAGTTCGCAATTCAAGGGAGAATCGTCCGGTATCGGATGTTCAGCAAGGAAGTCGGCGATGGCTTGGCCTTTCACTGCCTTAAGAGGCTGATAGGTTATTGAGAATTCCATCAGGAGCAAGGCCCATTTAGCGAGCCGTCCCGTCAATATGGCTTTTGACATCAAATATTTGAGAGGATCCACCTTCGATATGAGACGGACTTCATGCGCCAATGCATAGTGCCGGAGTTTCGTTATCGCGAAGATCAACGCCAGGCAGTGTTTTTCGATGGGAGAATAATTGCTTTCTGCCCCCAGGAGAACTCGACTCGAGTAGTAGAGAGCTCTTTCTTTCCCTTGGTCGTTCTCTTGTGCCCATAACGCGCCTAAAGAACCTTCGAGGACTGTTGTATAAAGAATAAGAGGCTTTCCCTTGACCGGAGCAGCCAGCACTGGCGGGTTCTGCAGATACTGCTTGATTTCATCCAGTGCGCCTTGGCATTTGTGATCCCAGACGAACGGGGTCCCTTTCTTCATCAAGTGACTGTAAAGGCGGCACTTGCCGGAGAGATTGGCTATAAATCGCCGGATATATACGAGCTTCCTTTGGAGAGACCGCAATTGTTTGAGAGTCCTTGGTGGAGGCATTTCCATGATCGCCTTGATCTTTGACGGATCTATCTCGATGCCTCGGTGTCGGACAATGAATCCTAAGAATTTACCTGAGGACACCCCGAACGTGCATTTGAGAGGGTTCATCTTCAAGTTGTATTGCCGAAGGCGTTGAAACACGATCTTCAGATGCTCTAGATGTTCCTCGTATGATTTGCTTTTAACCACGAGGTCGTCGATATAGCATTCGACGATTTCATGTATGAGTTCATCGAATATCTTCATCATGGCCCTCTGATAGGTGGCACTGGCGTTCTTTAGACTGAAGGGCATCACCTTGTAGCAGAATATACCCAAAGGGGTCCGGAAAGCTGTGTGCTTCTGGTCTTCGGGATGCATCTTTATCTGATTGTATCCTGACGATCCTTCCATGAAGGAGAAGACTTCGTGAGTGGACGTATTGTCTATTATCAGCTCGGTGACCAGTACTGGGAAGTCGTCCTTCGGGCAAGCTTTATTGAGATCCCGAAAGTCTACGCAGATGCGCACTGTCCCATTTTTCTTCATCACCGGGACGATGTTGGCGATCCAATCAGGGTACTGAACCTCTTGGATGAAGCCGGAGTCGATCAGCTTCTTGATCTCGACGTTGATGCTCATCTCAAGCTCGAGCCGCATTCTCCTTGGCGCTTGTTTGATTGGCTTGACGTCCGGGGATATTGCCAGTTTGTGGACAGCAATCTCTAGATCTAGTCCTGGCATCTCGGAATAGTTCCATGCGAAGCAATCTTTATGCTGCATAAGCACGTCTTTTAGTGTAGCTACCCTTTCTTCAGACAACAACTCACTGACGAATGTAGGTCGCGGGTCACTTGCCGTTCCCAAATCAATTTTCTTGAGGTTATCAGCAGTGGTGTGTATTCCATCTTCCAGCTCTTTTGACGCCGGTGGAAACTCTGAGATCACCTCGTCATCATTGTTTTCGAAGCACCAGGGAAGGTCATCCATATTCTCGGGCTCTTCCTTTGATATCGTTATCATATGAAAAGTACGAGCTCGCTTCTCGAACCGATGTTGATCTGATTCCAGTCTCGCGGATTTGGGTTCATGCTTCTGCGGCGGAGTTATCCTCCAACTGTCGAATAGAGCAAACTTGACGAGCTGATACTGATCTTCGACCCAGTTCTTGAAGGTGAAGCAATCTTCGAGAGGATGTCCTATTGCTCGGTGATAAGAGCAATAGTCTGGGTGAGAGACTTCGCCTGCTTGCTCGGGGTGTTTAAACTCCGGCAGTGTAATCATTTGATGTCTTATAGCGAGATCAAGTATCTTTTTTGTCTTGTCTTGAGGAAAAGAGTATGCTCGACTCATCTTCTTCATAAGGGACAAATCCGGACCGTTCGATTCCCACTCGCGTGACTTCTTAGTCCCGCTTTGTCGTTGTTGAATGCCTTTTCTGCTTTTTGACTTGTTTCTGCCTCTGCGTCGGGTCTTTTTTACAACAGGTTGACAGGAAGGGGCATTTTCATCTTTCGCAGCCTGTTGAAGAAGACGTTGCGTCCTGGCTTTCTCGTAGATGGCCATCTCGCGGTTATGGTCGTCTCGAACTTTTTGACCATCTTCCCTTATAAGCTTGTCCATTTGTTCTTCGAACGACGGACTGGGCATTTTTAAGTCGGGGGCTTTTTCTGGTTCAGGATTGGCACTTTCCCATTGAGCATCTCCTTCTTCATCAAAGTCATGTACGACGTAGCAGTCGCGGAGCAGCTCCCGTTTCTTGGACCGAACATATCCAAGCCCGATTGCTTCCATTCTCCCGTTGGGCAACTTACGCTGAGTTCCAGGAACATTCCAGATCCTGTCATAGAACTTGGCTTTTCGAGCGGTTTATTTGAAGGGTATCCCTTGGTGCTTCAACAGCCTTTTCAAGCCTTCTGTATAATATCTAGGCAGACGGATGGGCTGAAGCCTGTCAAGCGTAGGATCCGCACTGTGCCAGATTTCTTTCTCCACTTTAGTTTCCCTGGAGCGGTAGAATAGGATCTCCTTTTCGCCTTCTCGCTTGGGAGGGACATAGAACGTTTGCAGCTCTTCCACACTGTAGGTATCAAGCACGTCTAGTTCCTTATGATGTTTGGGCGGAACCATGGCAATTTGCAAATTTTGCTCTTCATCAGCGAATGTTTGTATTGAAGGTCGAGCGGAGAATATAGCATGGATCTCATCTTCCGAGTCGCTGCCAAAGATCAACATAGGAGCGGACGGTCCTGGCTTGTTGTACTGGGGTGGGCCTGAATAAACCATCTCTTCCTCTTCCTCAGTATCACTTCCGAAGACGGGAATGGTGGTGACAGCTTTGTTCTCCGGTTTGTGATATCTCTCCGTGTCTTCAAAATCTGGCAAGAAATATTTTGCGTCTTCATACTTGAGGACTTCTTTTACGGAGAATGGATTCAGCTCTCCCGTTACGGTATACTCGAGACCATCCTTAAAGTATTTCATACACTGATGTTGTGTAGAAGGGATGATGTTGTATTCGTGTAACCAAGGCCGGCCGAGCAAAGCGTTATAGCATGTCTTGGCGTTTATGACATGAAATTTAATATCCGTGACAACTAGCCCGAATCGTAATGTCAATATCACAGACCCGAGAGTTCACGATGACTGAGAGTCAAAACCAGAAATGGTGATTTTATCACGAGCGAGATGCTGGACACTCATGCAGATTTCTTTTAACACCCGCACGTTAAGGAGATTAACGGAAGACCCATTGTCGACCAGGATTTTGCCTATCTTTATATCGTGGCAGTATCCTGAGACATAGAGGGGACGGTTGTGCTCGCACGTCCCAAGGAGGAGGTCTTCGTCGCCGAATGTGATATCGGCCATGTGTACTTCCTCCATCTCGTCCTTCATCTTTTCTTCGGCGAGAAAAGCTTGGAATTGCTCTGGCTCTTGTAGCGCCTTGATCAATGAATCTCTCGCTTGTTTGGATAGTAGAAGGGCGTTGAGAACGCTGAGTTGTGAGGGCAATTTCTTCAAGTGCGCCAGAACGTTATAGTCCACCTTATTCTTCTTTGGCAGGTCCTTGGCGGTCAGCTCTTTCATGACTTGATCGTCCAGGGTGATATCCTCGGAGACCCTTTCTTTCCCCTTATCTTTTCTACTCGTGGGTCCGAGATTCTTTTCTGGAAGCGTGCGATTGCGCAGCTGGATATTTTCACAGGCCTTCGGTTCTTCCTCCTTCCCCAATGCGGATTCTTTAAAGAGGGGGCCAAGAGCCATTTCTTCATCAGAGTCGCTTCTGAAAGTGAGAATTTGCGATGTGCCGGTGTTGACCATGCGACAGTTACCGGTGTCTCTTTTATGCTCCTCGTCACACTTCTTTGCTCCCGTCGAGTATTGCCTTTCATCCGCTTAAAATGTTGCCGGTAAGCAACATATCCCTGCCACCATCTTTTAAAAGCATTGCACTCCTCGGTGGGGTGCGAAATCTTTTGATAATATGAGCAGTAGCTAGGATGCATCTCTACTTCACCGACAGTGTTTTCTTCGGAGGGTGGCAGCTTCATTCCCATTGATATGGCTTTAGCAAACCTTTTCCTCGTCTTGAACTTATTTTTATCCATGACGGATGTTCCTTGATTCGGTGGGAGTGTCTCGACTCTTTCATCTAGTCGCTGACGTTTGGCTCTTTCAAATATGGACGTCTCGCGCTCCCGATCAGCTTTACTTTTCAAAAGAGCCGTGTTCAGGAATGCATCAATTATCTCATCTGATGGCCCCAGAAGTTCCGGTTTAGGATTTGCCCCCAGCTTCTCAGTGCAAGGAGTTTCTTCATCGTCTATCGACGAGTGAGAGATCACATGGAAACTTGCCACGTACTCCTCAGATCCATCCGACGAGTCTTCTCCATCATCTTCGTCCTCAAGGACGTGGCCGAGGAACTCTTGAAGCGTGATTGGGGTTCGCGCCTTCTGGTTGTACTCTTCCAGCACGTCAATCTGTTTCTGTAGGTCCGTGCGCTTGTCGCTAGGCTTCACGGGCTTCTTGGATCTCTTCTTCTTCTTTTTTGAAGATTTTGACGGCTGGGCGTAAGCACCTTGGCTATCACCACCAATCTTTGGAGTTGGGCGCGGCTTCAGCATCCCTTCGATGACCTGGGGTTCTAACGGGTTTTTCCACCTGATCGCCGGGCATGTCTGAAGATCATTCGGCATCCTTTTGGTTTTGGCCAAAAGAACGACCTCCCATGGAGCTTCTTCGACAAAAAAGCACGTTACCCCCGGCGTGTCCGTCTTCTTAGGAGTGTGCGGCTATGGTGGGTTTACTTTCCACTTCTCGGATAGCGCAAACTTGCCTTGTTGGTACTGATCCTCGATCCATCCCTTAAAGACGAAGCAATCTTCGATTGGATGGCTTACCGTTTGGTGGTAAGGGCAATAATTGGGACTATTCACTTCGCTGGGCTGCGGCGATCATCTGGGATTCGGCAAATTGATAAACCTGTTGCGTATAGCCAGTTCGAACAACCTCTTCGTTTTGTCCCGTGGGAATGAGTAAGGACGCTTCATTTTCTCATTGTAATAGCGCCGTCTCTCTTCCAGTTGATCTGCTAGCTTTGGGGTACTGGGCTGTTGTTGGGTGTTCGCAACGAAGGTCGCCTTCCCTTTACCCTTGTCGTTCCGAGGTTCCGACTTTGGGGGAGACGGTCTGTGACCCATTTGATCCATCTGGGCTAGCTTATCGATTAAAGCCTGGAACGTGGTCGGTTTAAAGAACATCATGAACTGTGAAATAGTTGCATGAGAATCTAGAGTGCCCATGAATATGCCCACCGCTGGTGCTTCTTCGATGCGCTGTTCGCACTTCGACCATAAGTTCCGCCATCGGATTGCATATTGAACCCAAGTTTCGCCCGGCTTCACCCTTGCATTAATCAATGCCGTTATTGGGGTGCGTTCGCTGGCGCTCGCGAATCGCTGAGTGAATAGCAACTCCATTTCTGCGAAAGTTTTGACGGAGTCGTTTGGAAGCTTGGAATACCACTCAAACGCCATCTCCGATAAGCTGCCGACGAATTAGCGGAGCAAGAGCTTATCATCGCCGCCAGTGTTGCCACAAAGAGCCCTGAACTGGGCGACATGTTGATGGGGATTGCCTATCCCCTTGTAGACATGGAATTTCGGGATCGTGTAGCCCGGCGGGTATTTTATCTGATCATACCAGCTAGGATATGGTCGCCCCGTTTTGACAACTTGGCCGGCCGCTTCATTTTCTTGGTGCACTCGTATTTGTTGAGCAATATAATCATCCAGGGCAGCCTTAGAGATTGTTTCCTCTTTGGCTGTTGAAAGAGCCGGAGGTGGATTTGACGTTTCTCCTCTGTCGTATTCGAGGATAATCGGAGGATCTTCAGCTGGGGGATCCGGCTGGATCATTATGCCCACCATGTCTTGGAATAGAAGATCCATCTACTTTATATTGGCCGCTTATTCTGCAGCCTCCCTGTCCTTCTTTTCAAGCATTCTACGAAGGAACTCAGCATCGGTCTCGTGTTCGCGACGTTGTTCCGATGACGCCTCCGGGCTTTCTTTTGGCCCGGTGAGTGCGGCCATCGCAGTCAGCATCTCTTGGAGATTCTGCTGCTGTTGTTCCTGGGCTCTCGTGATGGATCGGGTAAGCTGTCGGTGGCCCGTCGAAGCGCGACTATCTTCCTTCCCAGATGCCATGTAAACGGTATGGACTACCATGCCCCCAGACTTAGGGCGTTTGGGCTTAGTGCCTTTGACTTTTGCCGCAGGCATGGGGATCTTCTCCGGCCTTCTCTTTTTATGAGCGGTCGAAGTTGAGGGGGCCGTCGAGGTGGGCACCCAGATAGCTTTTCGTGGCTTGGCAGGATGGCTTACTTCCTGTTGGACCTTCAGCTTCTTGTGCTGGTGGGAGAAATTTGGATCAATCACCGAGTTCCGGACCTGCCGCCAGACTTTATAGATCTTGGAGGACAGCCGCTGAGGGGATTGGGATTGTTCTGGCTTTTCTTCGGCAACCTTTTCCAGTGGAGGAGGAGATCTTTTCAGTACAGCGGTGGGAGAATTCCTACGCACCTTATTCAGCAGCTCAAAATTGTTCCCAGTTGGAACAACATTAATTTCCGTCGTCGGGGCTGGTGGAATTAGCCCAGAAGGGGAGTTGCCTCCTGACTTCCTCACTCGGCGCCAGTGGCGACGTCGAGCATGTCGAGCTGATGGAGTTAGCTCGGTGACGGGGATGGCCTTATCTTGCCCCCTGTTCAAGTGAGGGGCTGTTGCCGGTGTCAGCCTATTAAAGACTGATGTCTTTTGAGAAGCAGGAGCGGGAGTTGGGATAGTCAGTCTTGTAAAGACCGACCCCTTGGCAGGAGAAGACACCTTAACGACTTCAGGAGAAGATTTGGCTACTCTCTTCGGAATAACCTTCTCTGGGATTGCAGGCTTCATTGTGGGCCCACAGGAACTCTGGCCCAATCTGGAGAAGACCGAGGCACTAGTGTTGGACGACCCGTTGAGAGGGGCCACAGTAACTGTAAGTCGATCGAAAACCGACTTCTTGGGAGCTTCTGGTACGGGCACTACGGTGCTGAAGCTTGTCGGCGGAAGCATAGTTCCGAAAAATAGCCCTGTGGTAGCTTGAGTAATCTGCTCCACGGGCATCGTGAACAGAGAGGCCGCTTGGGGCCCGTAGTTTATGCCCCGACTTGAGGAAGGACGCGAGTTGCAGCTGCAGTTGGAGCACTTCGAGTAGGTGAATGCCATTGTTGTTTTGCTTTCTACGCCAAGCAAGAGACCAAATCTTAGTAACTTGAAACCCAAGGGCAACCATTAACAAACCGCGATTCATTCGCGAACACGACACACGAAGTGTGGAGTGGAAAGAGGAAAAGGTCCCACCGGGCGTGCCAGAATCTGTTCCCCTCCGAACAATGGGGACGCGACCTCGCGGGTCCGTCTCGCCTGAAATTCGGGGCAGATACTAATTGGTGCTATCCGTCCACCTCTCCGAAGATACCAAGTTGATTTATGGCACCGTGTATCAAAGGTTTAAACGGATGCGTCCGATGTAGCAGACTTCGTCAGATTCCCCCTCATTTGAGGGGTTTTTGATTGTGGGGACGCTCTTCCCTGCAGGCGCAAGCCCCTGCAGTTAATTACGCTACTGCATCGCGGTAACAACTTTCTACTTCTCCATATGGTCACTTCGTGTCGTGGGTGTTTGTTTTGTGTCCGGTTGCTCGTGGATTGTATACGGAGACTAAGTTATGTTGTCGCCCATAGGGCGTGGACTAGTCCAAATCCGTATTTTTCTTAGATTTGGGTTTGGAGGGGTTGTGTTTAAGGATACGTTAGCCTTATTTGAGGCTAAGATCAACTTAAACGTTCGTTAAGGACACGTTAGTCTAATTTTAGACTAAGATCGACTTAACAGGATCGTTTAGATCCGACAAGAGAGCAATTGGGCTCTATTGTTTAGTTTAGTGACATTGCGGTCGATAAGTAGTTTAAGGACATTGCGGTCCAATATTAGTTTTAAGACATTGCGGTCAAGGTTAAGGACATCATAGTCCATGAGCTTAAGGACCTCACAGTCCGATATTAGTTTTAAGACATCACGGTCTAGGTTAAGGACGTCATAGTCCGTGAGCTTAAGGACCTCACAGTCCGATGTTAGTTTTAAGACATTACGGTCAAGATTAAGGATGTCATAGTCTGTGAGCTTAAGGACCCCACAGTCCGTAGCAGTGTGTGGTTGTCGGGACCCGTCACCTCTCTGACGACGTTGAAGGATTACAACGACAGATATCAGAGGAGTAAAGAGATGTACCCTCGAACCGGGTGTAAATTGATTGGGAGAGCAGTTGTGCTCAGTTCAATTTATATTGAGGACTTATGGCCAGAATTGGGCTAAGTCCAGTTGAAAATGTTCAACATTTTATTCATGTTCTGCTTGTTAGGCTTTTACTTGGGCTCTGCCCTTTATAATGCATAGCATTGGGCTCTGTAATTAAATGCATAGCATTTATATTTGGCCTGTTAGACCTTTACTTGGGCTCTGCCCTTTTTTAATAATGCATAGCATTTATAGTGGTCTGATAGTGTGCCACGTGGCTTGTCAGGCGCTTTGCGCCAATTAAAGAGCGCAATGCGCTAGCGCATGCGAAAGTGACACGTGTCACGCTCTGCGCTAAGCGCAAGTCAGTTAGCGCAACGCGCTTTCTGAGTGCGCTGCGCCAGTGAATGACACGTGGCGCGCTCTGGTGCAGTGCGCCAGTGCAAGAGCGCAATGCGCTATATTTAGAAGCGCAAAGCGCAGATTGTGTCTTTGGTTGACACGTGGCGCGTTCTGGCGCAGTACGCCAATCCAAGGAGCGCAAAGGCGCATTTCAAAAGTGCAAGGCACTGTCCAATAGCGCAGAGCGCATCTTGATCAAATTAAGATCAAAGAACAAGTTCTTTTGTTCTGTTAAAAGAGGTTTTACCTCAAGATCCAAGAACCAAAGTTCTTGCTCTCATCAAAAGGCTGTGCCTTTATATAGATCAAATGATCTAGGAATGAAGTAAATTACTTCTTTAAATCTTTTATGATTGGATCTTTCTGATCTTTTTTTAATTGAAGATCTTGATCTTGTTCTTAGATCTTTGATATTTTAGAAGAGAATTCTTCTTTTAACGAGATGATTTCATCTCTGTTCTTCCAAGAATTTAATTCTTTACCTTTAAAGATAAAGAGGATGATCTTCTTTCTTCAAAAGCTTGCCTTTCTTTTTCTTTGAGTTTTTCTCAAAGTTTGCCAAGAGTTCTCTCTCTTCTGTATCTGTATGTGTGTGAGACTTGGAGTCTAGGGGCCTTTATATAGGGCCAATTGATTTGTTAAGTTAGTTACAGAGATTTTTCTCTGATTGATCTGGGGATATTTCCCCACCGTTGGATCTTTGATCCAAAGGCCTCTGTTTTACAGAAGACAATTTTCTTATTTTAATAAGATTGGAAAGATCTTTCTAGAATTTTAATTCTGATTAATTAATAATTTATTATTTAAATTCCAGTGCTGACGCAATTGGCGCTAGCGCACCTGCGTTTAACAGTGTTGCGCAGCGCACCTGCGCTAGCGCGCCTGTGTTTGACACGTGGCGCGCAGCGCAGAGCGCAGCGCAACTGCTCTAGCGCGCCTGTGTTTGACACGTGGCGTGCAGCGCAGAGCCCCTGTTTGATACGTGGCGCGCAGCGCAGAGCTCAAGTGATCTGAAGCGTTGCTTCTTTTTAAAATTTGAATTTTAAAACAGAGGTTTGCTCTAATTGAGGGTGCACTGCCTTGGGCGCAGCGCTCCTGGCGCTGGTATGTCTGCTGTTGACACGTGGTGCTCTGCGCGCAGCGCAAGGAATCTGAAACGTTGCTTCAATTTTTGAATTTTGAAATTCAAGCAGAGCTTTGCTCTGATTGGGGGAAACAGTGAGATCTCTGCATTTAAGAAGGGTGCGCCAGTTCGTGTATCTTGCCTTTGAAGTGACGGCCCACGTGTCGAGCGTCGGTTGGCTGACGCAACGTGTGCAGACCTGCGATGCCTGAAAGGGTGCGGTCTAGTGCGGGGACGACAAGTGGAACAATCGGAGCCGTTGGATGCGAGGAGGCGTCTTGGCGGGAGACAAAGGACACCGTTGGATGAGGCCGCTCGTGGCGATAAATAGGGGTGGGGCCCGTTCCAGGGCCCCTACTCCTTCATATTTCCCGTTCTAAGTCTCGGTTGCTCGGCGCTTGTCTTCTTCCTTCCATTCTCGTTCCTCGAGGATCATTCTTCCCAAGGTTAGATGTCTTCTCTTATCGAGTCAGTAGATGTCGTTAAGGTAGGTCCTAGGAACCCTTTAGGTGGGCCTGAGTCCTCCCGGGGAGCAGGGGTCGGCCCCTCTTCCCGTGATTATGCGGTGGGGGCAGCCCCCAGGGAGGAGGCGGTAGATGCTGCCCCTAGCGCCTCGTGTTGGATAAGGCATGAGGACGAGCTTGCCAACGCTCGGGCTCGCTTTCACATCCCCTCACGCTATACGCTCCGCCTAGCCAAGGAGGGAGAGAGGGCAGACCAAGTACGGGGCAGGGAGATCGCCCTGTATTTGGAAGCATTTTGGGGTGGAATGCGTCTGCCCTTCTCTCTTGAGGTCGTTGAAGCGCTGAACTTCTTCGGATTAGCCCCCGGTCAGTTGGTGCCGAACTCGTGGAGGATTCTCCTCGGGTTCTTAGTCTGCCTGAAGTTACAGGTGATCCCCTTCAGCCTTTCCCTCCTTGATTCTTCCCTCGCCTTCAAAAATCACCCTGGTGGTCGAGCGGGCGACCCGAGGTGGGTTTATCTCTCTTTCAGAAAGCGACCAGGGGCGCTGCTAAGACGGGGGTTGTGGCCCTGCCTTCTTCCATTCACGACTGGAAGAAGAAGTTCTTCTTCATTTCCCCTCCCGAGGGCGAGGACTGGCCCGTGCCTATAGAGTGGTCGAGGGAGAAGCACTTGCCGGGGAACCAGTCCAGTGACCCCGTCGCGATGAGAGTGGCGTCGTGGGAGCCCATCCCCCGTTACGACGTGCTGTTATCTGAGAGGGTTCTGAGTTGAGCCGGGCTCAGCCCCGTTGAGTTCGTTGGTAAGTTTAGGTTTTCATTTTTGGTTCGTATATTGCATGTTCCCCTCCGAAAGACGGCGCACAGGACTGCGGTGTCCTGACGTTGAGATTCGGGGCAGATGCTATTTGGTTTTATCCGTACACCTCTCCGAAGATGCCAAGTTGATTTATGGCACCGTGTATCGGAGGTTTAGACGGATGCGGCCGATGTAGCAGACTTCATCAGATTTCCCCTTGCTTGAGGGGTTTTCGATTGTGGGGACGCTCTTCCCTGCAGGCGTAAGCCCCTACACTTAATTACGTTACCACATCGCGGTAACAACTTTCTCCTTCTCCAGAATTTCAATTCATGCCGTGTGTGTTTGTTTTGTTTGTGGTTGCCCGTGGATTGTATACGGAGACTGAGTAATGTCGTCGCCCGTAGGACGTGGATTAGTCCAAATCCGTATTTACTTAGATTTGGGTTTGGTGCTTTTAGTTTAAGGATGCATTAGTCGCGTTGCGGCTAAGATCAACTTAAACGTTCGTTAAGGATACGATAGTCCTGTTTGAGACTAAGATCAACTTAACGTGATAATCCATTTAATATCTGGCCATCGGGACTCGTCACTTCTCTAACGTCGTTGAAGGATTACAACGACAGATGTCAGAGGAGTTCAGAGATGTACCCTTGAACCAAAGTTGATTTGGAGTTTTATAGTCCATTTGAATGTTTAAGGATACGTTAGTCGTGTTTGGGGCTAAGATCAACTTAAACGGGATCGTTTAGATCCGGCAAAAGAGCATTTGGAGGCTCTATTGTTCCAGTTTAGGGACGTGGTGGTCCATTGCCAGTTTAAGGACGTGGTGGTCCATCATTAGTTTAAGGACGTTTCGGTCCACGAGTTTAAGGACCCCGCAGTCCATACCGATGTGTGGTCGTCGGGACCCGTCACCTCTCTAACGTTGTTGAAGGATTACAACGATGGGTGTCAAAGGAGTTCGGAGATGTACCCTCGAACCGGAGGTAAATTGATTTGAGAGAGCATTTGTGCTCAGTTCAATTTAATTTAAGGACTTACGGCCAGAATTGGGCTAAGTCCAGTTGAAAATGTTCAACATTTTATTTGCATTTGGCCTGTTAGGCCTTTACTGGGGCTCTGCTCCTGTTTAATAATACATAACATTATTTATTTTTTCAGGGCTGTGCCCATTTATATATGATGCAGAGCATCAGTCTTGTTTGGGCTCTGCCCTGTTTATTGCATTTTCAATTTTTGTTTGGGCTCTGCCTTTTTTATAAATGATGCAGAGCATCAATATTGTTTGGGCTCTGCCCCTTTTCATTGTATTGCAATTTAATTCGGCCTACTAGGCCTCTCTGATTTGGGCCTGGCCCTTCAGTAAAAGAAATGCATTGCATTTGTCAGGCGCTTTGCGCCAATCACTGAGCGCAAGCGCTTGTGGTGAGGACACGTGTCATGCTCTGGTGAGCGCAAGCGCAACAGCGCAGTGCGCTGCGCTGTTGCGCTGCGCTGTTGCGCTGCTGACACGTGGCGCGCTCTGGTGAGTTGCGCCAATTCCATAGAGCAAAGCTCTATTTCAAGAGCGCGTAGCGCAAGTTGTTCTGTAGCTGACACGTGGCGCTCTCTCAAGAGCGCAACAGCGCAGTTTGGAAGTGCAAAGCACTATTTGATTTCTTGATCTAATTTAGATCAAAGAAAAGATAAGTTTTTTTCTTGTTTTTCTTATCTCAAAGAACCAAAGGTTCATAAAAGTACAAAGCACTATTTTATTATTATTTTTTTTATTAAAGATCATTGATCTTGTTTTTAGATCTATGATCTGTTCATGAGAGAACTTTCTCTTTTTTTCTAAAGATTTTTACCTTTTTGTTCTTGAGGAATTCTTCAGAGTTCTCTTTCCCTTCCTCTTTTTTTTTTTAGAAAATGTTGATGCCTTTGAATTGAGGTCTGGGGTCCTTTTTATAGTGCCCATAAATTAGTTAATTTTGTTAAAGAGATCTTTCTCTGATTGATTTGGGGAATTTTCCCCACCGTTGGATCTTTGATCCAAAGGCCTCTGTTTTACAGAAGAAAATCTTCTTGTTTTAACAAGAACAGAAAAGATTTCTTTAAATCTCCATTCTGTTTTGTGCAACTCCCCAGCGCGTGACACGTGTCGCGCAGCGCTTGCGCAGCTGTGCTTGCGCAACTACGCAGACACGTGTCGTGCAGCGCAGCGCTTGCGCAACTGTGCTTGCGCAGTTGTGCTTGCGCAACTGTGCTTGCGCAGTTGTGCTTGCGCAACTGCGCACACGTGTCGCGCAGTGCAGCGCTTGCACAACTGTGCTTGCGCAACTGCGCAGACACGTGTCACGCAGTGCAGCGTTTGCGCAACTGAAACGTTGCTTCCTTTACTTTTTTTGTTTTAAAAGAGCCTTGCTCTGATTGGACGCACTGCCTCGGGCGTTGTGCTGACGCATCAACTTCTGACACGTGGCGCGTTGCGCGCAGCGCACGGGATTTGAAGCGTTGCTTCAAAATTTGAATTTTTGAAATTCAAACAGAGCCTTGCTCTGATTGGGGGAAACAAATGCCCCCCACCGTTGCGCTCATGTGGTGCGCACGTGAGTGCAGCGGTGGCAAGATCCCAGCCTTTGGATCAACTGATAAGTTGAAGGGGCGCAGGCGTCTATAAATAGGACTCTTGGTCTTTTAAAAATTCTTTACAACTTTCAAGAATTTTGATTCTCAGAGCCTTGCTCTTGTTTCTTCCCCAAGAACTTCAAAGTTCAGAACTTAGAATTACTTTAGGTAAAAAATTTAAATTAAATTTAATTTAATTAACATAGCCTTGCTCTTATAGATCTTTGATCTAAAGAAAACCCCTTTGGGGTTTCATCAACAGAGCCTTGCTCTCAAAAACTTACAGATTTACAAAGATCTGGTCCATGGGTTTTAACCCATGAACAGAGCTTTGCTCTTGGATCAAATGTAGATCTTTTTAGATGAAGAATTTTTTTTTTTTATAAGTTTTCGTGGATTTTTTCAAGATTCCAAAATTTTAATTCTTTTAAGTGTTAAAAAAAATTTGATGGATATTTCCATTATTACCACAGAGCTATGCTCTTTTAAGGAATCTTGTTCCCCTGAGACCAGAGTTTGACAAATGTCACTCTGCGACAGAGCTTTGCTCTAAAAGAAGAGATTTTCTCCTTGTCTCTAGGGATTTCCCATCAATGAGGATATTCTCTTGGGGATCTTTTCATTAATTGACAGTCTCTTCTAATGATGGGGTTGTCTTATTAAATAATGCACTGCCATCCAGATTTTGTGGGTCCCCCCTTTGTCCCCTACCCACTGCATTGCAGTGTGGTGTAAGATTTTAAAATGCAAACCGCTGGAACACTAACGGTTATTTTTGTCTTTCTACAGGAAACATGTCTGACGACTTGTCTTTCCCCTTCGTTCGCTCGGAAGGAGGGTTCCCCCATGCGCCAGTGGACCGGGTGGCGTTCGCTCTTATTAAAGATCATGACCCCGAGCGCAAAAAACTCCACTTGTGGGGAAGGTGGTACAGCCAGATCATCCAGGGTCGCCGCAGTTTCAGTTCCGCCTCGCCGTCTGAGCCCATAGTTACGATCCCCTATGCGGACGAACCCCCGGTGAAGTATGCCGTGGAGGTTAAAAATTGGAACTCGGATGACCTCCTCCAACCCGCAATTGGTGCTATTCCTGTGCAGCCGCCGCCGGCAATAGATATTTTAGGAAGGCGAATCTGTCAGGGTGAAGCACGCCCTTTGGGACAGGCCTACAATATTGGATTGGTGCCACGACCGCCCGCCGGATACTTGCAGTGAGCCCGATACATCTTATCGGCGAAAAGGACTCATCTAACGAAGATTGGATTGTATTCGGCTGTCTACGTCTCGCTCTTCGAGTATTCCTCTCCTCCAACGTGGTGGATTAAGGCCTTTATCGAACAATGGAATATCCCCACCCACACCTTCCTGATGACGGACAGGGAGGTCTCCATCTCCTTGGAGGAGTTTGCTGAAGTCTCGGGTCTACCAATGAGGGGGAGCACTACGAGGAGCTGCTTCCTCCTGACGAATACGTCTTTGCCACCAAGCCGCTGGTGTTTGACCTGACTCCGGAGAACGCCATTCAGCATCAGTATCCGGGCTTGGTGAAGGTGTTGGAGGTCTATGAAGGACTCCATCTGGAATCGAGCGACCGGGGCGTCAGTTTCACAGATTTTATTGCCCGCTTCATTCGCCCGGAGTTCCTATCAGAGCGGAGTGAGAAGTTCGCCCAGCTCGATGACCCTTTTGGTTTCGGCTTGGACCGCCGACCCGTATCGGAAAATGATCAAAGGGATTTTTATCTCCCCAGCGCTGCCATCGCCGCTTTCTCAGAAATCGCCGTCCCGGGCATGGATGATGAGACCTTTTTTATTGGGTTCTTGGGCTTGTGGCTATGCAGCTTTGCGCTCCCCATACACCCGCGTCACATGCGGCCCTCCGTCTTTTACCCAGCGCATCAGATGGTGGCTGGTTTGCAGTTATCGGTAGGAATCGCCGGGCTGGCTTACCTTTACAATGGACTTAGCGTAGCGGCAGACGCTAGTGAGCCTGGGGTACAGCCTGCTAACTTCCCGATGCACTATTTCACTTCCTGGATGGAGATGCATGTGCGAGGGGTGTTTGGTGCCCATAAGATTCCTCCATTCTTTGAGAAAGGCAGACTTCCGAGAGTCATGCGGTTGGTCGGTGCTTCAATTGTGGTTGCATCCCCGCGGGAGTCTAGGGGGCTGCTCCTTCGTCCACATCTGGTCGGAGCGAAGGTTTCCTTTATGGATAAGGTCATAACCATAGGCTCAGAGACCACTAAGTCAGTGGTGCCACTGCGCGATGATTTTAAGGATGGGGCTTCCGTATTGAAGGCTCGGGAAATCCTCCACCTCTACTCCATTCGGCCGGGCTATCTAGTGTTTAGGCAGAATGAGACAGCACTGTTTATGCGGTATAACCCGCACCGATTTGCTCAGTAATCGAGCTAAAATCAAGGGATCCCGATGGAAGCTTTATTGGAAAAGCCCGTGGTCAGCCGAGAGGGGATAAAGAATGCAATGCACCATTTCACACGGCTTAACACAGGTTCTTATTTCTTTATCAGCGAACCCAGCTGTGCCCCCAAGATGCTCAATTCATACGTAGCCTGATATGCGCATGCGATGGGCCCAGTTATCTTAACGGAGAAGCACATGCTGGTTGACCGTAGGGGTGCGCCTCCTGGCAATGATCGCAAAGCCCCCTTGAAGCCAAGGATCCCAGTCATTCCTCCGTTAAAAGATGCCGGAGTCAATCGACCACGCGTGTTGAGCCCCCCGCGTGGATTGCCACTGCCTGCTATGGTGAATGAACCACCGGCGTCCCGTGCCCCCACGAAGACGGTTAATGTAGTATCGCCAGAGTCCAGCGCAGGAGCGGATATCAGGACCCGCCGCCCTAAGGTGACTGCCAAGCGCAAATCAATTCCAGGCGCATCTAGAGCTGGCGGGCAAAAGAAGAAGAAGTCCATCCTTTCCCTCGATGCGATCCTCAGCTTAGAGCCTGAGGCTCCTCTCAACGAAGGAATAAGTGAATATGGCAGCAACGAGGGCTTCTTGGTAGACCGGGCAGACACCAATTTGACGGCCGCCATTGCAGCTTCGGAGCGATCGGCAAAGCTCGAAGCGATGTTAAGTAAACTCGCTGAGTCAGGTAACCATTAGCCGCTTTCTTTGTCACTTTATTGCACTTTTTTATCATTATTTTTTTTTACTAATATTTTCCCCATTTTCAACAGGGGTCTCTACCGAAGAAGCTATTGCTGCCTCTTTGAAAACTTTCCAAGAGGAGGAGGAGAAATGTGCTCTAGCAGGCGTTGGTACATCTCACCCCCTTTTCTTTTATAAGAAAAATTTGTTATCTCTTCTGATGGTCAACCTAACCTTCTTCTTTTGTTTCTTTGCAGGGGCTATATCAGTTGATGCGGGGATCTTCCCCAAGCCTGTTACTGAAGTCCCGGTCTCGTCGGGGCTGCTGCAAGAGCCTCGACTTGACAAAACAACGAGGGATGCCTTGAAAAATTTGGAGGCATCCCTATTCACGGACGAAGACGCCTCAATTAAAGAGGCTCTAGTGGCATCCGTCTCAATGGCTCGGGAGGAGAGGAAGCGGTTGAGACGCGAAGCAAAGGCGCGCAGAGCTGCTTTGGCCATGGGAGCGGGCCCTAGCACCATCCCTCGCGCTGATACTCCCTCCGAAGAGGCCCCTGTCGCCCTATCTACTGCTCGCAGGCAAGTGGCGCGCGCGGTTCGAAGTGCAAATGATAAATCCTCTTCAGGTAGCATTTCTTTTAGAACCTTGTTGTAAGAATTATAAAGCCATCGGTTCTTATGTATCCCATCTTGCAGGGCCAAGTCCGACCGAGGGGGAGGCGGAGACCGTTGAACCCAGGGAAACAAAGGAGGCGGTGCCTGCCGAACCCGAGCTGACAGTGAGCAACGTCGTTGGGGCTACAGGGATTGAAACAGAGGTTGGGGGACCTGCAGCCGAGAGGGTCATTGATGCCGAACCTGAAGTGGCGACAGATGAAATGATTGTTATAACCGAGCCGAGGGTAGTGGTGGGCGAGGCGCTTGAGGCTGGCGACCTCGTGGTGACGGTGGACGAGACAACCGTGACCGCTGAACCCGAGGGAGTAGCGGGTGAGGTGGCCACGATTCCTGAGGACGAGCTAACCGCTCCTTCTCAGGAATCTGGCAATGCTCCAATCATAGCCCTCCCCGTCTGTGGTCCCCCACCATCTCCAGGGCTTGCGAGCACGACAACGGTTCCCATTGAGTCGGGTGATGAGGCCACGGGCGGTGGCCTCATGTCAATGGAGGAGGGAATTGCCTCAGTTTCGGCCGGCAGCTCGTCGGGTAAATTTTGAGTTACTATCATTCTCTTTTTATATATTTCGATCTTTTCTAACAAGTTTGTCTTTGTTTTTAACGCAGGTGCGGCCAATGCCGATGCTCTATTGCTCGAAGGAGCACCGTCAACTACTGCTTTGGCGGTGGTCACCTCCCAGCCTTCCCTTGTGCCATCGCGGATGTTGGAAGGTATGGATTTGCGACTCATTAGTTTATCTTTTAACCGCGTAACTTATATACTAACGTTGTACCACTGTGTCCTTTCAGGAGTGCTCTTTGATCATCTATATCAAGTGTTGCTCCCACACTTCTCCTTCCCATCCGAACTCGCTTCTCCCTCTAGTGGTGCCGGTGAGTAAATTTTCATTTCGATGTCTTTCTTTCCCCCCTTTTTTTTAGCAATGGAATTATTTCTGACTTTTCCTCTTCCTTATTGTAGTGCCACAAATCGAAGGAGGGGACGCAAGACCTGCCACGCCACCGGCCCTTCCGGCTTTGCCGTCCGTTGCAGCTGGTATAGTAAATTTCCTTTTTGATGATTCTTCAACATCTCTTGAACCATCGTTTAACCATGTTTTGTTTTGCAGCTATCGTTCCGGCTCTGGTCCCTCTTGAGTCTCGTGTCCTTTCACCGGTAGGCCCTTTCTTGAAACGTCCATCTTCAAAGGGTGCCGTGATGAGTTTGGGTATGCTGAGCGGGTATATCGAAGAGCTTAACACGGACGCTCTCCCTTCTGCCGTAGATTTCGCTATGGAAATTAACCCAATGTTGGCGGCGCTCGTAAACTTTCACAACGAAGGCGTCGTCGAATCTTGGGTTAACCACTGCAGAGAGATCGAAACCTGCCTACATCGGTTGGAGTCGACGCGTCCTTCTCCTGAAGTTTTGGCCATAAGCACCCAACAGACAGCTTGGCTCAAGCAAAGCACTTCTTATTTCTGCCATTTGGAGCAAGAAGCAGCTTTACGGTTGAAGGAACGTCAGGAATCTTTAAGCGCAACTGCTCGCCTGCGCGCTGAAATTAGGACGAATGCTGCCGAGGTGAAAGTTGTCTTTGAAGACCTTCTGGAGCGTATCTCTAATGGGCTAGCACTGAAGCAGAAGCTTGATGCCGCCGAGCGTGATGCCCGAGGCCGTGAAGCAGCTCAGCAGGTCGTTGGGGAACAGCTTGCATCCTTCATGCAGCAGCGGGCTCAAGTAGAGGCCGAACTGGCGGTGGCGGCTGATCAAGAGAAGGCGTGGAAGGAAGTACGCGAGAAATTGATAGAGCTATTCAAGAGGCTTCCTTCTCCCTGAACATTTTGTATCATTTACACACTTGTAATTTTTGCATAGTATATATACATTCTTTGTTCTTTATATGATTCGCCTTGTATTTTGATTGAATTTATGAATAAAGATACACATTCCTTTTTGCAATGTCTTGTATTATTTCTTTTCTTTCTCCCTTCTCAGCATGATGTCTCGATAAACCTAATTGGCAGATAACTTAATTTCTCCAAGAGATAGCGATGGCTTAGGCTGCAGGTTCAGATCTGTCGCCTAAGACTTTTCAACTCTATGAGCCGTGAGGGTCTCATAGAGACTTTTCTCCCTACGGATCGAGAGGATCTCGTAGGTGGGTTTTTCTCCTTTGGAATCGTGAGGATTCCTAAGGGTGGTTTTCTCTTATAAGTCGTAAGGATCCTATAAGAGAATTTTTCCCTCTTACGAGTCGAGAGGACTCGTAAGCGGTTGTTTCCCTCCTCGTCGGAACTCGACTTCGGAGAGTGAGACCCGTGAATGGTATGCAAGAGATCTTTTCGGATCAACTTGCAGGGTCCCATTGTTCAGGAAGCAAGTTTTTTAGTCCTTCTGCCTGAGGTTTCATCTTGCAAGTTGAGACGAATCGGGAATTTTTTCGCGGAGACAATGGTGGCTCTGCGAGTCGACGAGGATCAGGAGGCTCTCGTCAAGGAGTGTTTGTATCCGTGAGTCGAGGTGTTTGCGAAGGATTATTTGTTTCCTCGGCGCCAAGGATTATTTGTTTCCTTGGGGTTTGAAACGAGTCGAGGATTTCCCACGGAGGCACTGGCGGCTCTGCGAGTCGACACGGATCAGGAGGCTCTCGTCAAGGAGTGTTTGTATCCGTGAGTCGAGGAGTTTGGTAGGGATTATTTGTTTCCCAAGCGCCAAGGATTATTTGTTTCCTTGGGGTTTGAAACGAGTCGAGGATTTCCCACGGAGGCACTGGTGGCTCTATGAGTCAACGCGGATCAGGAGGCTCTCGTCAAGGAGTGTTTGTATCCGTGAGTCGAGGAGTTTGCTAGGGATTATTTGTTTCCCAAGCGCCAAGGATTATTTGTTTCCTTGGGGTTTGAAACGAGTCAAGGATTTCCCACGGAGGCACTGGTGGCTCTGTGAGTCGACGCGGATCAGGAGGCTCTCGTCAAGGAGTGTTTGTATCCGTGAGTCGAGGAGTTTGCTAGGGATTATTTGTTTCCCAAGCGCCAAGGATTATTTGTTTCCTTGGGGTTTGAAACGAGTCGAGGATTTCTCACGGAGGCACTGGTGGCTCTGTGAGTCGACGCGGATCAGGAGGCTCTCGTCAAGGAGTGTTTGTATCCGTGAGTCGAGGAGTTTGCTGAAGACACTGGTTTCTTCAGAGTTGGACTGAACCGTCGAGATTTGGCTTTGTCTTCTGGCGGAGCCTGTTGGGAAAGTATGGTTCCCTCTTTGTTTACGTCCTTGGATTGTATACAGGGATCGATGTGATCTTAACTGTAGGGCCAAAGTTTTATCATCATCATTTTTTTTTGTTTTATCTCCGCGATGCTCTATCATTTCAGCTTTTATATCGCGAAGGTCGCGATTGCCCAATCATTTCGGCTATTTTTCGTGGTGCCCAATCATTTCGGCTGTTTATTTTATTTTTACTCGCTGCTTTTTATTGCGAGTTGCCCAATCATTTCGGCTATTTTTATTTTTACTCGCTGCTTTTTATTGCGAGTTGCCCAATCATTTCGGCTATTTTTATTTTTACTCGCTGCTTTTTATTGCGAGTTGCCCAATCATTTCGGCTATTTAGCATGCATACATTTTTACTTGCTGCTTTTTATTGCAAGTTGCCCTATCATTTCGGCTATTTCGTATGCATGTGCGGCCTATTGGCTTTTCGCCGCAAACCTGAAATTAGACGTCAATTTCGGCATCAGCACCGCTACAACTGGGATATTGCCAGGAGTGAATCATCATCTGCCTCTGTCGATGTCGAACAAGGGTGGCTTAGCGAACAGAGTTAAGGTCCTGTCGACTAAGGTTTTTGACTTCATGAGCCGTAAGGGTCTCACAAAGGTGTTTCTCCCTACAAGTCGTGAGGATCTTGTAGGTGTATTTTCTCCTTAGGAATCGTGAGGATTCCTAAGTGTTTGTTCCTCTGTAAGTCGTAAGGATCCTACAGGAGGATTTTCGTCATGCGAACATATCCCCAGTCACGGATGAGACTTGGTTAAGGAAATGTTTATTCGCGCCCGTGGATTGTATACAAGGGTCAGTATTGAGCCATTTGTAGGGCAATATCGGAAGTTGTGGGGGTTGCTTAAGCACAGGTTTAGGTCTCTGTAACTTAAGACTTTCAACTCTTATGAGCCGTGAGGGTCCCATAAGAGAGTTTTCCTTACGAGTCGTGAGGATCTCGCAAGTGTATTTTCTCCTTAGGAATTGTGGGGATCCCTAAGTGTGCTGCTCCCTTGTGAATCGTAAGGATCTCACGCGGGTGGTTTCTCATTACAAGGTCGAGAGGATCTTGTAAGCGTTCTTTAACGAGGTTGCGCCCTTTCGGGTTTTCACAAACACTCGCCGGTAGCCCTACTGTTTTTACTCACGGAGCCCTTTCGGGTTTTCATCCATGCCCATTTTGCTTATGGACATACCGTTTTTTTTTTTATTCTTTTTATTTTTATATTTTTTTTTTACGAGGTCGCGCACTTTCGGGTTTTCACGAACACTCGCCGGTAGCCCTGTTGTTTTTACTCACGGAGCCCTTTCGGGTTTTCATCCGTGCCCTTTTTGCTTATGGACATACCTTTTTTTTTATTCTTTTTATTTTTATATATTTTTTTTTACGAGGTCGCGCCCTTTCGGGTTTTCACGAACACTCGCCGGTAGCCCTGCTGTTTTTACTCACGGAGCCCTTTCGGGTTTTCATCCGTGCCCTTTTTGCTTATGGACATACCATTTTTTTTATTTTTATATGTTTTTTTTTATCTTGTCAGCCTAAAGATGCTGCGGTAGTAGTTTAAAGACGTTTCGGTCTGCTATTAGTTTAAGGACATTTCGGTCCGACTTTGAGAAGGTTGGTTACTGCTGATAGAGTTTGAGCTTAGGAAGATAGCGAGCAGACATAGTCATCGTCATATATCATTGACCTAGGCTGTGGCTCATTAAGCGTAGTATCTCTTTAGGAAGCGGCCGTTTATTGGCCTGAAAGGCCTTTCACCGTGCATGTCCATGAGTAGATAGGCCCCACCCTGGTAGACCTTATCTATGATGTATGGGCCTTCATAGTTTGGCTCGAATCTTCCTCGCTTGGCACGATTGGGAATCATAGGCCTTTTGACCACTAGCATGAGTTCGCCTAGGCGAAATGTCCTCGGTCGGGTCAGTCTTTCATATGAGCGCGTCATCTTTGCTTTACAAGCTTCCAGATTTTGTTGCGCTATGAGTCGGGTTTCATCAAGGGCGTCAAGCTCCTCAAGCCGAAGGTGAGTATTTTATTCATCTGTCAGCTCGTAGTGGACTGCCACTCGTAAAGAGGGTAACTCTATCTCTAGGGGGAGCACTGCTTCCATCCCAAATACCAATGCGTACGGCGTTGTGTTCGTGGCCGTCTTGAACGTAGTTCGATACGCCCAAAGAGCCTCTTGCAATCTCTCGTGCCAGTCTCTCTTATTTCGGGACACCGTTTTCTTTATGATCTTCGTCAAGGTCTTGTTGAAGGCCTCAGCTAGACCGTTAGCTCGCGGATTATAAACCGAGGAATATCTCCAGTCTATATTATGCTGTTGCGCAAAGCGACTAATCTTGTGGCTTCTGTAAGCTGGCCCGTTATCGGAGATGATCCGTCGCGGAGTTCCAAACCGATATATGACGTGCGTCTTGAAGAATTGGAGGATATTTTCCGTCTTCACTTCTCTTAACGGTACTGCTTCTGCCCATTTAGAGAAGTAGTCAGTTGTCGCTAGGATGAAACGATGTCCCCTAAACGATGCTGGTTCGATAGGGCCGACTATGTCAGTCTCCCACATTTCGAATAGCCAGCTAGCCACCGTTGGATGTAGTGGATTTGGATACTGGTGGATGAAGTCCCCATGGATTTGGCATGAGTGGCATTGCTTCGCATATTCGAGGCAGTCCTGAATCATCGTGGGCCAGTAGTAGCCCATCCGTTTGATCTTCAACTTCATCTTTGGGCCCGCTTGGTGAGAACCGCAGAGTCCTTCATGAACTTCCTGGACGACTCTTTTCGCTTTGTCAGGTCCTAGGCATCTCAGCCACAGAGAATCGAATGACCTCTTGTACAGAGTATCGTTGACGAAGGCGAAAGACAGAGCTCGTTTCATGAGCTGATGTCTTGTGGACGCATCTCCAGGCATTCGATGGGACTTAAAGTAGTCTATAAAGACTTCCCTCCAATTCTCAGCCTTTCTTCGTTCTTTTATTTATAGGGTCGTCTGTTCAGTCGCCCCTTTCTCTTCGGATGATTCCGGAGATATTTCTGCTGGGGAAAGCACTTGACGGCTTTGTACTATGATTCTAACGTCATCGAGATTCTCGTCAGCCAGTTCTTTAGCAAGTTTAGCCAATGCGTCTGCTTTGCTGTTTTCCGCGCGCGGTATGTTTTCCAAAGTGTAAGAAGGAATTTGGGTCAACAGTTGATTGTTGTGTAAAAGTGTGTGTTTGTAGTTTAACCACAATCAATAACGGTGTCGCACATAGCTAGACCGAGATGAGTATGGGTCGTCCTCTGGGAAACGTGAACCTTTTATTTTTACTTTAGATGTGTTGAGAAAGAGAGGAGGGATAAAGAATTTTATAGAATGGTTTCTAGATCTACGTTAAACAAGAATGTAAAATATAGATCTAAATTATTTTAAAGATGTAGTTAATATAATAAGAGGGCTTGTAGGGTTCGTTAGGATTTAGTAGTTATGGACGATTAATTAAAAGTTACCCTTTTATCCATTAATAGATTTAGAACTAGAACGACGGTGATGCGTGTAGATTAGGGTTTCTGGAGGGAAAAGGAATCCCACTCTTAACCCTTATCTTGACACGGAACTCCGTTCATATCTAGTCTTTACCAAAACAATCATTAATCTAATCTCTAATCGCGGTCGGAACTAGTAAAGAATTATTAGCGCGCCCGATTAGGATGTTAATGATTCTTTTGATAAAGTTCCTAAACTTTATAGGACTTAAAAAGGGTTTAATTATTTTCATCATCCATTAGCCTACCCTAATCCTACGAACCCTAACAAGCGGAGAATTACTCGCGCATGTTGGGAGAAGAAGATGAAAAGACAAAGAGGGAAAACATAATGTAAAATGCAAGAACAATTAAATAAAATAACTACCTTTATTAATCGACTTGAACAAACTACACTTTAATCCGTAGAAAATGATTACAAACTAGTTGCTTCTCGATCTTTCCTAAGGAGGTAGTCGAACAGTCGATGATCAGCCTGGATGCGTGAGCCGTCTTGGACTTCGTGATCGCGTCGGCTTGATAATTTTTCCAAGAGGCTCTCGGTCCTTATTTATAGTCACAGAACCAAAACCCTCGTTTCCTAATATGGAAATAGTTGTTAGGATCCTAACCACCACAATCCCATATCTCAACTCTTCAAATCCGCGGCGGAACCGCGGCCATTGGATAGGTTTGGCCGCGGATCCGCCCCTTTTTGGTGAGATCATGGCCTTTAATTTTTGTAGCTTCATATCTGTAACACTTGGTAATCTTTTGAGTATCTATACTTTGAAAATCTTTTCTACATTTCTACCAGAATTAGTTTCTTGAATATCTTTGGTAGATTTGATTTGCCAACTTTGATTTCCTTGATTTTAGCCCTGAAAATTCTGCACAATAACTCAACAAACAATATTAGTAGAGTTTGTTTTATTGAGATATTAACTTAACCATTAAGAATTGGTCAAAGTTATTAATAAGGTAAGCATATTTAAATGGGCCAAATGTTACATGGATATTATATACTTACTTTTTCCTACAAAATGTTATTTATAATATATAAACACATGAAAATAGTATTTTTACAGATAAACCCTCATATGTATCATATATTATAATAAACACCTTTTATTATATAGAAATAGTAGGAAAAATGTCATATTAAATATGCAGTTTTATCAACTGAACAAATATCCCCAAACTTATCTTTGATCGTCCCGAGCAAACTAGTTTATTCAAGAGGAGAAAAAGAAAGGAGAAAACTAAGAACACTTTCGTAGGCAGACACGATTGCACTGAGCACGTGCAACAAGCCGTTAAACCTCTAGGTGTCCCTAGTAGGAGGAGTGTTGTCTCCTGAGGGTTTTCAGCGGATTACACCCACAAAATCCTATAACAAAAGAAAGATGGTGAAATTTACATATAAAGATAAGAACCATAAAAAAAAGACTTTGAAAATAAGAGTTTCCAACTATACTAGCTTTTCAGTTGTCATGAGCCCTATCTTAATAGTCATGAAAAGATGTTAGAAATCACATTATCCCTCAATAAAACGTCGTCTTTTATTCTTCATTCCTACCTTTCATCCAAACATTGATCATATACCCCTACGTGTGTGAAATGGACATCCCTACACTCGGAGAATTCAATTCAAGCTATCATACTCTTGTCCATCTACCTTAGTACTTTTTTAATTTGATGAATACTTAGATTTGCTCACACATTTTCATGCGACCGTTAATACTTCTTGAGGTACTAACCGACTGATTACTCATGTGCTTGCTGATTCGGTGATAATATTTTCCTCGTCTTGCACCACCTAAGGCTTAGCAGTGACTCCCAGACCAGTTGGCCTTAGGGCACTAGGTGAAGAGACACTCTCGCTATATTTTTTTTTATTGCTGCCTTGGCGATAACAAAACTAGTGTTCATTTTTCTTTTCACCATTTTTATATTTTCTTCATTTATTATTTCCTTCATACTTTGGCTTTTAGACAAGAGCATTTCAACGTATCCTCTACTATCCCGAGTTTCAAGACGTGTGTAAGTGCATATAGTAGGGTATCAACATTCAAATGTTTGGCTTCCAGAATAGAAACTATTTTTCAGACTTATTTTTATCCTCAGATTAGTGATTTTCTTCATCTTACTAACCCTTGGGACAACAGCTCATAACTACTTATTACTAGTTCGTCTAAGAAAACTTCTAATTTTCTTGGTTTTCTTAAACTATTCCTATCTTTTGGATGTAATTTTTTTACTTTCTATTCTTTTATTATAAAAGAAATTTATTTTTTTTGAAATTTTTTGAAAATGTTGTGCTTATGCAAAATATGATGCAAATTGATGTGTAAATAAGCACAAACCTCCCCCAAACCTGTTTACAGCAGTGTCCTCACTGATGTCATCCGTTAAGCTCAAAAACCTGTAGACTTGGGAGGAAATTATTAATGGGGGCAAGAATATATGAAAGTGAAAATCCTCCCCCAAACTTATTTTTGGCTCACAATGTTGTAAAAATGATTTTCTTTCAAGAGCCAAAATATACCCCCTCTCGAACATGAGTTAAACAATTTTAATCTTTTAAAATCACATGAGGGGGTCAAGGTTATTGGTCAATGCCAAGCTTTGCAAAGACCGAAGGTCAACACCAACCATTCAAAAAATTTATCGATGAAGCACCAAGGTTGGTGGAAGAACATGTCACCTTTCGACGTGAAGAAGTGGGGAGGTGATAAGAGGTGTGATGGAAAAGGATTGCGTCTCAATTTGGAGAGACGACACGGTGATAGTGATGATGGATTACTCACATTATCATGATTGTCCAAAAGAAGGGGTGGAGGTCCAATTTCTTCCTCTTGGAGTTGATTCATCTCAACACCCGTGTCTTGTAAAAATGCGAGTTCATCAGCGAAAATTTCCTCAAAACTTTCGTCGATACCCCGAAGAATAATGTCATCAGAAAAAATGGGGTGATCGTCCGACTCTATAAAAAGTTCCTCATCAGTGTTAGATGCTGACCCGGACAACTCGGTGGAAGAGTCCGTGTCAAATAACGACATATGAAAAGAGTCAGAATTATGAGGTTGATCAAATTCGCTGCTGTCGACATCCATTAATTCGACAGAACACACATGAGCATAGGGTTCGGAAGGTTCACTTCCCAACTTGTAAATGTTAAGCTCAATTGACTTCTTTCCAAAGGATAGGGTCATAGAGCCGTTTCTACAATTGATTACTGCGTTGGAAGTGGCCAAAAAGGGTCGACCGAGTATCACCGGGATTTGATTGCGTGGGTTTGCCACAGGTTGTGTATCTATAACGATAAAGTCCACAGGGAATATGAATTCCCCGATTTTGATTAACACATCCTCTAGCTCACCCCTAGGTTGGGTGATAGATCGATCGGCCATCTGAAGAGTGCAATGCGCAGGTTTTAACTCTCCGATCCCTAATTGCTCATAAACAGAGTACGGAAGCAAGTTAACACTAGCACCTAGATCGAGTAGAGCACGATTGATATTTTTACCCCCAATAGAAATAGAAATTGTAGGACTTTCGGGGTCCTTTCGTTTCTTGGGTAGTTGTTGCGTAAAAGCAGTGCTCACATTACTCGCAAGGAAAACTTTTTTAGGTACTTGAACTTTTCTCTTCCTAATGCACAAGTCCTTTAGGATTTTCGCATATGACGGAACTTGTTGAATAGCATCTAGGAGAGGAATGTTTATGTTAACTTGCTTAAAAATTTCCACAATCTTCTCCATTTGTGGACTTGGTCTGTTGCCTCTTAACCTGTTTGGATAAGATGCTTTATCAATAAGGGTTTGGTCCAACATTGGAGAGGATTGTGGGGACGGATTCGATCCCAAAACTGGAGTGGGGATCGACTTAGATAGATTTGGCGAAATGGGCGAAGGGTTCAAGCCTTGGGGAAAACGGAGAATAGGCTCGGGTGAAGGTGGGAGACTAAACGAATTAGGGGAAGAAGAAGAAGCTGGGGTATCGTTGGTGTCACTATCATCACACTGCTCACCCACTCGGTTATTCAGCACTTTTCCCGATCTCAACGTGGTAACAGCACTCACATTATAACTTTGTGAGTGGCCAGGATTAAGTATGGGTTGAGATGGGAGTTTCCCTTTCTCTCTCACACTCATTGCGGCGTTTAACTGTGCGATTTGATTTTCTATTGATTTAATACTCTCACCATGGGAGGCGGAGTTTTTCGTTAGAGTATCAATAGAAGAGCTCATCTCAGCCGAATTTTGCATGGATTGTTTCATGAACATATCCAAAGTTTGTGCAAGTGAGTTGTCAGTACCGGCCACTTGTGGTGTAGAAATGTTGGCCTGATTTTGGAAATTCTGTGACTGAAAGGGGGGCTGATTCTGTGGTTGTGGTTGCTGTGGAGGAGGTCTTTGGTAATTGCTTTGTTGGTTTTGGTTCCAAGCAAAGTTAGGATGATTCCTCCATCCTTGATTATATGTGGAAGAATAAGGATCGTTTCTAGGTCGCTGCTGAAAAGCAACATTAGCTTGAAACGATGCATTCATAGGACATTCTTCCGTTAAGTGTGAAGGATCCGAACAGCAACCACAGACGGTCTTAGGAAGCGTGACCTGATTTAAGGAGAATGATGAGAACTTGTTTTCAATAGCGTCGAGTTTCTTCTGTATCGCTGCCATTTCGGCTTTTGCTGCGATAGAAATATCGAGCTGGTGAATAGCTCCCTTAGTTGAAGGCGGTCTTACGCTTTCCCACTGCAAAGTGCTTTCTGCAAGGTCTTCCAGATATTTCCAAGCTTCACCGTCATCTTTAGACATGAAATTGCATTGACACATTGTTTCAAGCATCTGCTTTGTCGCTGGATTAATGCCCTCATATATAATCCGACATAAATCCCATCTTTGTATTTCGTGATGGGGTCATTGGACAAGCAGATCCTTGAAACGTTCAAAGCACTTCCAAAATGGTTCATTGGGAAGCTGGGTGAACTGGTTGATCTCGCTCCTAATATGTGCAGTCTTATGGTTTGGGTAAAACTTCTTAAGAAATGCTATGACAAATTCATCCCAATTAGTGATAGAGTGTGCGACAGTACTGTAAAGCCATTTTCTGCCAAATCGCACAGTGTGAATGGGAGAAGACGTAAGCGCATAGCATCTAAAGTCAATTGTGAAGTACCCATCATTGTGCGTACGTTTTCGAATTTGGTGATGAAAACGTACGCGTCTTCCGACTCAAGCCCGTGAAATTTGGGCAGCAGATTGATGTAGTAGGGTTTAATTTCGAAATTATCCCCGTTAGGTGGTGGAAGAGATAGACAAGTAGGAAGGGGACCACGAATAGGATAGCATCTCTCTTGGAGAGAGATGCGCGGTGGATTCTACTCACCTACGGGCGGTGGCAGCGTGGTGTTATAATTAGATGGAGTGCCGTCCATCACGGTCGATGTGGTGTGTGGTGGGGGAAAAGAATATGAAGAAGTACCGACTTCGGTGTCGATAACAGGAACGCGGACAAGACGGGCACTAGGATCCCGTGTCCAGCCGAGCATGCACTAAGCGGGTTTAGTGCAAGTGGCAGCGTGTGTATGATTTAAAATTGGTCTGTTTTGAAAAAGTGGGACTCAAGACAAATCACCCTAAGATGCACAAGCAACCCTAGAACTAAGGTCACCTAGGTCCAGTCTCTAGACCGCTCCTAGACTTCCAAAGGACAAGCCGCAGGATCAATACTCTACCGCCTCCGTACTACCCTTATAGCCAGGTAAGTGCCAGGTAAGTGGGAAGGAACCACGTCGTGGGCCTAATTAAAAACCACTAGCCTTCGACACACTTGCCTAGGCACTACAAAAGTAATGCGGATAAACGATAGATTACCCACGACCTTCCTCTGTCCTTATTGAGCGCGATAGTCCTTAGAGTCTGGTCTAGATATTTTTTAAATTAATGAAGGGTTGATCTATATGCTCAGTTTGTGATTTGTAGGGCTTAGGAAGGGTGATGAAATCCCCACCTAATCTTGATTTGGTCTTTGCCCCTTAAAGTCCATATTAAATATGCAAAACAAAACCAATCACAAAACTTTTGCAAAAAGATTTTTGAGCGGCGCAATTTTGCAAAGAATCCTGCAGAAAATAGATTTTATTGGATTTGAGGGGAGAGAGAAGGAGTTGAGAAAATACCAGAGAAATGTGAAACCCTAGATCTCCTGTTTCCTCAAGTCCGTGACTCCAAATTTCCTCGCAAAAATTCACACAATAATCGTTAAATATACAATTTGCAGTTTTGTTTTAATAATGATATGACTCGTCTAAGAATTCAACACAAATAGTAAAAATAAAAAATTACGCACGTATCCCCGGCAACGGCGCCATTTGATTGATGTGTAAAAGTGTGTGTTTGTAGTTTAACTGCAATCAATAACGGTGTCGCACGTAGATAGACCGAGATGAGTACGGGTCGTCCTCTTGGAAACGTGAACCTTTTATTTTTACTTTAGATGTGTTGAGAAAGAGAAGAGGGATAAAGAATTTTATAGAATGGTTTCTAGATCTACGTTAAAAAAGAATGTAAAATATAGATCTAAATTATTTTAAAGATGTAGTTAATATAATAAGAGGGCTTGTAGGGTTCGTTAGGATTTAGTAGTTATGGACGATTAATTAAATGTTACCCTTTTTATCCATTAATAGATTTAGAACTAGAACGACGGTGATGCGTGTAGATTAGGGTTTCTGGAGGGAAAAGGAATCCCACTCTTAACCCTTATCTCGACACGGAACTCCGTTCATATCTAGCCTTTACCAAAACAATCATTAATCTAATCTCTAATCGCGGTCGGAACTAGCAAAGAATTGTTAGCGCGCCCGATTAGGATGTTAATGATTCTTTTGATAAAGTTCCTAAACTTTATAGGATTTAAAAAGGGTTTAATTATTTTCATCGTCCATTAGCCTACCCTAATCCTACGAACCCTAACAAGCGGAGAATTACTCGCGCATGTTGGGAGAAGAAGATGAAAAGACAAAGAGGGAAAACATAATGTAAAATGCAAGAACAATTAAATAAAATAACTATCTTTATTAATCGACTTGAACAAACTACACTTTAATCCGTAGAAAATGATTACAAACTAGTTGCTTCTCGATCTTTCCTAAGAAGGTAGTCGAACAGTCGATGATCAGCCTGGATGCGTGAGCCGTCTTGGACTTCGTGATCGCGTCGGCTTGATAATTTTTCCAAGAGGCTCTCGGTCCTTATTTATAGTCACAGAGCCAGAACCCTCGTTTCCTAATATGGAAATAGTTGTTAGGATCCTAACAACCACAATCCCATATCTCAACTCTTCAAATCCGCGGCGGAACCGCGGCCATTGGATAGGTTTGGCCGCGGATCCGCCCCTTTTTGGTGAGATCATGGCCTTTAATTTTTGTAGCTTCATATCTGTAACACTTGGTAATCTTTTGAGTATCTATACTTTGAAAATCTTTTCTACATTTCTACCAGAATTAGTTTCTTGAATATCTTTGGTAGATTTGATTTGCCAACTTTGATTTCCTTGATTTTAGCCCTGAAAATTCTGCACAATAACTCAACAAACAATATTAGTAGAGTTTGTTTTATTGAGATATTAACTTAACCATTAAGAATTGGTCAAAATTATTAATAAGGTAAGCATATTTAAATGGGCCAAATGTTACATGGATATTATATGCTTACTTTTTCCTACAAAATGTTATTTATAATATATAAACACATGAAAATAGTATTTTTACAGATAAACCCTCATATGTATCATATATTATAATAAACACCTTTTATTATATAGAAATAGTAGGAAAAATGTCATATTAAATATGCAGTTTTATCAACTGAACAACAGTTGTTGCACCTTTTCGCCGTACTTCACCAACTCCGGCTTGCACGTTTGGTAGTCGCCGTTTACTTGACTAACGACCAGTTGAGAATCCCCGTATTTGAGGAGATTTTCAATTCCCATGTCGATGGCGATCTCGAGACCTGCTATCAGAGCTTCGTATTCGGCTTCACTGTTTGTCCTCGGCTCTGTTAAGGAGAAAGCGAAGCGCATTATCCCTCCTTGTGGAGTCACGAAGATGAGGCCTACCCCCGATTTGATTATAGGGGTACTTTGTTTACGCTTTTTCATGGAAGATGCTCCATCGAAATAAAGTTCCCATTGGGTATCACCACCGTCGATCGCGTCAAACGCATGTTCGTCTGGCAGATCGCAGCTCAGAGGAGAATCGGCGGGTATCGGATGCTCGGCAAGGAAGTCGGCGATGGCTTGGCCTTTCACTGCCTTGAGAGGTTGATACGTTATCGAGAACTCCATCAAGAGCAGAGCCCATTTAGCGAGTCGACCTGTCAGTATGGCCTTCGACATCAAGTATTTAAGGGGGTCCACCTTTGAAATGAGACGGGCTTCGTGCGCCAACGCATAGTGCCTGAGCTTTGTTATCGCGAAGATCGACGCCAGGCAATGTTTTTCAATGGGAGAGTAATTGGTTTCTGCTCCCAGCAGAACTCGACTTAAGTAATAGAGTGCTCTTTCCTTCCCTTGATCGTTCTCTTGTGCCCATAATGCGCCTAAGGAACCTTCGAGGGCGGTCATATAAAGAATGAGAGGTTTTCCCTTAACTGGAGCAGCCAATACTGGAGGGTTCTGCAGGTACTGCTTGATCTCGTCCAGTGCGCCTTGGCATTTGTGATCCCAGACAAATGGGGTTCCCTTCTTCATCAGGTAGCTATAGGGACGACACTTGCCTGAAAGGTTGGCTATAAATCGCCGTATGTATGCGAGCTTCCCTTGGAGAGATCGCAACTGTTTGAGAGTTCTTGGTGGAGGCATTTCCATGATCGCTTTGATCTTTGACGGATCTATTTCAATACCTCGGTGTCGAACAATGAATCCCAGGAATTTGCCTGAGGAAACTCCGAATGCACACTTGAGCGGGTTCATCTTCAAGTTATATTGCCGAAGGCGTTGAAATACGGTCTTCAAATGCTCGAGATGTTCCTCGTATGATTTGCTTTAACCACGAGGTCGTCGATATAGCACTCGACGATTTCATGTATAAGGTCATCGAAGATCTTCGCCAGGGCCCTTTGATAAGTGGCACCGGCATTCTTTAAACCGAAGGGCATCACTTTATAACAGAATATACCTGGAGGGGTCCTGAAGGCGGTGTGCTTCTGGTCTTCGGGATGCATCTTTATCTGATTATACCCTGATGAGCCATCCATGAAGGAGAAAACCTCATGAGTGGATGTATTGTCTATCATCAGTTCGGTGACTGGCACTGGGAAATCATCCTTCGGGCAAGCTTTATTGAGATCCCGAAAGTCCACGCATATGCGCACCATCCCATTTTTCTTCATCACCGGGACGATGTTAGCGATCCATTCAGGATATTGAACCTCCTGGATAAAGCCAGAGTCGATCAGCTTCTTGATCTCGGCGTTGATACTCATCTCGAGCTCGAGCCGCATTCTCCTCGGCGCCTGTTTGACTGGCTTGATGTCCGGGGATATCGCTAATTTGTGTACAGCAATTTCTGGATCTAGTCCTGGCATTTCGGAATAGTTCCATGCGAAGCAATCTCTATGCTGCAGAAGCATATCCTTTAACGCAGCTACTCTTTCTTCAGATAGTAACTCGCTGATGAATGTCGGTCGTGGATCGTTTGCCGTCCCCAACTCAATCTTCTTGAGGTTATCTGCAGTGGTATGGATTCCATCTTCCAGCTCTTTTGGCGCTGGTGGGAATTCTGAGATTATCTCGTCGCTGCTATTTTCGAAGCACCAAGGGAGCTCATCTATGTCCTCGGGCTCTTCTTTTAATATTGTAATCATGTGACAGGTGCGAATTCGCTTCCAATCCCAATGTGGAACCGGTTCTTCTTTCGTGGCCTTGGGCTCGTGCTTCTGTGGCAGCGCTACCCTCCAGTTGTCAGACAGAGTGAATTTGCCAAGCTGATACTGATCTTCGACCCAATTCTTGAAGGTGAAGCAATCTTCAAGAGGATGCCCTATTACTCGATGGTAAGAGCAATAGTCCGGGTGTGAGACTTTGCCCGCTCGTTCGGGGTGTTTAGACTCCGGCAATGTAAGCATTTGATGTTTTAGAGCAAGATCAAGTATCTTCTTCGTCTTGTCCCGAGGAAACGAGTACGCTCGACCCATTTTCTTCATGAGGGATAGATCAATAACGCTTAACTCCCATTTGCGTAGCTTCTTAGCCCTGCTTTGTTGTTGTTGAGCGCCTTTTTGGCCTTTCGACTTATTTCTGCTTTTGCGCCAAGCCTTCTTTATAACAGGTTGACAAGAAGCGGCATTTTCATCCTTTACGGCATGTTGGAGAAGGCATTGCGTCTTGGCTTTCTCGTAGATGGTCGTCTCGCGGTTGTGATCATCTCGGACTTTTTGACCAGCTTTCTTTATAAGTTTGTCCATTTGTTCGTCGAACGACGGACTGGGCTCCTTTGCATCTGGAACTTTCACTGGCTTAGGATTAGCGTCCTCCCATTGAGCATCCGCTTCTTCATCAAGGTCATACACGACGTAGCAGCCGGGTAGTAACTCTCGTTTCTTTGACCGGATGTATCCAAGCCCTTTTGTTTCCATCCTCCCGTTAGGCAGTTTGCGTTGAGTCCCGGGGACGTTCCAGACTCTGTCATAGAATTTGGCCTTTCTAACGGTCTGTTTAAAGGGTATCCCCTGGCGTTTCAGCAGCTTTTTCAAACCTTCCATATAATATCTGGGAAGACGGATAGGCTGAAGCCTGTCGAGCGTAGAATCCGCGCCATGCCAGATTTCTTTTTCTACCTTGGTTTCTTCAGAGCGGTAAAACAGAATTGCTTTCTCGCTCTCTCGCTTGGGAGGGATATAGAATGTCCGCAACTCTTCTACACTGTAGATATTAAGTGCATCCAGTTCTTTATAGTGTTTAAGCGGCACTATGGCGACTTGTAGACTTTGCTCTTCGTCAGCGGACGTTTGTATTGAAGGTCGAGCAGAGAATACAGCATGGACTTCATCTTCCGAGTCGCTGCCAAAGATCAATGTAGGAGCCGATGGTCTCGGCTTGTTGTGTTGGGGCGGACCCGAATAAACTATCTCCTCTTCATCCTCAGTATCACTGCCGAAGATAGGGATGGTAGCGTTAGTTTTATTCTCCGGCTTGTGACACTTCTCTGTGTCTTCGAAATCCGGTAAGAAGTATTTGGCATCTTCATATTTGCGGACCTCGTTCACATAGAATGGGTTCAGTTCTCCCGTCACGGTATACTCAAAACCATCCTTAAAATACTTCATACACTGATGTTGTGTAGAAGGGATGATGTTGTACTTGTGTAAC
The DNA here is from genome assembly GCA_030015575.1 of Agapanthus africanus. NCBI lineage: Eukaryota > Viridiplantae > Streptophyta > Magnoliopsida > Asparagales > Amaryllidaceae > Agapanthus > Agapanthus africanus. Next base: position 214,365,644 of record CM057338.1, read on the forward strand.
CATGGTCGGCTGAGCAAAGCGTTGTAGCATGTCTTGGCGTCTATGACGTGGAACTTAATGTCCGTAACGAGTAGCCCGAAGCGTAGCGTCAGTATCACAGATCCAAGAGTCTTTGACGATTGGGAGTCGAACCCGGAGATGGTGATCTTGTCCCGAGCAAGGTGCTGGACGCTCATGCAGATTTCCTTCAACACCCGCACGTTGAGTAGGTTAACAGACGACCCGTTATCGATCAGGATTTTGCCTATCTTTATATCATGGCAGTATCCCGAGACATAGAGAGGGCGATTGTGTTCGCACGTCCCAAGTAGAAGGTCTTCATCGCCAAAAGTAACATCGGCCGTGTGCACTTCTTCCAATTCATCCTTCATCTTTTCCTCGGCCAGGCATGCTTAGAATTGTTCTGGGTCTTGGAGCGCCCTAATCAACAAATATCTCACCTCTTTTGATAGAAAAAGGGCGTCAAGAATGCTGAGCTGTGAGGGCAGCTTCCTCAGATGTGCTAAGACATTGTAATCCACCTTATTCTTCTTTGGCGGGTCTTTGGCAGCTGGCTCTTCCACCACTTGGTCATCTAAGACGATATCTTCAGAGGCCTTTTCTTTCCCTTTATCTTTTCTGTTCGAGGGTCCGAGGTTCTTTTCGGGCAGCGTGCGATTACGTAGCCGGATATTTTCGCAAACCTTCGGTTCTTCTTCTTTTCTCGAAGCGGACTCTTTAAAGAGAGGGGCAAGTTCTAGCTCTTCATCAGAATCACTCCCGAATGTAGGCACTTGTGATCTACCGGTGTTAACCATGCAACAATCGCCAGCAGTTCTTTTAAGCCCTTCGATCGTATTTCTTTGCTCCCGACGAGTTTTGCGTTTCTCTCGCTTGAAGCGTTGTCTATGAGCAACATATCCTTGCCACCATCTATCGAAAGCTTTGCACTCTTGAGTGGGGTGCGAAATCTTTTGATGATATAAGCAATAGGAGGGGTGCGTTTCCATTTCACCAGTGATGTTTCCTTCAGAGGGTGGTAGCTTCATGCCCATTGATATGGCCTTAGCAAACGTTTTCCTCATCTTGAATTGGCTTTTGTCGGTAGCGGAGGTGTTTAGCTCCAACGGGATCGTCTCGGCTCTTTCATCAAGTCGCTGGCGCTTGGCCCTTTCAAATATAGCCGCTTCGCGCTCCCGATCAGCTTTACTTTTCAACCGAGCTTCATTAAGGAATGCATTAATTACTTCATCTGACGGCCCCAGAACTTTTGGTTCAGGATCTACCCCCAGCTTTTCGGTGCAAGGAGTCTCCTCATCGTTCGTGATCGAATGGGAAATCATATGACAGCTCGCCACATATTCCTCGGATTCATCTGATGAACTTTCTCCCTCATCTTCTTCTTGAAAGACGTGATTGAGGAACTCTTGGAGCGTAATGGGAGTCCGTGCCTTTTGGTTGTATTCATCCAGCGCGTCAATTTGCTTTTGTAAGTCAGTGCGCTTGTCGCCAGGCTTCACGGGCTTCTTAGATTTCTTCTTCTTCTTTTTCGAGGATTTTGACGGCTGGCTGCAAGTGCTTGAACCACCACCATCGGTCTTTGGAGTTGGACGTGGCTTCAACATCCCTTCAATGACCTGCGGTTCCAACGGGTTCTTCCACTTGATCGCTGGACATGTCTGAAGATCGTTTAGCATCCTCTTTGTCTTGGCTGATAATACAACCTCTCAAGGAGCTTCTTCAATGACGGAGCATGTTGCCCCTGGCGTATTCGTCCCCTTAGAAGTGTGGGGCTGCGGGGGATTCACCTTCCATTTGTCAGATAACGCGAACTTGCCCTGTCGGTACTGGTTTTCAAGCCAATTCTTGAAAACGTAGCAATCTTCGATCGGATGGCCTAGTATTCGATGATAAGGACAGTAGTTGGGCTCGCTGACATCACTTGGTTGCGACGGACGTTTTGGATCCGGCAGATTTATGAGTCGGTTGCGCAATGCCAGCTCGAATAACCTTCTCGTCTTATCTCGGGGAAAGGAGTAAGAACGTCCTAGCCTCTCCTCAAGGGCCACGTATGGACGCGTATTATTTTGACAAGCAACCAGCTTCGAGTCGCTCGGTTGTTGTTGAGCATTAGCGACGACGATCGCTTTTCCCTTCCCTTTGTCATTTCGGGAGTCCGGCCTTGGAAGAGGGGGTTTATGGTCCATTTGATCCATTTGCGCTAGTTTGTCAATCAAGGCCTGGAAGGTAGTTGGCTTGAAAAACATCATAAATTGTGAGATGGTTGCTTGTGGATCGAGGGTTCCCACAAACATACCCACTGCGGGAGCTTCTTCAATGCACTGCTCGCACTTCGACCATAAGTTCCGCCATCGTATAGCGTACTGAACCCATGTCTCGCCTGGCTTTACCCTGGCGTTAATCAGTGCTGTCATCGGGTACGTTCACTGGCGCTTGCAAAACGCTGAGTAAATAATAGCTCCATTTCCGCGAAGGTTTTGATAGAGTCGTTCGGGAGATCAGAGTACCACTCGAACGCCGTATCCGATAAACTTCCAACAAACTGGCGAAGTAAAAGCTTGTCATCACCGCCGGTGTTGCCGCAGAGTGCCCTGAACTGGGCAACATGCTGGTGAGGATTGCCCGTCCCCTTGTAGACATGGAACTTGGGAATTGTGTAACCTGGCGGGTACTTGATTTGATCGTACCAACTTGGATATGGCCGCCCCGTTTTTACGACCTGGCCGGCTGCTTCGGTCGCATGATGAACCCGTATTTATTGGGCTATGTACTCATCCAAATCAGCTTTAAAGATTGTATCCTCCTTAGCTGTTGATAGGGCTGGGGGAGGATTTGATGTCTCTCCCCTATCATCTCCAAGGACGATCGGGGGCTCTTCGGTCGGAGGATCTTGCTGTATCATCATTCATATCATGTCTTGGAAGAGGAGGCCCATACGCTGTATGTTGGCTGCTTGTTCAGCAGCCTCTTTGTCCTTCTTCTCCAATATCCGACGAAGGAATTCAGCGTCGGTTTCTTCCTCCTGACGTTCATCCGAGGACGTTTCAGGGTTTTCTTTTGGTCCGGTAAGTGCAGCCATAGCATTCATCATTTCTTGGAGCTTTTGCTGTTGCTCCTGTGCCTTGGTCACTGATCGGGTGAGCGGTCGATGACCCGTAGATATGCGGCTATCTTCTTTACCAGATGCCACGTAGACGGTATGAACTATCATGCCCCCTGACTTAGAGTATTTGGGTTCATCACCTCTGATATCTGTCGCCGACGCGGGGGTTTTCTCCGGCCTTCTTCTTTTGTGGGCCGTTGAAGTTGAAGGGGCCGTTGCAGTGGGCACCCTAGCGATTGTTGTCCCTTGCTGTTCAATAGAACGGTCTTTTCCTTTTTGCACCTTCGTCTTCTTTCGTTGACGAGAGTGATCTGGGTTGATCACAGAGTCTTGAACCCTCCGTCAAACTTTATAAATTCTTGAGGACAGCCATTGAGGGGGCTGTTCTTGCTTCGTTTGTGGAGCTCTTTCCGCAGGTGGAGGAGATCTCTTCAGTGTAGCGTTTGGAGAGTTCTTCCGTACCCTTCTCAGCAGTTCAAAGCTGTTCCCAGTTGGAACAGCAGCGTTGACTTCCACCACTGGAGCCGGTGGAGTTAGCCCTGAGAGGGAGTTGCCCCCTGCCTTCCTCACTCGTTGCCAATGGCGACGTCGAGCATGACGAGCCGTTGGGACTGGCTCGGAGATTGAGACATCTTCTTTTTTCCCCCTGTCTGAATGAGGCGCTGCCGGTGTTTACCTCTTAAAGACTGAATTTGTCTTTTGAGGGGTGATATTCAACCTGTCGAAGACGGATCCTCGAGCAAGGGCAGGAGCAGGAATCGTCAGTCTTGAAAAGACTGACTCTCTGACAGGGGAAGCCGCCTTGACGACTTCTGGAGCAGCGGCTATTGCCTTCCTTGGGACAGCTACCTTGGGATTCACAGGCTTCTTGGTGGGCCCCTCAGAGTTTTGGTCCAGCCTAGCAAAGACAGAGGTTGTTGGCTTGGTAATGGATGACCCATTGACAGGGGCCGTCGTAGCAGTGAGCCAGTCGAAGACCGACTTCTTGTTCACTTCCGGTGCAGGTATTGGCATAGAGAAGCTTGAATGCGGGATCATGGTCCCGAAAAACAGGCCGGTGGTGGCCTGGGCCACCTGGTCTACCAGCAGAGCAAGGAAAGAAGCCGCTTGGGGCCCATATACCACATCTCCTGGAGAGGTGGAGCGTCCGTTGCAGTGGCATTTCGAGCAGTTGGTGCAGTTAAATGCCATTGAATCTTGAGTTCTGCGCCAGGCAAAAGACCAAATCCTAGTAACTTGAAATCCGAAGGCAACCATTTAACAAACCGCGATTGGTTCGCGAAGACGACACATGAAGTGTGGAGTGGAAAGAGGAAGAGGTCCCACCGGGCGTGCCAGAATCTGTTCCCCTCCGAAAGACGGCGCACAGGACTGCAGTGTCCTGACGCTGAGATTCGGGCAGATGCTATTTGGTTTTATCCATCCACCTCTCCGAAGATGCCAAGTTGATTTATGGCACCGTGTATCGGAGGTTTAGACGAATGCGGCCGATGTAGCAGACTTCATCAGATTCGCCCTCGCTTGAGGGGTTTTTGATTGTGGGGACGCTCTTTCCTGCAGGCGCAAGCCCCTACAGTTAATTACGTTACCACATCGCGGTAACAACTTTCTCCTTCTCCAGAATTTCACTTCGTGCCGTGTGTGTTTGTTTTGTTTGTGGTTGCCCGTGGATTGTATATGGAGACTGAGTAATGCCGCCGCCCGTAGGACATGGATTAATCTAAATCCGTATTTACTTAGATTTGGGTTTGGTGTTTTTAGTTTAAGGATGCATTAGTCGCGTTGCGGATAAGATCAACTTAAACGTTCGTTAAGGATACGATAGTCCTGTTTGAGACTAAGATCAACTTAACGTGATAATCCATTTAATATCTGGCCATCGGGACTCGTCACTTCTCTAATGTCGTTGAAGGATTACAACAGCAGATGTCAGAGGAGTTCAGAGATGTACCCTTGAACCAAAGTTGATTTGGAGTTTTATAGTCCATTTGAATGTTTAAGGATACGTTAGCCGTGTTTGCGGCTAAGATCAACTTAAACGGGATCGTTTAGATCCGGCAAAAGAGCATTTGGAGGCTCTATTGTTTCAGTTTAGGGACGTGGTGGTCCATGTTCCAGTTTAGGGACGTGGTGGTCCATTGCCAGTTTAAGGACGTGGTGGTCCATCATTAGTTTAAGGACGTTTCGGTCCACGAGTTTAAGGACCCCGCAGTCCATACCGATGTGTGGTCGTCGGGACCCGTCACCTCTCTGACATCGTTGAAGGATTACAACGATGGGTGTCAAAGGAGTTCGGAGATGTACCCTCGAACCGGAGGTAAATTGATTTGAGAAAGCATTTGTGCTCAGTTCAATTTAATTTAAGGACTTACGGCCAGAATTGGGCTAAGTCCAGTTGAAAATATTCAACATTTTATTTGCATTTGGCCTGTTAGGCCTTTACTGGGGCTCTGCTCCTGTTTAATAATGCATAACATTATTTATTTTGTCAGGGCTGTGCCCATTTATATATGATGCAAAGCATCAGTCTTGTTTGGGCTCTGCCCTGTTTATTGCATTTTCAATTTTTGTTTGGGCTCTGCCTTTCTTATAAATGATGCAGAGCATCAATATTGTTTGGGCTCTGCCCCTTTTCATTGTATTGCAATTTAATTCGGCCTACTAGGCCTCTCTGATTTGGACCTGGCCCTTCAGTAAAAGAAATGCATTGCATTTGTCAGGCGCTTTGCGCCAATCACTGAGCGCAAGCGCTTGTGGTGAGGACACGTGTCATGCTCTGGTGAGCGCAAGCGCAACAGCGCAGTGCGCTGCGCTGTTGCGCTGCTGACACGTGGCGCGCTCTGGTGAGTTGCGCCAATTCCAGAGAGCAAAGCTCTATTTCAAGAACGCGTAGCGCAAGTTGTTCTGTAGCTGACACGTAGCGCTCTCTCAAGAGCGCAACAGCGCAATTTGGAAGTGCAAAGCACTATTTGATTTCTTGATCTAATTTAGATCAAAGAAAAGATAAGTTTTTTTCTTGTTTTTCTTATCTTAAAGAACCAAAGGTTCATAAAAGTGCAAAGCACTATTTTATTATTTTTTTTTTTATTAAAGATCATTGATCTTGTTTTTAGATCTATGATCTGTTCATGAGAGAACTTTCTCTTTTTTTCTAAAGGTTTTTACCTTTTTGTTCTTGAGAAATTCTTCAGAGTTCTCTTTCCCTTCCTCTTTTTTTTTTAGAAAATGTTGATGCCTTTGAATTGAGGTCTGGGATCCTTTTTATAGTGCCCATAAATTAGTTAATTTTGTTAAAGAGATCTTTCTCTGATTGATTTGGGGAATTTTCCCCACCGTTGGATCTTTGATCCAAAAGCCTCTGTTTTACAGAAGAAAATCTTCTTGTTTTAACAAGAACAGAAAAGATTTCTTTAAATCTCCATTCTGTTTTGCGCAACTCCCCAGCGCGTGACACGTGTCGCGCAGCGCAGCGCTTGCGCGGCTGTGCTTGCGCAACTGCGCAGACACGTGTCGTGCAGCGCAGCGCTTGCGCAACTGTGCTTGCGCAACTGCGCAGCGCTTGCGCAGTTGTGCTTGCGCAACTGTGCTTGCGCAGTTGTGCTTGCGCAACTGCGCAGACACGTGTCGCGCAGTGCAGCGCTTGCACAACTGTGCTTGCGCAACTGCGCAGACACGTGTCACGCAGTGCAGCGTTTGCGCAACTGAAACGTTGCTTCCTTTACTTTTTTTGTTTTAAAAGAGCCTTACTCTGATTGGACGCACTGCCTCGGGCGCTGTGCTGACGCATCAACTTCTGACACGTGGCGCGTTGCGCGCAGCGCACGGGATTTGAAGCGTTGCTTCAAAATTTGAATTTTTGAAATTCAAACAGAGCCTTGCTCTGATTGGGGGAAACATTGCCTGTGTCGCTGACTCCCTTTACACCTGGTTTTGTGCAAGACTCATGGATATGGACTCGCTCCGGGCTTCCATGCTCCAGCCGAGGCCGGTTGCGAAGGCTGGGGGCGCCGGCTCTTCTCGTTCACAGCCTGCCCCGGCTCCTTCTCCCCCGGCGGTAGTGCCCCACGAGCGCTCGGAGGCGGATCTAGCCCCGAGGCCCAGCAGAGCGCCGGGTCGAAGGCAGGCTCGGATTCTGGAGGACCCGGCCTCGGAAGAGGAGACCGGCTCTCTCTCAAGGCCGTTCAAGAGGAGATCTTCCCGGGGACCGTCTTCGCCGATCATGGTGGAGGAAGGCGGTCTCCAGTTCGCCGTGCCTTCCGGGCTATCCGTCGCGGATAGCCTGCTGCATGAAATAGAGGTATCGGCCGGGGGTAGAGTCCCCGGGGGGACCTTCAGGGCTCAGCTGGCGTCCATCACCCAGGAGTCCGTGCAGGTAAACGCTTGTCTTTTATTATTATTATTTCTTGGGGTTCGGTGCCTCTCTCATCTTCCCGATCTCTCTTCTGCCTTTCAGGTTCTTCAGCACGTTGCCCTCGCCTTGCGCATGGAGACGAGGTGGTAGCCCCAGCGAGGAAAGCTGCGGGCTAGCTCGCCTCACTAGAAGAGAGCTCCAAGCGGGAGCTGGAGGCGATGAAGGCAAGGGTCGTCGCCCTGGAGGGCGAGGTGGAGGCCGGGAAGCGGGAGGTTGCCTGGCACTGTGAGGCTGCCGCGGTTGCTGAGGTCAAGCTTGAGGACGCTCAGGTGCTGGCCAGCAACCTGAAGAAGACAGTGAAGTCCCTCCGGAAGAAGCTGGGGGCGGCGGCCGAGTGGGCGAAGTCGGCCGACCTGAGGGCGGCCAAATTGGCCGACCTCTCGGCGGCAAAGGCGGTGGAGGGCTACAAGAAGTCGAAAGACTACTATGATGACTTGGCCGTCGCCACGACCCTCATCTGGCACGAGGCTCTCGACGCCGTTAAGGCCGGATGCCGGGGTTCGCCGACGAAGAGCTCCGGACCGAGTATTCCCTCGCGGACGCCAGCGGGCAGGGGCAGGAGATTCCTGGCGAGGAAGTCGCCGGCGACCCGGCTCACCTCGTGGTGGATGTCGAGGGCCCCGAGGTCGCTTCTGGCCCCGAGGCCTAAAGCCCCGTCTTCCTCCTCCTTTTTATTTTGCCGCGTCTAGAATTTTGTAAGCCTCCGGGCATTTTGTGAGGCTAGGGAGACAAAAATACCCTCTGTAAAGACTGCCTTTTAGTAATAAAACTTTTTTCTTCGGTTTTATTGGCTTGCTTGTTAAAAAAAAAATTTCTTCTCGCGCTGTTGGGCTTCCATGTCAGGTCGGTTATTTGCCTAGCGATCGTCCGTCGAGTTGATTCAAGTGCTGCTGGGGAGAAGGCGTCTCCATGGCCTCGAAGTCGAGGGGAGATCGCTCGAGACTTGGATAGACCTTATGCCCCACGGTCGGCCCCTAGTTGGCAGCTCGGATCCTCTGCGTGTGGTGGGCAGAGGGTTGTCCGCCTTATTTGCGCCGAGGATGGATGGAAGCTGCTCCGTTGCCCTTCGGCGAGGGCTTCTGATTTCTGGCGTCGTGGGTAGGTAACTACCAGCCTGGGATGACCGAGCAGGGTAGCTGCTCGGTTGCCTCTTGCGAGGTCTTTGATCCTTCAGGACGGGGACCGAGCAGGGTTACTGCCCAGTGCCTCTTGGCGAGGACTTTGATCCCTGTTAGTTGTGGTAGGATGCTACCAGACGGGGATAGCCAAGCAAGGACTCGACTGCCTCTGGGAGGACTTTGGTCCTTGGCGCGGGAGAGGCTGTAGAAGCCTACCAAGGACCCTTGGCCGGGTAGGGTTACTGCCCGGTGCCTCTTAGCGAGGGCTTTTGTCCTGAAGGATAGCCGAGCAAGAGATCCTCGGGCTCGACTGCCTCTGGGAGGGCTTTCTGGTCCTTGGCGTTGAGGTAGGGAAGCTACCCGCCAGGGATAGCCGAGCGATGGTTGGGCTCGACTGCCTCTGGGAGGACTTTCTGATCCCTGGTGTTGCGGTAGGGAAGCTACCCGCCAGGGATAGCCGAGCGATGGTTGGGCCTGACTGCCTCTGGGAGGACTTTCTGATCCCATGCGTTGCGGTAGGGGAGCTATCCGCCAGGGATAACCGAGCAGGGCAGCTGCTGGGTTGCTTCTTGGTGAGGGCTTTGATCCCTGGCGTTGCGGTAGGGAAGCTACCTGCCGGGGATGACCGAGCAGGGCAGCTGCTAGGTTGCCTCTTGGTGAGGGCTTTGGTCCCTGGCGTTGCAGCAGGGAAGCTACCCGCCAGGGGGAACCGAGCAGGGCAGCTGCTCGGTTGCCTCTGGGAGGACTTTCTGATCCCTGGCGTTGCGGTAGGGAAGCTACCCGCCAGGGATAGCCGAGCAGGGCAGCTGCTGAGTTGCCTCTTGGTGAGGGCTTTGACCTTTAGCGCTAGGGGGCCTGAGGAGGCCGGCTAAAGACAACCGGGCAGGGCAGCTGCTCGGCCGAATCTTCATGAGGTTTCACCCGACCGTACATTTGCGGATATGGAGAACAGGGATGGTTAGCATGCGCATTGAATGTGGGGGGAGGTGAAGCATCAAGGTCGCGTCGCTTCAATTCCGTCGGAGGAGGCTTAATGATTGCCGCGTGGCAGCGACTCCTTAGGCGAGAGCGGGCGACCGTTGAGTTCCTCTGGGGGTGCAGCGGGCTATATAAGGCTGAAAGAGTACTAGTCCTTCCTTCCCTTGCAAACAGAGTGTTGAGAATGCCGGACTTCCCCTTTACCATCCCCAAGATCATCAATTTCGATGATGTGCACCTCTATGACCAGAACTGCACCAAGGACACGGTGCAGTTGGTGTACGGGAGCATCGAGGACCACTTCGGCCGGCTGCTCCCCCGACGTTCCTCCCTGCTGCAGCTGCTTCCATCTGGAGGGTGTCGCCGGGGCTTTATAACCCCCTGTCCGAGCAGCTCTATGACGAGGCCATGGGCAAGCTGCGGTCCCTGAGGCGCTTCGGCTAGATCTCCGCGAATCGGCCGGCTCGCTCGGAGGCGCTCGTCCGCGAGTGCTACGAGTTGAGGCTTGGGATTAACGCGCGCGGGAGGAACCGAGGGGATAGGTTGGATCTCGCGAGGCCTCGGCTGGAGGAGATCTTTACCGAGTATCACGAGCAGTGCTCTCTGCACCCCCTTCCCCCGCTGTTGTAATAATAATTTTTTCTCTTTTTTTGCATGTACGGTTGAGGAGCCCATAATACCCTCCTTTTTTTGAATAAATAAGATCTTTTCTACTTTCCTCGCAATGTTCTGTTGATCTTTATTAAATTGACAATAGCCCTAGGGAGAGTTTATATTGCCCCAAAAGAAAAGTACAGGCTAATAGATGACCCTATCAGCGTGGCCCGAGCTTCCTGGAGGCTTGCTGGTCTCCGTGCTTGGCGCCGGGTATGGGGCATTCCAGGCGCCGGGCTGGTCATCCGCGGAGGCAAGCATGATCTGGCCAATGGTCAGCTCGGCGGAAGGAGGACGCTGCTCCTGCTCGCGGTCGGTATGCCGTTTATCCCTTAAGTAGGCGGTGAAGTGCCCCGATCGGATGAGCTCCTCGATGTAGTCCCGGAGTTGCTTGCGATCCTCGGTGGCGTGGCCCAGCGTCCGGTGGAAGGCGCAGTAAGGGTCCCGAGTCCGCTTTGAGTCCTGACACGGGATTGGAGGGAACTTAAAGAACCCTTCGCCTTGGGCCTCCTCTAGTAACACTGCGAGGGAGACGTTGAGCGGGGTGTACTCCTGGAACTTCGGGTGATAGGGTTGATGACGCTCCAGCCTCTCCTCCCGAGCCCTCTTCTTCTGGTCGGATCGTTCTGCTCGGGGGAGGTTCGCGTTCACCTCGGACTCTAGCTGAACCTCGCGCTCGGTCCATGCCTTGACCTCGGCCATGGTCTTAGGCTGTGCTAACGCAAAGGAGCGCAGCCACTCCTTGTGCCTCAGACCAGATCTGAGCGCCGTGATGACGGTCCCGTCCCGGTGCTCGGGAACCTCGAGGAGGGCATTGTAAAAGCGGGGTGATGTAAACCTTGAACGTCTCCTTATCTCCGCTCTTAATTATGAAAAGGTAGTCGACCGTGCGCTTTTGCCGACGGTTCCCGACGAAGTGGCTGAGGAACTGAGTAGCCAGCTCGTCGAAGGTCAAGATTGAGTGAGGCTCGAGTCCTTGGAACCAGTCCCGACCAGAACGGATGAGGGTGGCTGGGAAGGCCCTGCACTGGGCGGCATCGGAATGGTCTTGGAAGCTCATTCCCACGGTGAAAGCATCCAAATGGTCTTTGGGGTCGGTTTTCCCGTCGAACAGAGAGACCTTCGGGGGTTTGTTGCGCGAGGAGACATGGACAGCGAGCAGTTCCTCGGTAAACGATTTGGTGAGCGAGTCGGTGGCGTACTCGGCTCCGTCGGCCGAAAGGTGACCTTCCCGGCGCATGCCCTCGATCTTCTTCTTGAGGGCGTCGAGTCGGCCGTGGTACCCTGAGAACTCGGCGCCTCGTGATCCCTGGCCTCTGCTGTGGGAGACCTGCGTCTGGGCACGGCTCCGGTTCCTCTCGATGAGGCTCCTCAGATCCCCGGGAGCAGTGGCTCTCGAGCCGTCATGGCGAGCCCCTTCTGTGCGACCCCGTCGAGGGAGATGGTGTCGGTCATGCCTGTGGGCAGGCGAGATGACCGACATCTCCTCAAGGGGGCAAGGGTCGCGAGGAGGTTCGAGGCGTGGTGCTCCGGCGGCGGACCTTGGGGTGGAGCGCGAGGCGCCCAACGGGCCTCAGGGAGTATCGGTCCGTGAGATCCGTGGTCAGGAGTCGCAGCCTGCCGATGGTTGACTGTGCCGACGGGGGTAGAGCGTTTCGGAGGCGGAGGAGCGGCGATCTGGGGCCCAAGCCCGGCCGTTTGGGCGTGGACGAGCGCCTCTACAAGGGACTGTAGCCGATCTATCCGGCTGGCGAGGGCGTGGATGATGGTCGCCGGAGGGGGTTCATCTGTGCCTCCGGTGAGGGGGAGGCGGCGGCTGGTACCTAAATCTTTAAGATGGTCGCTTGCCATGTGGACGGAGATCGGAAGGCCAACTTTGTTTTTGTGGAGTTTGCGTTCCCACAGACGGCGCCAACTGATGGAGGTCCTTTTCAGATTTCCTTCAGATGTTGTCTTCCGTCGATCTCCCGGTGGATTCTGGAGGGGATCCCCTGATGTGTGTGGGTCTCAATGGGTTTTGAGGAGATTCGGTGATTGGAGGAGTTTGACGCCGAGTACCTGCAAAGAAGTCCCGGGATGGCTTGATGCCATCGAGGACCCTCCGACGATCAAGTTAGTGCTAGATCCGAGCAGCATAATGGCTAAGTGGAGTAAAAAAATGGCTTACTTGACCCTTCTGTGATGGGGGTTTATATAGTGGTGGAGACATGCAGCAGCAGGCGCGAGAATCTCGTCGGCAGTTACGCTCCCGACGTCACGCCCGCGAAGAGAGCGGATCACCCATAAATGGGGATCGTGAAGACGTGAAACATGGGATGTTGCTGGCGGAGAATCAGCGCATGGAGAGATTCGCGGAGCGGCGGTTACGCCCGTGAGCGGCGGAGCTGGTCGGAGGACCGAGGAAGACGGCCTCGGCCAAGAGGCTCGGGAACGAGCGAGAAGGCAGAGGAGACTTGGTCTTGTGGCAGCCCAGAGCAAGCCGAGGGGCCAAGGAGGCCAACCGGCAGGGAGCCCCGAGGAGGGCTAGCTTGCGATTGCAGATCGGGTACAGGGGAGGCCCGGTCGGTCTCTGTGGGCCCTTTTTTCTGAGTCATAGGGCCCGTCATCCACCACGTGTCCTGATCTTAAGGGTCGCCAATATCGAGCATCATCAGTTCTTAACATATCTAGTTTGTTTAATCAAATGAATAGATTTGAATGATCTGTTAGAACTTTCCTTTCCTTTCAAAAGTTGATAGTTCCGTCCAACAACCTCTCCAAAATGTCTAATATTAGTTCGAATCTTCTATTTTCTTAAGATACTACAGTATCTTTCCAATATGACGGAAATTGAAATATCTACTGAGTTTCTTGAGATATCTATACAGTTACTTGAGATATCTACACATTTTGTTGACGTATCTAGCCGGTTTGATCAAATTAACAGATTTAAATGATTTGCCTTAATTTTCTGTCCCTCCAGAAGTTGATAATTTATTTCAACAAACTCATTTTCCTCTAAAATGACTAATATCAATTCATTTATGCTGCTTTCCTTAATATATCTACTCCTTCCAATATGATGAAAACTGCAAAATCTATTGAGTCTTTTTGAGAAATCTACACAGTTTCTTGATATATTTAGCATATTTCTCCGAATTAATAGATTTAAATGATTTGCCTTAACTTTCCTTTCTCTCCAAAAATTGATAATTCTCTCCAACAACCTTATTTTTCTTCAAAATGTCTAAAATATCAATTCATATCCTTTACTTTACTTGAGATATCTACAATATCACTCAAATATGATGGAAACTGTAATATTTATTGAGTTTCTTGAGATATCTACACGGCTGTTTGAGCAGAGGAGGTTGGGGTTGGGGTTAGGGTTTAGGGTTGGGGTTACGGTTTGAGCAGAGGAGGAACGGAAAGAGGAGTAGATGGGACGGCAAAGTTGTCTAGGTTGTCGGCGAAGAAGCGAGACAGCGGGGCGGTGACGGACCGATGGCTTAGGGGGCAGAGAAGATAGGTGGCCAGAGTTTTAGAGGGGATCAAGTATAGGAGGGAGAGAGGAGGTGGGGATGAGAACAAAATGTTGAGATTGGGGTTAGGGTTTAAGGAGGAGATGTGGTGGAGAATTTTAGGATCGTGGGTTGGAGGGAAGAGAGAAAAACGTGGGTTAGGGGAGGGTAATTTGGGAAATACATCTAAAAAAGAGAGTTAAAGTCCTTCATATCCATATTGGGGGTTTGAAAAAGTATTGGTGTGTTAGGGGGGTTTTAACGGGGTTTTGAGACCGAAGATTTTTTTGAAGGCGGGAAAAGCGGCAAGGAGAGTTTTGACAATTTATCCAAATATTAAAAACGAAAATAGTACAGTGTATATGGATAAATATTGATGAGTGCTCATAAGGGAAGCAAAAGAAGGCTAATAACCTTTCCATAAAAGTAAATGATCTTGTACCAACCAAACAGAAAAAGTAGTTCCAAGGGGGTTTAAATGATAAAAATTTGATAGGATTATTTCGGTGTAATTCCGCTAAAATGTTTCTTTGAAGGATTTTTTTATCAAATGTGTATATTCACCGTTCATCATCCTATCAAACCAAGAAAATCAATCGCTGATAGTATTCACTTTTTATTTGACAAACATTCCTTGATTTTGTATATTCTTTAAAAATAGAAAGTGAACAATATCAGCCATTTATTTTCTTGGTTTGATAGGATGATGAACGGTGGATATACACATTTGATAAAATAAAACTTCAAAGAAACCTTTTACTGAAACCGCATGCGGATTTTATTTGATAAACATGAAATTATATTTTATGTACGGTTTTAATTTATCTTGGTTGACAAGTGGGCCCCACACGTTTTAGCTTTTCAGTCTTACAAATAATTCGTTTTGCATGATAGATTAGATTTATAGTTTTACCTTAAATAATCCCTCTCACACGAAAAATGCTTCTACAAAAGCACTCTTTACAGAAGCATGTTCCGTGCATGTTCCGTGTGATTCATCCTCCCTCCTTGACCCAAAATTAAACACTTGGGGAAATTTTTAAATGTTTTTGAGCTTGATTGTGGTCTCGGCTCGACTTCACATGCGGTTGTATTTCCTTATTTGGAATACTTGGCGTTTTTTATATAAACCGGCTCGATTATTTGGACTTGATATAAAATGAGAAACAAATCTTGTTTTAACCAGTTATTGAATGGATGCTAGAGGATCGGTTTCCAGGACCGGCTTCTCAAATAGAAGAAAACGTCTTAAGATCCGATGGTTTCGCGCTTGCTCTATAGGTAATAATAAATAAATATACCTGGCTACATCCTATACTTAACTTGGTGGCAAGGGCCATTGATTAATACTTAGGAAAAGAAGTCTATTCTTTATTTATTTATGAACATTTTGGGTGAGAAAATTGGTAGATCATAAGAAATTATTATAACGGAAATTGGATGCTCAAAGCAACGGCTACAATGTGCAATGCATAACCCAACTTTTGAAATTACAGTTTCTTAGAATTATTGACATTAGCAAGAGGCGAGAAATATATTTAGAAGATTTTTAGACACCGAATTTTGAAATTATTGTTTCATTTAATTAAAAATGGTCTGTATTTTTCATGTGCGATGCACCGTTAAATATGATATGTTAGGTAATCGAAAATATTTGAGAATAATTTTAAAGATCATTATCTGCTATAATAAAGACCAGAAAAAACAGTTACTAATATATAATGATTTTTTAATCTTATATTTCTTAGAATTATGAGGATTTCTTGCAAATTAAGATAGAATTTATTTTGAGACCCTCCCCCCCGCCCCCCCCCCCCCCCCCCCTCTCTCTCTCTGGTTGAATAGCAGGTATTCTATGAAAAGTGAATGGTGTATTATCCTTCTTGTCTATATCACATAAGGTTATTTCCCCCCTTATTTCTTCCTATTTTTATTTTCAAAGTAGAAGGTTGTATTTATTTTCTTATTTTATGAGAGAGCCGAGTTTGAAACAAACGAAATTTAAAATCCGAACCTCTTGCTTTGCAAAGGGGTTTTACAGCAGAGCTATAATTGCACTCCATATCTGGTAGTGACTTCTAAAGCTCGTACATCCTCGGAAAGACAAATGGGCCCCACATTTTTTCGCACAGCACGCCCGGAAATGCCGAGCCCATATCCATCAAAAGAGCCATTTTTGACTTTCAACCCAACAATACAAGTCAAAAGTAGGCCCCATTAAGTAGTGGCAGAAAGGTAAAGGATGAAACGGGCCCCACAAGGCCCAGCCCAAATCAACATGGATAAGGAAGCCCTCAACAGCTAGCTGCGTTATCGGCACTTAATTTCCATTTAAGATATATAGAAAACGGGACATGCAGGGATCTTGTAAGCCCAAAACTGCAGTAGCCTCTCACATTGGCCAGGAGGATAGAGAGGTCCAACTGCGAAATAGCCAGTAAACCCCACTGATCCATATGAGAGGCCGCTGCAGTTTGGACATGTAGCTCCGTTTCCTCTCAAGACATAGGCTAAATTGCAAAAGACACCCATATCTTTTGTACATATAGCATGAACTGGCATCTCTTTTCAAGACTTGCACTTTGCCGTCCTGCTTTTATCGGCCCTTAAGGTCAATTTTTTTTATACCAAAATACCGCACACAATAAGTATGATTGTAATGTTTTGAGTTCAGACTTAGATTAATAAAATTAATTTTGAGGTTATCTCAATTTGAGGATTCCATATCGTTCGTTTACCCTCGCAGATACAAGAAAAACTCATAGTATTGAGCAACCAATCACATCAACAATGGTTTCAGCAACATCAATCTACTCATCAACAACATGATGTGTCACTATTCAGCTAGAGAAACGATTAAACTTCTCGTACATTAATGATACTTCATATCAAATAATGAAAGGTAAAAAAAAATACAATTTTCTTAAATTGCAAAACTCCACTTAACTCTTACCTAATTAGAAGAAAACCGTACGTCCTCATTTGGAAAATCTACTCTTTGCCTCTCGTTTTAACAATTGTTTACTTCTGTGTTTCTATGAAATCGTCCTGGATCACTACTAGATGAAGACATCAGCTCTTCTTCTTCTTCTTCTTCTTCATCCTCATCATCATCATCTAAACCATTTCCCATCCAAATGGAGTCCGTTATGAAGCAAATCTCTTGTGAATCTGATAAAGTTTTACAACCAGTTGCCGATCTGAAATTAACCATCTTATAATCAACAAGAATATCGTTCGGGATTTAGCCAGCTAAATCCTATCCTTATTCATAAAATGAACATATTACATATCAAGTTAAAATGAAGTATTATTAATGTCTTTGCCCATGAAAAATTCTAAAACATCGGAACACTCTGACCAGATTGGGTATTATTTTGTCTGTAGTCAATATCTGAGCTTTTGCATGACCTGACAACTTTGTCTAGAGACACAAAAAATTTCAAAATTGTGGTGAGAGTTTGAATACTATCTTCATATTATAACTAACATGTAGATGGTGGTAAAGATATTGCTCATGTTGGTCACGACTATTGAATATTTTGTACTTCCCGTTGTCTTTCAAGTTGAACACCTTTTTAATATTGGATTCATACTCTTTTAACTTTAAATTGAAATTTTTAATGGTATTGATTAATAGTGTCGGCATGAGCTCATTAGACCTCAAAAAGCTCAGTAGGAGTTCGGATAAGCTTGCTCATCGTCCTTGTTATCGATAAATATCAGGGTAGCTGTTACGTGCAGCTAGTACCGCTGACATGCTTGTGGTTAAACCCACTGTCAGCGTACTGTCGAATCTTTAGAGTCTCACATAGAGGGTTTCCCTACTTCGGGCAATTGATGTAGACGCCGTATGGTTTTACGGCAGGGCTTCGATCACATACGTGTACTTGTATACGGATGCTTAACGGGCGGACGATACTAGTGGTTTTTGGTTTAAACCAGATCCTAGTATTGTATTATTGGATTTTTATCGTCTCGGTGTATCCGTTTTTCGGAATACGGATACATGTATGTATATACGGTGAGGGGCATTCTTATAATTTGGCAAGGCATCCTTCTAGAAGGTGACACCTCATTATTTGTATTATCCATTTCCTAAATGGGTTAATGAGGTGGATATTAAAGGAGACTTGTATGGTATAGGGAGAGGAATGGCTCTTGTATTTTTATATTATTCTTGACTCGCTATTCAAGCATGGGAGATATTTTCTATTATGAAATATTGCATGCTTGAATTATTGAGAAGAGGTATAGCCATTCTTCACACTTAGCATTCTACACACTTGGTTATTTTCTTTGGTTGCTCTCCTCATTCTCTCTTGATTTCTCATCTCCTTCTTCCTCTAACTAAACCATAATCCTTCACATATGTTGTGAGTCATAGGATTTAGTGAGACTAAACAATCCATTAGCATTCTCTACATCACCAAGGCTAGTTGGATTAGCGAACCATCTACCCTAGTTACTCAGTTTAGAGGTTGGAGCTTGAAGCAAATTCTCTCGGGTGGATCATCTTTGACGCGAGAAGACCGATGTTGCCATCATCATCCGTTCACCGAGGAGCCATGAAGAGGAGCACTAGAAGATCCGAAGGACTAGATCTTAGAGGTATAACCATCTCATGGAGTAGTTAAATCTCCTAGTAGTTTAGTTAGTTAAGATTTTAGTATAGATCCTAGAGTTAGCCGGTGTTGCGTAGTTGTTCATAATCGATTTTTGAAAATTCCTCCTCCACGCGTACCGCGGTGTGCACGGCATCGGCTTACAATTTCTCGAACGCAATAGTTTCGCAAACGGGCTTTGTAAGACTGATTAGTAAAGAAGTTGGGTGTTCGGTATCACACGAGATGTGAGTATGCGACACCGCAATAATTAGCCTTAAGTGCAATTGGGAGATTGTTGGCTATAGTGCCCTCAATTCAATTATTGTAATCGCAGGCACGCGATTGTGATGATTGAGGGAGGACCTTTACAGGTAGAACAGTCTTACTCGAGATGATAGTATGCTATCTGATTTGCCTTTATCATCATGTACATACATTATGTGGTATTACATATCACTATTACATGTTAATACAGCCCATACGATTCTTTCTTGACTAACAACATTATGATGGCGATCATATATGTGAGAGCTGGGTGATCTATAAGCACGTCCTTAAATATCCCTAGTCAAAGGAGTATCGAGACTGGGCATCAATACTCTGGAGCAGACTAGTGTATACTTATCGAGACCCCGGCGAGGGGCGGTGGTCGGTCTCACAAACCATTGGTGTGAGTCAGTTACCTCAGATAGTATACAGGTTGTCGGGACCCGGTTCTTGCTCACGGAACAAAGTGCCACACGGAACAAAGTGCCACGCCAATTGTCATGCCGAGGGGGCCGGGGCCACCTCTTGAATCCGTGGGGGCCACCTCTTGAGTCCGTGGGACCCACCGTAGAACAATAGGGAATTTTCGGAACACATTCCGAAATAGGACCGAACTGCATTATAAATGTAATGATACCACCCTCAATTACAGAGGCGCCTTTTAAGTGAACCGGAACTACAGGAGCTTGAGAACTCCGTAGTTAAGCGTGCTCGGGCCAGAGAAGTCTTGGGATGGGTGACCTCCTGGGAAGCGGCCCCTGGTCGGGTCCGTTTCACTCTAAAGGGAAAAACCGTGCGGTTTCGGCCAAATCGGACAATACCATCTGTACTGGGGCATGGGGCGTTACATTTATGGTGGCCCATTCAGGTCCCTCAGCAGTAGGTCTGTGGTTCGAGGACGAATCATTGTTCAAAGGTGGGGAGAATGTCGGGACCCGGTTCTTGTTCACGGAACAAAATGCCATACGGAACAAAGTGCCACGCCAATTGTCATGCCAAGGGGGCGGGGGCCACCTCTTAAGTCCGTGGGACCCACCGTAGAACAATGGAGAATTTTCGGAACACATTCCAAAAGATGACCGAACTGCATTATAAATGTAATGATACCACCCTCAATTACAGAGGCGCCTTTTAAGTGAACCGGAACTACAGGAGCTTGAGAACTCCGTAGTTAAGCGTGCTCGATCCAGGGAAGTCTTGGGATGGGTGACCTCTTGGGAAGTGGCCCCTGGTCGGGTCCGGTTCGCTCTAAAGGAAAAAACCGTGCGGTTTCGGCCAAATCGGACAATACCATCTGTACTGGGGCGTGGGGCGTTACACAGGTGCTCGTTGGGTTATGAGTACACTGGACAGACTCACCGGGAACATACTAGTTGGTATTATACCTACTGTCGAATAGCAATTCCCGTGTGATATGAGTACAGCTTAGTCTGTCGACCAGATATCTTCATTTGTCTCGTGTGAGTTCCCACTGTGCTTTGATTACTACCCTACCACGGCTCAAAAGAGTCGTGCAAACAGGTTTTAGTTAGGTACAATCCCGAGCCATATGGAGGCAGTGATCGGATCGTCGGGGATTCGTCTCTCTCGGTATTGGGGGTTGATGTCGCATTGTGCACGGGTGACCATCACCAGAAATCCTTGGCTAAAATTTTTGATTTGGATCAGTAGTTTCTCGGTGGGTGATGGGCTTCATACTGACACGAAATATCGCGTTATTAGGGGTTTGACTTTATCCATCTTTAGACCCGATATGCGATATTTTTAGACGAACAGACCGGACTGTACGGAGATTGTCACTAACAGGCTCAGTAGGGGTTTGATATCTTCATTTGTCTCGTGTGAGTTCCCACTGTGCTTTGATTACTACCCTACCACGGCTCAAAAGAGTCGTGCAAACAGGTTTTAGTTAGGTACAATCCCGAGCCACATGGAGGCAGTGATCGGATCGTCGGGGATTCGTCTCTCTCGGTATTGGGGGTTGATGTCGCATTGTGCACGGGTGACCATCACCAGAAATCCTTGGCTAAAAATTTTGATTTGGATCAGTAGTTTCTCGGTGGGTGATGGGCTTCATACTGACACGAAATATCGCGTTATTAGGGGTTTGACTTTATCCATCTTTAGACCCGATATGCGATATTTTTAGACGAACAGACCGGACTGTACGGAGATTGTCACTAATAGGCTCAGTAGGGGTTCGGATGAGTTTGCTCGTCAACCTTCCTTTCGCTCAATACCTGGGTAACCGTTACATATAGCTAGTGCCGCTGACGTGCTTGTGGTTAAATCCACTGCCAGCGAATTGACGAGTCTTTAGAGTCCCACACAGAGGGTCTTTCTGGTTCTGGCGAAATGATGCAGTAGCCATATTGCATACGTGCAGGTTTCCGATCGACTGATTGTACTATGTATCCGGATTTTCGATCAGACAGTTGATAATACTAGCCGGCTCAGGATTGAGCCGGATTATTAAATCAGGTATTGATTTAATAATTTACGTATATGTATTTCGATATGTATATTCTAGTATTATGTTTTTTGTGTTATTATATCTCTTTGGGTAGTCGTATTTCGGTACGAATACAGGTATGTATATACAGTAAAGTGTAATCCGTATTTTTTACAGATAATATTCTAGAAGGTGGACATCTCATTTTGGATTTATCCATTTATCATAAATGGATAATGAAGTCGAAAAGAAAAAGGAGAGTATGGTGAGAACCATGCTTGCATAATGTTGCACAAATGAATTAACAATTCATTTGTGCAAACTATTCAAGCATGGGTTGTATTTTAAATTGAAAATTGGTTTTGATAAAACCATTCTTCATGTGATATTTTCCTTACTTGATGAAAGATGAAAAAGAAAAGAGTTGGCTGGTTCATTATTTTTGAGCATGCCATCTTCATTCTCACCATTAGCTTCACTCCCCCACTCCTCTTCTTGAGTTCCTCCACCTTCATCTTCAACCTCCCTTCTATCCTCTCATATGTTGAGAATCAAGAGAGGAGGTGAGGTAGAGATACACTTAAAACATTCCACTACATCCAAGGCATTCTATACTAGACATCTAGAATCACTAGTTATTTCACTTGCTTTTGATGGGGAGTTAGAGCCATGAGCTACATCTCTCGGGTGGATCATCTTCGACGAAGGAAGACCGGCGGCAAAGTTCAATCGAGCACGCCTCAAGGAGCTAAGGAAGACGATGGAAGACCGACAGACTTGATTCGTTCGGTATAAACACTCTATCACAGTAGTTAAGACTCTTTTAGATTACTAGTTTCTGTTTGGATTCGATTCTAGGTAGTTGTTTCTAGCGCCAAGTTCTTTAAACGCCAAAAAAAAGTTATTCTTCAATCGGCCACGGTAGATGGCCAGGGCGCTAGGAACCCCAACAAAATAAAATGCGGCCCGTCTAAGGCTTTTTCATAAAGATTTTGAACAGTGGGTCATTTTCAACGGTTTTGAAAGTATGGGGTTTTTAGACAACTCCCCAGCTGGCCGGGGGCTCTTTGACAATTTACCCAAAAAACAATACATATCTGAATGGAAAGCCAAGCCCAAAAACAATCCAGAAGACTTAAAAACAGCAGCAGTGTAAACAAAGGTCTATATCAATTAGATAAGCGGCATTATAAAAAACACAAACAATACAAAACACTTAAGTATATAATTCGTTTCGAAGGTTAACAACATGTCTTTTACGAACGAAACGGGTCCCAATACAAACAACAGAACAACAACCAAACTGCCATTGCAAATCCAAATCCATTTTCAAGCAAGAATAAACCATCAAACTCAAACTTGCCTACTAACAAATCAAGCAAGAATTGCAGGGAGGGAGGGAGGGGGGGAGGGGGGTTGTTTAAAGTATACTACAGCTTGAAACCACACTCCAAACAATTTCCAAACCCTAAAAAAAATTAAACAGAAAAATGACCACCTTGACATAATCGCACCGTATGAAGTGGATCTAGATGACTTGTTTGAAGAACTCGAACCCTCCCCCAATTTTAAAACCAAAATAGAACCAAAACCATGATGAACGAACATCGATGAGGAGCACCAAACACCCAAGATCATGAAAAGAATTCTTTAAGACGATCACAGAGGATAATAGATAACATCATACCCAAAAATGATGGTGAGGAGCAATGGTGGCTGAAGAGGATTCCATTAGGAATCCTATGTGTCTTTGGAAAGAGACAATTCCATTAGAAAAAATTCGGAATTTGAATTGCCGAATTCTGATCTCAATTGCTAAAATTTTGATGTAAATTCACTATAGTTAAAATTTTCATTTTTTGCAAACAAACGATGAAATGGCTATTGCATCACTTTTCATTTTTGTGAACAATATCTTGTCTCTTCCAATTCACAGTTTTTCGGGCAATCCTTGGCAAACGAACCGGCCCTTGTTGCAAGAAGGTGTTGAATTGCAATAATATATTGTGTCAATATTATAATATAGCTTGTAGCTATATATATACTAAATAGAATTTACCATATAAATTGTTTGAGATTTGCACGTAATTATAAAATGTCAAACATACCAACATGAAGAGAAATATCCTAATTAATTTGGCTAACAAATGGAATTTCAAAGAATGAAGGCAAGGGAAATTTTGAGCTCTGGCAATTGAGAAATTGAAGTTGGTGAAAGTGAGAAGAAGAAATAGCACTTCATATTCTTTTTCATTTCATTGCTCTGGTATCTTTTCCCTATCACTTTCTATGTGTGTACATGATGAAGTCCACTTCACCAAGAATGTGCTAGAACTTGGGAGCTAATATTACCCATAAGCAAACTCTAATAGGTAAAATTTTACTGAAATCTTGAAGATAATCCACAAGATAGAGACTTTGTGAGCATTAAAGAATGAATGAAGGGATGTTATCCAGGGAACCAAATTGTTCATGGATTGCAAAACAAATATCGGTGGTCTTGTATCTCAAGGAGACATTATGTTGAAGCACTATCATAAAAATAGGCCATATATATCCTTCAAAATGCTACTTCTTGGAAACAAATCCTATGAATTATGATATTGTTTAAATGTTCATTTCTGGCTATGAAAACATGCACTAAAATTATGTTCATAGCTAAATCTAGATCTGACACGTTCTGTATGATAATATATTTAACGATAAAATTAGGATATATATATGGGCCATTATGTGAAACATTTTAGACATGAAAAATTTATACATGTCGAAAATGTTTCACAGAATGACCGACATATATGCAACAGCGTGATAGAAGCATCCGAGTTACATAGCTATCGAGCAATCCGAGTAGGGCCAATCTTTTTCCACTAGTTGCGACAAGAAAAGACCTTTGATGCTTTCTCTGTTCCAATATCTTTTCAATCAAAAAGTTAAGATTCATGCTCATCAAAGTTCCGATGCATCCTCTAATGTTGAATGGCTCTCACTTAAGGATCATAAGATTCAGTCACCTTTGTCACTTTCCATTCACATCTCTCATTTCATCTTTCAATTCAAGTGATTAGCAAAGAGTATTTGATAAGGAAGAAAGGAGTGATGGTGACATCAACGGTGGAGCTTCTAGTTTTTGACCAAGAAACAGAAAGATGTGTTTGAGTTGAGTTGATTAGATATCATCGATCTTATTAGGGCAAATGTTGAAGGATTGATTGAACCCTAGACCTATGAGTCTGGCGAAAAGAAATTTAGCACATTAAACATTATAGCAGTTGGAAACTACAAAAATACACCTAAAACAATGCACACACTATCTTGATGTTTCCAATACAGGAATGTGTTTAGCTTGTTTCATGATGATTGGTTTTTATGTAGGCACGCAGAAAGAGCTATTGGTAGGAATATATATAGAAGGGCGAATAATCCGAGATGAATACGTATCCGTATCTAATTTTATTAAATACGGATAATAATTTTCATTTCGATGACTAACGGTATCTATATTCGCATCTGCCAACAGCCATCCAATACAGATATGATAATGTCTGTATCCGTTCCGTATTCATGTCCGACTTCTAAATATAAGTACAATAGAAAAAAGGCTTAAATCCAACAAACTCCTATGTAGTTTTAGTCTGGACAGGAAACTACCATGTACTTAAAAGAAGTAGAAAACTATCCTATCCAACGGTACCTCGTTAGCATTAACGATCCACTTCATCGCTACGTCATCACAAAATTTCAATTATTTCTAAAACACTCACATCTTCATCTTCTAACCTTAACCCTTGCCGTCACCTCACCGTTGTCGACGTGGTCTCGCCGTCCACCCCTCCCCACCCCTTCCCCGACCTCCCTCCTCCTCCCCTGTCGCTTCACTCACCACCCTAACCTTCCCTGCTCCTACCCCAACCATGTCCCCTTTCTCGACCTCCTTCAAAATCGCCCCCACCATCACCTCCATCCATTCATCATCATCATCTTCTTCTTCCTCCTCCTCCCCCTCCTCCTCGCTTCCCCACACCTTTCCCCTTCATCCCGACCGTCCACCGTCCTTTCCCTACCAAAACCCCCCTCTCTTCCACCACCTCCTTCCTCGACCTCTTCACATCCCTTTGTCAAAATCGCCGTCGCGACCACCTCCGCCTCCATTATCATCTTCTTCTTTTTCTTCTTTGTCCTCCACCCCTAACCGTCCTTAACCTTCCCTCAAGCTCCCCCTTCCTTCTCCGACCTTCCCTCGAGCTCTCCCTGCTACTTTTTAGAATTTTTTTCAGAGTTAGGGATAAGGATAGAATTGATTTTTTATCCCAGATTTACAGTTTTGGTTTGGATCCGTTAGATATGATAGTTCTATGCCAAAAAATTATAGGGTAATTTCCTACCATGGACCGAAGCTACTTGAAAGTTTGTTGGATTTAAGCTTAGAAAAAAATAAAAATATTCAACTTCAGTGGATATAATTTTCAATATTCTTTTTATTATCATATTTGTAACTGAAACCGGGATTCCCGTTAACTTCCATGCTCCATGCTTGTCTTTTTTTTTCTGCCAAAGATCCATGCTCGACGTTTGAAACCAAATTCACATCATGATTGTTTTCAAGATCAGTAATAATTCAGTCAAATTTTTCCAACATTAGTCGCTATGATAATTTACCACCATTGATTCAAAGAAACTAACGTATTTGTCTTTAAACACCCGTCTCATCATGATAGAAGATCTGTTAGGACTGTTACCACACCCTATGACTTTGTAACAGTAAATTCCCAGTAAAATAACACAGAGAGAAAAACTTTAATCAAAACTTCAAGCACAAGTTACAAAAATATTTGTCATTTTCTGATGACAACAACTTACGACATGCAAACAGCACTGCATCAAAAATGAAACGCTAAACTGTAAAAGAGCAAAAGGCTGCTAACAAACCACAAAACCTGCAGGAAAAAATGAACCAAGAAAAACAAGAACCTCATTCATTTTTTTTCAGCCGTTACCACTAGAGATGATATAAATATATGAATCATCAACTTAGTTATGGCAATCTCGCGTACTGAGCTCACTCTTACAACAATTACAAAATGAGTATCACCAGCTGCAGTTTGTTTCGCTTTCTCGTCGCGGTTCTCACGGTGATCCAATGCTCCTCAAATGGAGTGCTTAGTGCACCCCAGGTCCCAGCAATGTTTGTGTTTGGGGACTCATTGGTTGATGATGGGAACAACAACTATTTGAGCTCAATGGCTAAGGCTAATTACTATCCTTATGGGATTGATTTCTATCAAGGACCAACTGGGAGATTTTGCAATGGCAAGACTGCAGTTGATGTGCTTTGTAAGTTCCTTTTCTATGCTTTATATGAGCTTCCTTATTTCTTAGTACTACAGTCAAAAGGATAATCAGTTCTAATGCTGCAACTGCACCTAACAAAACATATATTTTGTTAAACATGTTTGTTATATTACACTGTTTGAACCAAACTAAGGAATCAAATTTGAACTATACCGGTCGGATATGCATGTGTTTGCAAATGCATTGTATCTCCGGCTACAAGCAACCAAACACTATGAAAAAGCACAAATAATGATTCATGTAAAATTAATAGTTGGATATACAAACTGAAGGACAGTAGTTGAGTTGCATGCAGCTGATTGATATGAGGTTCTGTGTGTTTCTCAGGCGATCTATTGGGGATTCCATATCCTCAACCCTACAACAGCCCATTTCTGAATGGATCAGCATTGCTTGGTGGAGTTAACTATGCATCAGCAGCTGCAGGCATCCTTGATGAATCAGGCCAATTCCTTGTACCAACTCTCTCCTACCCTCTAAAATTTTTAATTGTGTTTTCTTTCAACTACTTTTTTAACTTCTGAAATTTTGTTATCAAAAATATCACAGGGACAAAGGTACACTCTAAGCCAACAAGTACTAAACTTTCAGAACAACTTGAACCAGATGAGAACTCTGATGCCGCCGAGCAATTTGAGTCAGTATCTCGCAAAATCGATTGCCGTGATTGTAATTGGAAGCAACGACTACATCAATAACTACTTGGTCCCATCACTTTACCCTACTAGGTTCAACTACACCCCCGAGCAATTCGCCAACCTGCTCCTTAACCGCATCACAAGACAATTACTGGTACTATATGAACCTCGAGATAGTTTAGTGAAAAACATTAATGGTAGTTTATTGTAACTTACGGCCTCACGTATATGTTGAACTCTCGAACTTCATGTTTCCACGATAGGCGCTATACAGTGTAGGACTTCGGAAGTTCTTCCTAACAGGACTGGGCCCACTGGGATGCATCCCTAACCAGAGAGCGAGCGGCCAAGCCCCACCAGGCCGGTGTGTGGATCAAGTGAATCAGATGCTCGGTCCCTACAATGAAGGGCTAAGAACCCTGGTCCAGCAACTTAATAATAATCATCCGGGGGCCATCTTTGTATATGGAAACTCTTATGGTGCGCTCGGCGATATCCTAAACAGCCCTGGTACTTATGGTATGTTCTATTTGAAAGCACTATTCTATATCATAGAACAAGCAACTAAATTTTATGGATCACCTTGTGACAATTAACCATGAATAGTCATTATGCAATCCAAAATGGAAAAAAGGATTTATTTCATGAAAATACTGTTTAACTATTGTTGTTATTCGATAAACTGCTGCCCAAGGCGGTTAATGTCTCCATTCAAACACTCTGCACATGATGATCTAAATAGAAATGCTCTTCTAAGAAACCTAAATGTCACCCTTTATTCTAACATGCATATGATTCTATCATTATCAAATCATGACTCCTTATAAAACTGCTAACAACGCCTGAGCTTGGCAGGCTTCACAGTTGTTGACCGTGGCTGCTGCGGGATCGGGAGGAACCAGGGACAGATTACATGCCTTCCATTTTCTATTCCTTGCAGCAACCGTGACCAAAACGTTTTTTGGGATGCATTTCACCCGACACAGGCCGTGAACTTAATCCTAGCTCAGAGGGCATTCAGTGGACCCCCTTCCGATTGTTTCCCGATCAACGTTCAGCAGATGGCTCAGCTCTAGATCAATTTTGTTGTGCTTCATATTTACTCCTAATACTAGAGTTTGCTAATATGTCCAAGTGTAAGGCAATATGTGATCGGATAAAAAAATTGGCTAAATTAGATAAACTACCAACGAACCTTTTTCATTGTTTCCTGGAAAATCATTAATCATTATAATAAAAAATTGCACCGTGCCTTAGATGTTTACAAAGTTCACTGAAAATTACATAAGAACACTATCGAATAAGAGTTGCATTCAATACCATGCCAATGGTGGTATTTGTATTTTTTTTTCAAAGTTTATTGGTGTTCTATGCAATTTACTCTAAAATTCATAAGCACGTATCAAAAAGGGAAATAGTAGCATATCCTCAAAAAGCAACAGTAACATTAAGTTTTATCTACCAAAGTAATGTACAATACAATGCAAGAAATGATTCAAGAGAAATTACTAATAAGAGCATAATCCATTATAACCCAGTTTCAAACTTTCATAAACTTTCAAGGTAAGTTGCGCATGGAAATTAGAAATTATAAGGACAGAATTCAGTCAAATTAAGATTTTACTTGTCTATATTTGATCATCAGTCAATCAAGAGCTGCTTGAAGCCTCGAACGAGGTGGGGGCATACTTCTCCATCAATTTAGTTAAAGCGGCATCAGATGCCTTTTCGAGTTCGACTTCCTCTTCAAGATATTTGCGCTTGAGCTCGACCTTCTTCTCTTCATGTTCGCGGATCAGCGTCTCTCTTTCTGCTTCAAACTCCTTGACACCTTTCACTTGGCTATCTATGAACCTCTGGATTTCTTCTTTTCTGCAAGTGATGCCAACAACAATAATATTATACAACTGGGTTAGGTAAGATACAGCAAACTGGACTTCATTAACAAGTTTTTTATTATGGTAAACTTGCATAAAACACCAACCATCAAACTATATCGATTCTCGTAACGCACCAATAAACTTTGAAAGCACACTACACCCCCATTGAACTACCAATCCATTTGCAAACTGTTGTTAAATTAACATATGTTTCTCATGTGACAATATAAAACCACAAAATACCCTTGTGGCCAAGGAAGGAGGATGAAGATATTAAAATCATCACCAGTATTGCATTCAACACCACACACATAAGGTGTGTGCGCTTCTAGCGTGATTAGGTGCAATAGTAAACGTGATAGGCATGTGGTAGGTAAAGTGAAGAACTTCAATTTGTTTTGAGTACCCGTAGGTGAAGTAGACAAATTTGACTTGTCTTGAAACCTCTATAAACAAGGTGAGGTGATTGAATCATAAGGCATCCAGTGCAAAGCAAAACAATTCAAAGAGTACATTCCAGTGAGGTGTAACAAAAGAGTTGTGAGTGATTGTGAGACGAAAAACATTGGAGTGTTATTTATAATAAAAGAGTAGTTTGTAGTAAAAGCAATCTTAAATATTATAAGAGTTTATCCTGCACTATTTTCTACAGAAGATGGAGGCATTAGAACCGTAATGACGTTAAGTGTAATAAAGAAATACCAGAAATATTAATTTGAATTTTCAAGTTCAATGGTGTTTTAATGAAAACCACAGTTTTTACCCTTATTTGCACAGACATCCGAGGCATCAAAAATTACTGCTTCAGATTAATATCTTTGGATTAGGTCAGCGCAGTAAATGATGAGGTTTAAGATTAAGCTTAGGTTACCTTTTACAATGAGGATTAAGCTGCAGTATTTGATAGTCAATCTAGCTGATTAAATAAGGTATAAAATGCCTAGTAGAAGCTGCAGTCGATTTGGCCATTGTTACCAGCATGTGCCCAGCTATTTGAAGGAGCCCCCCAAGCTCCATTGTTACCGGATTGGACCAAACTGTTGCCAGAAGGCCTCACGGCTCCAACATTAGGGCCCCACCCTTGCCTTAGCAAATTACCGGGCTGACCCCAAGCTAGGAGCAGGAGTTGAAGAACCCAACAAGTTTCCATTGGCACGTACCCTCGGCCCAACCTCGGTTCTTTGATTTCTTCCCGATCACCTCCCACTCGCCCTCAACATTGACATCTGCCATGTTCTTGCTCAATCGATAGACATCTGGGTCAGAACCAGATCCTTCCATACTTTTTCCCTTCGACGAGTAGCTACCACCAGCTGTACCCTTTCTTGAATTCTTTGGTGTTGGATTGGATGTTGACGTTTAAGGTAAATCTCCTGCATATATAATCATTTGAAACCAAAAGAAATAAACCTCACAAATCATTGACTAGATATAGATAGTTGATGATGCTCAATACTGAGAACTCCCCAGATCACGACACGTGGCAGATGACGTGTCTCAAGACTTACGAGAAAGGAGTAAAAAGGGTACGTTGAAGGCGTGCTCCACGCCTTACTCCCGAGGATGTTCCCGACCCTCGGTGGCCTTCCAGACCACTCCTATGCTCGTCTTACAAATAACTATTAGCTCGCCTCCGAGCCCTCCTGCACGCTGAGCTTCCTGAGCCTCCCAGCTCACCACCGAGCTATCACAGAACCAAGCTTGCTCGGCCTCCCGCTCGCCTCCGAGCCTCCCGCCGAGCTCAGCTTCCTCGATCTCATCAACCGACCCAGAGCGCAGATCATCGGCATCTCGGACATGGCCCCGCGAATCTCGCCATACGTGAGATATTCGCCGCCCCACTATCCCGCGTCCCACGCCATCGCGTTCCCCCGTTAACGGGCGTATCGCGCCAGTAATGGAGGATCCCGCCATTCGCGCGGGCACGGCTCCAAGGGCGTAACGACCGGCATAAATCTTGCGCCCGTCATCCCATGGTTGCCACTATATAAACCCCTCTCAGACGACTCAGAGAAGGCAATTATTATCCAATAGGCCACTACTATGCCCAAATACCTTGACTAACTTGATCGTCGGAGGGTCCACGGTGGTACAACCATCCCGGGACTTACTTGTAGATAGCTCGGCTTCATTCCAAATCAAGCCCACTGAGATCCACACGCTTCAAGAGGCAACCCTCAAACCCAATCTCAGTCATCCATCAACGCTCGCTACAGATCAACGGAAAACAACATCTGAAGAAGATCCAGACCTCCATCAGTTGGCGACGTCTGTGGGAAACGAAAATTCCGCCCAACGAAAGTTGATCATCCGATCTCGAACTCATGCCGAGTGATCACCGCAACGATCTAAGCACTAGCCGCCGTCCTCCCCACAACGGAGGCGTGGATGGATCCCCTTCTCTCCCGAACGCCATTCACGCACTGTCTGCGCGAATAGATCGGCTCGCGTCCGTCGTGGATGCGCTTGTCCGTGTCCAAACGGCGGGACAAGCTCCCCAAGTCGCCGCTCCCCTACCTCGGGAGCAACACATAGGGAGAGAAGACGCTGCCCACGTCGGCACATCCGAGCACCTCCTCACTATCTCCGGCGGACACAAATCTCCCGTGGCGACTAATTCAATGACCCGTTGGGCACCTCACAGCTCGACGCTGAGGTCTTATGAAAGAGCGCCCCGCCGTGAGGCCCATCACGCTCCTGTCCCTCTCGAGGAGGTGTCGGTCAGCTCGCCTGCTCCCAGGCATGGCCGGCGCCCTCTCCCTCGACAGGTTCGCACGGACGGGACTCACCACCGTAGCTCGAGGACGACCTCGCCAGGGGACCTGAGGAACCTCATTGAACGGAACCGGAACCGTGGCCAGATGCAGGTCGCCAGCAGCATGGGCCATAAATCCGAGTATGCCGGATCCTCAAGATACCACGACCGACTCGATGCCCTCGAAAAGAAGATCAATGGTATAAATAGGGAGAATCGTCCTTCAAGCGACGATGCTAAATATACCGCCGACTCGCTTACGAGACCCTTCACTGAAGAGCTGCACGTTGTCCACGTCTCTTCCAGGAACAAGCCTCCACAGAATCCCCAAGAGCCCAAATTTGTGCGGGCATAGGCACAAATCCTGGGATTCGCTCAATTCTTCCAATACTGTACTGCCACGTGGCGGGTATCCCGTACTTCTCGGCGAATCGAAGTCGGAACGACGCGGATCTTGGAACGCCTCGCCTCACCTACGCGTTTCTGCCACATGCCGTCTGTGACGGTCACTCTTCTAGGTATTCACACATCTAGGAAGGTCGGGCAAAATCGAGCAGTTTCCCTACTCGGTCCATCCTTAGCGGATAACTTCTTACCCATCTTCGCTAAGGATCGAAGCCCTCGACAAGAGGCAACCGAGCAGCTTGCCTGTCCGGTCCATCCTTAATGGGTAACTCCTTACCCGTCTACGCTAAGGATCGAAGCACTCGTCAAGAGGCCACCGAGAAGCTTCCTTGCTCGGTCCATCCTTGGCTGGTAGTTTACTACCCACCGATGCCAAAGATCGAAGCCCTCGTCAAGAGACAACCGAGAAGCTTCCCTGCTTAGTCCATCCTTAGTGGGTAACTCCTTACCCGTCTACACTAAGGATCGAAGCCCTCGTAAAGAGGCAACCGAGCAGCTTCCCTTCTCGGTCCATCCTTGACTGGTAGTTTACTACCCACCGACGCCAGCGATCGAAGCCCTCGTTAAGAGGCAGCCGATGTAACACCCGAGCTCAATAATACTATTTCTATTGCTAGTTGAGCGTTATACATTGCTCATTTCAGTCATCCTGGTTGTTTGGTGCTTTTTGCTAAATTTTAACCGGTTAAGTCATTTTGGCACATAACAAATTTTAACACCTAAAGTGAAATTAAAAATATCCATGTTGGCCTACTCGTCGCCACTTGTCGCATGGTAGCGTCCGCGTGTCGAGATTCCGTCCCGTTCGGTGAAACGGGCAAGTTTGGACGGCTACGCGCGCGTGCAAGTGTCCGACTTGGGGGCATACATTTTAATCATTAAACACCTCTTTTCAAAATTTGGAACTCGCTTAAAATCCTATGATTTGAATTTGAAACATTTGGGCGCAACCCGGGCGCGATTTGGAAATATTTCATTTAGCGCCGAAAAGCCCATTTAATTAAATATATTTAAAAACTATAAAATATAATTTCGTTACTAAAATCAACGATTAAATTCTTTTTAAAAATCTTTTAAATATTTTTTAACCTCCCCGTACGCCTCCCAGCCAATCGCGAGCGCCTGTTTTCCCTCGTGGGCCCCAGAATCTCTCTCTCTCTCCGTCTCTCTCTATCTCTCTCTCAAATTCTTTCTCTCTCTCTCCCTCTAACTGTCTCTCTCTCTCTCTCTCTCGTATATATTAAAGCCCTACTGTTCCTCTTCGCCTCCACGAGAAAAACGTTCACGAGAACCCCCCGAACCCTAACCCTAGCCACCTCCTGCCGTCGCCGTCGACCTCCCCGCGACCTCGCCGTCACCGCCCTCGCCTCCACAGCCTTGCCGCACCCCCTACCTCCTCTCCTCCTTCCTCCAGGGTCTGCAAACCCACCCCGACGCCATCTCCTATGCGCGGTGCCCGCCGTCGCCGCCGCCTCCCATCGCCGACGACGCCAGAGACTTCCTCTCTTCACCCTCGTCCCGACCTCCTCATTTTCCTCCTCCCCTCGCCGGACCACCACAGAACTCGAGCCTAACCCAAACACCAACCCCCGGGTCGCCGGGAAACTTGCCGTCGATCCTCGCCGTCGTTGCCAGAGCCACCTCCGACCACCTCCGTCTCCCCTTGATCACCAGAGCAGGCCAGCACCCCTCTACTCACCGCACCACCCCTTTCCAGCGAACCCAGAAATTTCCAGCAGTCGCTGCCTCGCCGGCACCCCATCGCCGTCGAACTCGTCGTGGTTGCCCCATGGTTCTTCCCTGTAAGCATATCTCTACCTTTCCATTCGTGTTAACCCCCCCCCCCCGCTGATCTTTTGTATACGGGTATCGCATGTTTTGCTAACTTCGTCGCCTTTTTGACTTTCGTCGGATCTCGGTCGTGCTGTCGACGATCCCGACGTTCCAGCGAGGTACCCCGTTCCGCGTGGTCCCACTGTTCGTTGTCTGGATCCGTTCCGTGTACCGTGCAACCGTCGCGTGTTTTCTGCCGGCGCTACGTTCGTGTTTTCCAGTTTGCGAAACCGTCGAGGCAAGTATTACTTGCTACATGCTATGTTATCCTAATTAAGTGTGCTTGACTCATAAAACTTGCATTGTTAACTAAATATAGTTACTTTTCTCATTTGGACGAAATATGATACATATCATGATACTGCCACCTAAATCGTATTTGGCCACTGTATCTCTAATAACGTAACTACCAGTTAATTATTTTGCTATTTAAAGGACGATAATTGTACACACATATCTTCATTGCTTTCTGTTAATGATATTGCACTACCTTGTGATTATTGCACCCCGCGGGTGCTCGAACCTGTTAATATAATACAACTGCACCAGATTAATGCACCATTGTGATTAAATGAACTGTTATTGTTGTTTACTTTATTTCCTGCTGTTATTCCTTATTCGATTATATACCTGTTATGAGCACACATTCGATTGCATTATATTTTGACCTGACCTTGATACACATAACATATATACATACCGATGCACCGGACATGGTACCCTTTATTACCAACTCAACCTGTTGTACCATGACCTGACTTGTTACCTGATCTCATGCCTAATGCCAACAACCTGACTCGGGGTCCTCATGGACCATTCCTGTTGTCTATCCAGACAAACCTGACCTGTTACCTGATCCTGTGTTGGCATTAGTCCTTGATTCATGAATACCTGACCTAACATACATAACTTGGGGGTATGGGGAAATCAAAGGTGAAACCGACTTGTAACTCAACAGTTCGATACCTGTTCTGATCAGTCTTACGGGCTTGGCCAGTCCGGGAGTGATGATGCTGACATCACTCGTCCATCCTGCTACCTGTTTACTGCCTAGCGGCACGTCTCGGATTCAGCCCCGAGGGTCTTGACCGTGGTCCCGGGCATGCACGGGATACTATTGAGTTATATCGACGAGTCACCAATTGATTTCAAAGACTTTAGAGTAGAAACCTGATAGGACAGTTCAATTTACCACTGCACATTACCCTGCACTGTTATTTCATAGTACTGCGTTATTCATGTTCATACCTGCATTGCTTATTACCATGTTTATATTATATTATTGGTTGACATGACGCGTTGACGTCTGGGTTTTGCATGGCCCAGATTCTTTACCACTGTCGACGACTGAGCAGGAGTACTGCAGCCAGCAGGCTGATTTGTGAGTTCTGTAGTGGTTAGTTTATTTATTGTATTTTATTTCCAGGTGTGGTCCCGCATTACGGGACGTACCTTTCTATTATTGCATTGGATCATTTGCTTCCGCACTTATTGTTTATTGACTTTTGTTATTATGGATTTGGACATGTGTTAGATTAGTTTATTTATATTGTTCTTGATATCTCTACAACCGTAATGTGACTGTGGATGGATACTTCCTACCCACAGGTAGCATGGTTGGCTATGTCACGTGCCTAATCTTGCGTATTCTGGGAAGCAGGGCGTGACATGGTTCTTTTGGTATCAGAGGCAGGTTCAGTTGGGTTGATTCTTTTGTAGTTGGATATTGTACCCGATACACGAATCAGGATACCCGTGCTTAGGAAAACATGTCCTGCCACCTTGACCGTTTTACCATTCTTGAATCACATTCTTCCGGATTATATCTTTTACGACGTGCAAACTTACTTTGCATGTCGACTCGAAAACCTGATTTCTTGTTATCCCTAGGACTTGGGCGACTTGGGTGGAGTTAAGTAATTACGGCTATGATACCGCGGCATAGCTACAATGCGGTACTCTATTTAAGTATCTTGGAGTTCTAGCCTTGATCCACATTCAGAATCTATCATCATGCTAATGTTGGGTGTTTTGAGTTCAGGATTATGACAGGTAAGAAATTGAAGACGTACCAGAGGCGTGTGAACGAAGCCGCCATGCTTGGAGTGATAAGAGGAATGCTGGAAATCAAAGAGACAGACTGAGCTGATCCAGCAACAGCAGATTCGTTTCAGGAAGGTTTGCAGATCGTTCAGCAGTCTGTAAACAACGATGGAACTCGACCAGTCGAACGAGTAGGGACTGTAGCAGATTTCAGACTTTTGGGTCCGTCTACCTTCACTGGTCTGGAGGAGCCGTTGCCAGCCAAGCAGTGGCTAGTGACACGGAGGATATGCTGATTGCGGCACGGATTCCAGAGGACAAAAGAGTTGATGTGGTGCGCATTCAGCTAGTAGTGTACGCCCGAGAGTGGTGGCTTGGGAAGGAGACCCGTTTGCCCAAGCCAATCAGTTGGGCGGATCTCACTAAAAGTTCCTGGAGAAATTCTTCCCACGGACTGCACGGGAGGAAATGGAAGAGAAGTTCATCGGACTAAGGCAGAATGGAGCAACCGTGGACGTGCATGCAGCATAATGGACGAGACTCAGTAGTCTCGCTGGACCTTTCGCGGCCAACAATGTAGACAGCAGTTGCGGTAAGGAAGCAGTTCTGTCGGGCCAGTCGAGTTTAGGGCTAGGCCGACAAACAGTGTTCTTGCAGCTATGGAAGTTGATAGTACTGAAGAGCCGGCGGTTGTTCGCGATTTTATGGACGTAGTAAAGATATATCAGGTCTACCACCGAGGCGAGACGTGGAGTTCGCGATTGACCTTATCCCTGGTGCAGCGCCAGTATCAACATCTTATTATCCGATGGCACCAGTAGAATTGGAAGAAGTTAAGAAGCAGGTTGGTGAATTACTCGAGAAGGGTTGGATTCGAAGCAGCAACTCGCATTGGAGAACTTTTGAGCAGCTTAGTGGCGCGAGAGTATTCTCGAAACTGGATTTACGATCCGGATATCATCAGGTCCGAGTGAAAGCAGAAGACATTTGTAAGACGGCGTTTCGAACTCGATGTGGACATTTCGAGTATCTGGTGATGCCCTTCGGAGTGACGAATGCGCCAGCAATATTCATGGATTTGATGAACAGAATCTTTTCACCGTTCTTGGACCAGTTTATTGTGGTATTCATGGACGGCATTCTGGTCTACTCGAGGAGTTTTGAGGAGCTTGCTGAGCATTTGAAGATCGCACTGCAGACGTTGAGGCAGGAGAAATTGTATGCGAAGATGAGTAAGTGCTAGGTTTGGCTGGAAGAAGTGAAGTTTCTGGGGCACGTTGTGTCGGGCAGTGGGATCGCCGTCGGTCTTGAAAAGATTGCAGCGGTTCGAGATTGGCCTATTCCAAGATATGTGGCTGAGACAAGAAGTTTCCTTGGTTTGGCCGGATACTACAGGAGATTTGTGGAGGACTTCGCTCGTTTGGCAGAACCGTTGACCAAGCTTACGCGCAAGGAAGTACCTTTCATTTGGACGGAGGCATAGGCATTGGCCTTCGAGACGTTGCAGCAGAAATTGATAACCGGCCCTATCCTGACCGTACCAGACAATTCCGGAGGACTGGTGATTCACAGCGACGCATCTGTAAAAGGATTGGGATGTGTTTTGATGCAGAATGGAAAGGTCGTAGCTTACGCATCAAGACAATTGAAGTCTCATGAGAAGAATTATCCGACTTATGACTTGGAGCTTGCGGCCGTGATCTTCGCCATGAAGATTTGGAGACACTACCTTTTGGGCGAGAGAGTCGAAGTCTTTACAGATCACAAGAGTTTGAAGTATGTGTTCACTCAGAAGGAGTTGAACATGAGGCAACGCAGATGGTTGGAGCTGATGGCCGACTATGACCTTGATCTTAAGTACCATCCGGGAAAAGTTAACGTCGTGCCGGATGCGCTAAGTCGGTTACCAGCAATTCAGGTATTGACCGCACAAAGGGAGATCATTGCGGAATTTCGAAGATTTGACTTGGAGATCGTGCTACCACATGCTATGGGACAGTTGATGCAGTTGCAAGTACAGTCGTCCTTAGTCGAGAAGATTAAAGCGGCAAAATCGCAGGATCCTAGACTGCAAAGGTTTCGAGAACAGGTTGAAGCCGGACTACGAACAGATTTACTGATCCACGAAGATGGTTCGTTGAGATATGGTAGCCGTGTGTGTGTGCCAAAGGGGGATGTACGTGAAGAGCTCATGAAGGAGGCACACAGTTCAGCTTACTATGTACATCCAGGAGGGACAAAGATGTACCGGGATATTCGACAGCACTTCTGGTGGGAAGGTAGGAAGCGGGAGATTGCTCGCTTCGTGGCTAAATGCTTGGTGTGTCAGCAAGTCAAGGCTGAACACCAAAGGGTTGCTGGTTTGTTGCAACCACTTCCGATTCCTCAGTGGAAGTGGGAACATATAACCATGGATTTCGTGACGGCTTTACCGCGGAGTCCAAAGGGCAACAATGCAGTATGGGTGATTGTCGATCGATTGACCAAGGCAGCTCACTTTATTCCTATTCGGGTTGGTCAATCGACGGAGACGTTGGCAGAGCGGTACATGCAGGAGATTGTAAGATTGCATGGAGTACCGGTAAGCATCGTGTCCGATCGGGACACTCGGTTCTTGTCGCACTTCTGGAGGAGTTTACAAGAAAGTTTGGGGACTCGATTGAAGTTTAGCACAGCTTATCATCCTCAAACTGATGGACAATCGGAGAGAACGATCCAGACCCTTGAAGATATGTTGAGGGCGTGCATGTTGGACTTCAAAGGTTCTTGGGAGGATCATCTACACCTGGTGGAGTTTTCGTACAACAATAGCTTCCAAGCGACTATTCAGATGGCTCCGTTTGAAGCGTTGTATGGTCGTAAGTGCCGTTCACCTGTTTGTTGGGATGATGTTGGTGAACGAAGGTTACTAGGACCAGATTTGGTGGTACAGACAGTCGAGAAGGTGAAGACAATCAGG
Source organism: Agapanthus africanus (assembly GCA_030015575.1). Classification (NCBI taxonomy): domain Eukaryota; kingdom Viridiplantae; phylum Streptophyta; class Magnoliopsida; order Asparagales; family Amaryllidaceae; genus Agapanthus; species Agapanthus africanus. Next base: position 214,404,599 of record CM057338.1, read on the forward strand.
AAGCATATGAAGGCAGCTCAAGACAGACAGAAAAGTTGGGCTGACACGTCAAGAAGACCTCTAGAGTTCGCCGTGGGTGATTTGGTATTCCTGAAGATATCACCGACTAGAGGGGTGATTCGCTTTGGGAGTCGGGGAAAGCTTAGTCCTCGATTCGTTGGACCCTTCGAGATATTGGAGCGTGTTGGAGAGGTAGCGTACCGTTTGGCGTTACCACAGTCTTTGACAGGAGTGCACGATGTGTTTCATGTATCTCAACTACGGAGGTATGTCCGAGATGAGACTCACGTCTTGGATCATTCGGAGTTGACTGTACGGGAGGACCTAACTTTTGAGGAGCGACCAGTTGAAATCAAGGATCGAAGAGAAAAGGTTCTTAAGAACAAAGTTATCCCTCTTGTGCTAGTTTCTTGGGGTAATCGATTGCATGGAGAATCCACTTGGGAGCGAGAAGACGAGATCCGGCAGAAATTTCCTCACCTTTTCCTGTAGTTAGCTATCTTGTATTCTTGGAATTTCGAGGACGAAATTCTTTTTGTAGTTGGGTATGATGTAACACTCGAGCTCAATAATACTATTTCTATTGCTAGTTGAGTGTTATACATTGCTCATTTCAGTCATCCTGGTTGTTTGGTGCTTTTTGCTAAATTTTAACCAGTTAAGTCATTTTGGCACATAACAAATTTTAACACCTAAAGTGAAATTAAAAATATCCATGTTGGCCTACTCGTCGCCACTTGTCGCATGGTAGCATCCGCGTGTCGAGATTCCGTCCCGTTCGGTGAAACGGGCAAGTTTGGACGGCTACGCGCGCGTGCAAGTATCCGACTTGGGGCATGCATTTTAATCATTAAACACCTCTTTTCAAAATTTGGAACTCGCTTAAAATCCTATGATTTGAATTTGAAACATTTGGGCGCAACCCGGGCGCGATTTGGAAATGTTTCATTTAGCGCCGAAAAGCCCATTTAATTAAATATATTTAAAAACTATAAAATATAATTTCGTTACTAAAATCAACGATTAAATTCTTTTTAAAAATCTTTTAAATATTTTTTAACCTCCCCGTACGCCTCCCAGCCAATCGCGAGCTCCTGTTTTCCCTCGTGGGCCCCAGAATCTCTCTCTCTCTCCGTCTCTCTCTATCTCTCTCTCAAATTCTTTCTCTCTCTCTCCCTCTAACTGTCTCTCTCTCTCTCTCGTATATATTAAAGCCCTACTGTTCCTCTTCTCCCCCACGAGAAAAACGTTCACGAGAACCCCCCGAACCCTAACCCTAGCCACCTCCTGCCGTCGCCGTCGACCTCCCCGCGACCTCGCCGTCACCGCCCTCGCCTCCACAGCCTTGCCGCACCCCCCTACCTCCTCTCCTCCTTCCTCCAGGATCTGCAAACCCACCCCGACGCCATCTCCTGTGCGCGGTGCCCGCCGTCGCCGCCGCCTCCCATCGCCGACGACGCCAGAGACTTCCTCTCTTCACCCTCGTCCCGACCTCCTCATTTTCCTCCTCCCCTCGCCGGACCACCACAGAACCCGAGCCCAACCCTAACACCAACCCCCGGGTCGCCGGGAAACTTGCCGTCGATCCTCGCCGTCGTTGCCAGAGCCACCTCCGACCACCTCCGTCTCCCCTTGATCACCAGAGCAGGCCAGCACCCCTCTACTCACCGCACCACCCCTTTCCAGCGAACCCAAAAATTTCCAGCCGTCGCTGCCTCGCCGGCGCCCCATCGCCGTCGAACTCGTCGTGGTTGCCCCCTGGTTCTTCCCTGTAAGCATATCTCTACCTTTCCATTCGTGTTAAACCCCCCCGCTGATCTTTTGTATACGGGTATCATATGTTTTGCTAACTTCGTCGCCTTTTTGACTTTCGCCGGATCCCGGTCGTGCCGTCGACGATCCCGACGTTCCAGCGAGGTACCCCGGTCCGCGTGGTCCCACTGTTCGTTGTTTGGATCCGTTCCGTGTACCGTGCAACCGTCGCGTGTTTTCTGCCGGCGCTACGTTCGTGTTTTCCGGTTTGCGAAACCGTCGAGGCAAGTATTACTTGCTACATGCTATGTTATCCTAATTAAGTGTGCTTGACTCATAAAACTTGCATTGTTAACTAAATATAGTTACTTTTCTCATTTGGACGAAATATGATACATATCATGATACTGCCACCTAAATCGTATTTGGCCACTGTATCTCTAATAACGTAACTACCAGTTAATTATTTTGCTATTTAAAGGACGATAATTGTACACACATATCTTCATTGCTTTCTGTTAATGATATTGCACTACCTTGTGATTATTGCACCCCGCGGGTGCTCGAACCTGTTAATATAATACAACTGCACCAGATTAATGCACCATTGTGATTAAATGAACTGTTATTGTTGTTTACTTTATTTCCTGCTGTTATTCCTTATTCGATTATATACCTGTTATGAGCACACATTCGATTGCATTACATTTTGACTTGACCTTGATACACATGACTTATATACATACCGATGCACCGGACATGGTACCCTTTATTACCAACTCAACCTGTTGTACCATGACCTGACTTGTTACCTGATCTCATGCCTAATGCCAACAACCTGACTCGGGGTCCTCATGGACCATTCCTGTTGTCTATCCAGACAAACCTGACCTGTTACCTGATCCTGTGTTGGCATTAGTCCTTGATTCATGAATACCTGACCTGACATACATAACTTGGGGGTATGGGGAAATCAAAGGTGAAACCGACTTGTAACTCAACAGTTCGATACCTGTTCTGATCAGTCTTACGGGCTTGGCCAGTCCGGGAGTGATGATGCTGACATCACTCGTCCATCCTGCTACCTGTTTACTGCCTAGCGGCACGTCTCGGATTCAGCCCCGAGGGTCTTGACCGTGGTCCCGGGCATGCACGGGATACTATTGAGTTACATCGACGAGTCACCAATTGATTTCAAAGACTTTAGAGTAGAAACCTGATAGGACAGTTCAATTTACCACTGCACATTACCCTGCACTGTTATTTCATAGTACTGCGTTATTCATGTTCATACCTGCATTGCTTATTACCATGTTTATATTATATTATTGGTTGACATGACGCGCTGACGTCTGGGTTTTGCATGGCCCAGATTCTTTACCACTGTCGACGACTGAGCAGGAGTACTGCAGCCAGCAGGCTGATTTGTGAGTTCTGTAGTGGTTAGTTTATTTATTGCATTTTATTTCCAGGTGTGGTCCCGCATTACGGGACGTACCTTTCTATTATTGCATTGGATCATTTGCTTCCGCACTTATTGTTTATTGACTTTTGTTATTATGGATTTGGACATGTGTTAGATTAGTTTATTTATATTGTTCTTGATATCTCTACAACCGTAATGTGACTGTGGATGGATACTTCCTACCCACAGGTAGCATGGTTGGCTATGTCACGTGCCTAATCTTGCGTATTCTGGGAAGCGGGGCGTGACAGCCGAGCAGCTTCCCTGCTCGGTCCATCCTTAGTGGGTAACCCCTTACCCGTCTACGCTAAAGATTGAAGCCCTCGACAAGAGGCAACCGAGTAGCTTCCCTGCTCGGTCCATCCTTAGTGGGTAACTCCTTACCCATCCACGCTAAGGATCGAAGCCCTCGTCAAGATGCCACCGAGCAGCTCCCTGCTCGGTCCATCCTTGGCTGGTAGTTTACTACACACCGACGCCAAGGATCGAAGCCCTCGTCAAGAGGCCACCGAGAAGCTTCCCTGCTCGGTCCATCCTTGGCTAGTAGTTTACTACCCACCGACGCTAAGGATCGAAGCCCTCGGCAACCGAGCAGCTTCCCTGCTCGGTCCATCCTTAGTGGGTAACTCCTTACCCGTCTATGCTAAGGATCGAAGCCCTCGTCAAGAGGCAACTGAGCAGCTTCCCTGCTCGTTCCATCCTTGGCTGGTAGTTTACTACCCACCGACGCCAGGGATCGAAGCCCTCGTCAAGTGGCAGCTGAGCAGCTTCCTTGCTCAGTCCATCCTTAGTGGGTAACCCCTTACCCGTCTACGCTAAGGATCGAAGCCCTCGACAAGAGGCAACCGAACAGCTTCCCTGCTCGGTCCATCCTTAGTTGGTAAGTCCTAACCCGTCTACGCTAAGGATCGAAGCCCTCGTCAAGAGGCTACTGAGCAGCTTCCATGCTCGGTCCATCCTTGACTGGTAGTTTACTACCCATCGACGCCAAAGATCGAAGCCCTCGTCAAAAGGAAACCGAGCAGCTTCCCTGCTCGGTCCATCCTTAGTGGGTAACTTCTTACCCGTCTACGTTAAGGATCGAAACCCTCGTCAAGAGGCCACCGAGCAGCTTCCCTGCTCGGTCCATCCTTGGCTGGTAGTTTACTACCCACCGACGCCAAGGATCGAAGCCCTCGTCAAGAGGTAACCGAGCAGCTTCCCTGCTCGGTCCATCCTTAGAGGGTAACTCCTTACCCGTCTACGCTAAAGATCGAAGCCCTCGTCAAGAGGCAACCGAGCAGCTTCCCTGTTCGGTCCATCCTTGGCTGGTAGTTTACTACCCACCGACACCAAGGATCGAAGCCCTCATCAAGAGGCCACCGAGCAGCTTCCCTGCTCGGTCCATCCTTAGTGGGTAACTTCTTACCTATCTGTGCTAAGGATTTAAACCCTTTCAAGAGGTCATCGAGCAGCTTGCCTGCTCGGTCTATCCTCGGTGGGTAACTCCCTACCCATCTATACTGAGGATCGAAATCCCTAACCTCATCTACGCCGACCTATCTTCAGATAGATGGTCGTCAGTCTAACTCGAGGAAATGGGCGAGTCTACGCCTTTCTACTCGGAGGTACCAACCGGCATACCTTCAACGTGTGATCGCCAACTCAACTTCGGGGCCATAACGATGCCGACCTTACACCGGCCATTGTACACTTTGACAAATAATTGGGTTCAACTCGACGTGCGATCGCCAACTAAAAGATCGGTCCTTGTCCTAGCTCTCATTAGGCGAGCAAAATGAAGACATTATCACGAAATAGAAACATTGCAGCGAAATGGAAACATTGCCACAAAAAATTCTGCAAAAGAGCTTTATTTACAACTCGGAAACCTTTACAAAGATATTTTAGGCTCCCCAGCAGTACAAAATCGCCCGAAGGCTTACAAAATTTCAAAACAAGAAAAAAATTTTAAAAAAAAGGCAGGGAGGCTCAGGCCTCAGGGCCGGGGAGGACCTCGACGTGCTCCGCGGCAGCATCGAGAGCCGGGGTTGCAGCTTGAAGGTCGGCGCCCACCGCAGGAGCTTCGGCACTGGGAGCCGGGGTGACCGCCTTCTCCCTAACTCCCCCACCAGGGGCTTTCCCCCGGCGACGCTTCCGGTGGCATCTCCCTGCACCTCACCCTCGAGGGGGTACTCAAGCCGGAGCTTATCGTCGGGAAACTCTGGCATCAGCGCCTTGACGGCGTCGAGGGCATCATGCCAGACGAGGGCCAAGGCTTCGACAAGGTCTGCGTAGAATTGATTCGACGTCATGTAGCTCTCCACCGCCTTCACAGCCCGGAGGTCAGCGTGCATCATCCCTTCCTTCAGCGCCTCGTTCTCCCTCTTGAGGGTGTCCCGCGTCTTCTTCAGAGTGGCGGCGAGCACCCTGCCATCCTCCAACTTGGCCAAAACGACCTTGTTGGACTCCATCAAAACTCGGATGGACTCCCGGGAATTGGCGTTCACCGTCTCCTCGGCAGCCACCCAGTCTTTAAGGGCGTCGATCCTCTCCCTCGCCTGACGTACCTCCCGGCTCAGGCTCTCCTCCCGTGAGGAAGACGCACCCGCTAGCTGTAGCGCCGGGGCAATTTCCTCATGCTCCATGTTGGCGACGAGGGCGCAGTGCTGGAGGACCTAAGGAAAACAAAATGAGGGATTAAAAAAGTATACGATCCTGCAAACAAAAAGGCTTAATAAAAACCCGAACGGGAGGCGGACACTAACTTGTACGGCCTCTTGAGCTATGGCCGCGATTTGGGCCTTGAGGGTCCCCCAGGGGATTCTGCCCCCAGCCGACCGGTCCATCTCGGAGAGCAGGCTATCGGCGACAGAAAGCCCCGAGGGCACCTCATAGAGAAGATCCCCCTCCTGCACGAAGATCGGGGAAGACGAGGCTCAGGACACCGTCCTCTTGCGCCGCTTGAGAGGGGCCACGGTAGGGTCGGCCTCATCCGTCACCTCCACAACCCAGGGTTCCTATTCCCGAGCATGTTTGCAGCTTTCCCCGTGGGTCTTCAGAGCCTGGGGAGTAGCGGAACACCTAGCCGAAGCGGCCGCCGACGAGGCCGGGCCCACAGCGGGGTGTGACGGGCCGGCGCCTCCGGCCTTCCTCCCTTTCTTCTCGGCTATTGCATCCCGGAATTTAGATCGGTCCATCGGTTCTGCAAAAAAAAGCGAAAATACAAAGAGGGGGTTAGCAATGCCAGAAAGAATGAAAGAATACACAAGTCTAAACATGTCGCCTAAGCTCCTAACTTACCCGCAAATTGAGCAGGGCTGAGCCCGGCCCAACTGAGGGCCTGCTCGGATAGCAACACATCAGCCCGATGGACGGGCTTCCACGCCGACACCGCCATCGCATCGGGATCGGACGATCGCCTCACCCATGGGCAGTTGGCTCTGTGCCACTGGACAGGCACAGGCCAATCCTCACCCTCGGGTGGCCCGACAAACAAGAACTTCTCCTTCCATTCATGAATGGAAGAAGATACTGCTACGACCCCCCGACCCGGCCGCCCCTCCTCTGTGTTTTCTAAAAGAAACGTATACCCAGCTAGGCTCGTCCCTATGAGTACTGGGGTCATTTTTGTAGCAGAGGGAAGAAAGAAGAAAGTTCAGGCTGAAAGGGATCTCCTGCAGTCTCAACCGGACCAGGAACCCGAGGAGAATCCTCCACGAGTTCGGCACTAGCTGGCCCAGGGCTAATTGAAAGCAACGCAGCGCCGCACTCACCTCGGGGGATAAGGGCAGACGCATTCCGGCCTAAAAGGCTTCCAAGTACAAGGCAATCTCCTTGCCCCGTACCTGGTCTGCCCTCTCCCCCTTCCCGGCCAAGCGAAGCGAGTAGCCGGGGGGAATGTAGAAGCAAGCCCGGATTGTAGTGAGCTCGTCCATATGCTTCAGGATGGAAGGCGTGTCACGGACACTCCTGACACGCGCTTTGGGGACCGTCCACACCGCGCGACCCCGGGTGGCAGGACTAACCCTAGCTCCTTGGGGGGATTCCGACTCGGACGAGGCTGAGGAAGAAGCGGCAGAAGACTCCCTAGACTCTATCTCTATTACCTCGACAGTCTTTCAGGTTTTATATGAGTTACCGTCAAGACTCTGAAGCTAGGAATTTGGCCTTTACTTCGTTTGCTTTGGCGTGTCCGGATCCTGTTGGAGGAAGGACGCTGTAGTGACATCTCGTCTGCTGTATCGAGAGGAACGTCGTGGTGGTGACCACTCTATGTGGGATGATCTCCGGTAGTCTTTCAGGTTTTATATGAGATACCGTCAAGACTCGGAAGCTAGAAATTTGGCTTTTGCTTCGTTTTGACCGTGAGGTCTTTTGTTGACGTTGCGTCTGTATCCTGCTGGACTGCGAAGAAACGCCGTTGTTGACCTTGTGTCTGGTGTAACAAGACGAATGCGGAGTGGAGCTGAGATTTTTCCATCACTCCGCTTTGTTTCGACCATGGGGTCTTTCGTTGACGTTGCATTTGAATCCTGCTGGATTGCGAAGGAACACCGTTATTGACATTGCGTCTAGTGTAACGAGAAGAATGCTGAGGTGGAGCTGGGATTTTTCCATCACTCCACTTTGTTTTAACCGTGAGGTCTTTTGTTGACGTTGCGTCTGCATCCTGCCGAACTGTGAAGGAACGCCGTTGTTGATATTGCGTCTGCTGTATCGAGACGAATGCTGAGGTGGAGCTGGGATTTTGCCATCACTCCGCTTTGTTTTAACCGTGGGGTCTTTTGTTGACGTTGCATCTGCATCCTGCCGGACTGTGAAGGAACGCCGTTGTTGACATTGCGTCTGCTGTATCGAGATGAATGATGAGATGGTCTCTAGGTTGTCTGTGAACCGTCGAGATTTGGATCTAGGGACTATGCCATGGTTCCGTTGTTTTGACCCTGGGGTCGTTTGTTGACGTCGCATCCGCATCCTGCTGGAGTAAGGAGAAACGCCGTTGGTGATCTCTAGGGTGTCTGTGAATCGTCGAGATTCGGAACTAGGGGACTTTGCCATGATTCCGGGGTAGTCTCTAGGCTGTCTGTGAACCGTCGAGATTTGGAACTAGGGGACTTTTCCGTGACACCGTTTGTTGATGTTGCCTCTGCATCTGATTGGAGGGAGGAAGAACGGCGGTGTTGATCTCTAAGTTGTCGATGTTGACGTCGAGACCCTGAAGCTAGGGATCTTCCTTCACTTTGTTTGTTGACACTGTGTCTGCAATATTGCGACGAATGTCGAGATTGTCTTTAGGTTGTCTTATGAACCGTCAAGATTTGGCTTCGCTTCCTGATGGAGCCTGGTGGGAAGGTATGATTCCTTCTTTGTTTGTGCCCATGGATTGTATACAGGGGTCAATGTGATCTCACCTGCAGGGCAAAAAGTTTCATTCTTTCATTTCATTCTTTTTTTTTATTCTTTCTGCGATGCTCTATCAATTCAGCTTTTTATATTGCGAAGGTCGCTATTGCCCCATCATTTCGGCTATTTTTCGCGGTGCCCAATCATTTCGGCTATTTATTTTATTTTTACTCGCTGCTTTTTATTGCGAGTTACCCAATCATTTCGGCTATTTTGCATGCATACTTTTTTTTTATTTGCAAGTTGCCCCATCATTTCGGCTATTTCGTATGCATGTGTGGGTTGCTGTCTTTTTGCTACAAGTTTTGAATTAGACACCGATTTTGGCATCAGCATCGCTTCAACTGGGATATTACCAGGAGCGAATCATCATTTGCCTATGTCGATATCGAACAAAGGTGGCTTAGTAAACAGGGTTATGATCCTGTCGACTAAGGCTTTTGACTTCATGGGCCGTAAAGGTCTCATAAAGGTTTTTCTCCCTGCGAGTCGTGAGAATCTCGTAGGTGCGTTTTCTTCTTAGGAATCGTGAGGATTCCTAAGTGCATGGTCTCTTATAAGTTGTAATACCCTAGTTCATTTATACCAGTTCTAATTCATGTATTTCTTTATTTATGGTATTTTCCTGATTTATTGTGTTTTGGGTGCGAATAGTGTATTTGACATTTGTATTTGCATCCGACCCGACCCGCATGCTTGAAACCAGTCTTGATTCATGTTTATGATTTATCCTGACCTGTTATATGGACTCGTGCACTTTCATTTTAATTTATACATCTTGAATACTGGCATTTTATCTGGCATTTGTATTTTTACAATATAACATTTTAAGTCACATAAATATTTTAAAAATATATTGCATAGCCTGCATGATACCCCTGACCCTGTCGTAGCATCCGTGCATCTTGTTCTCGTCCCATTCAGTGAAACGGTCTTATTTGGATGGCTACGCGCACGTACGTGCATCCGTTCTTGGGGGTATGCATTTTTCGTTATCCGAACTTTCATTTTTTATTTTGGTCGACATGTATATTTTTCGTATTTTAAAACTGAATTTTAGACCCGACCCGGGCATGTTTTGGACTATATTTGTATTTGCCAGAATATCAAATTATATATATATATATATATATATATATATATATATATATATATATAATATTAATTTTATAAATTGATACAAATTAAAATTCAGTTAACTAATAAAAGATTTTTTTAAATTTAAATCTAAACTAATTTCCTAACAAACTAACAACCCCTTTCTCTCTCTCTCTCCTCTGCATATATATATTTATATATTTTTTATTTATTTAATTTTTTCTTTCCTTATTTAATACACAGCCTCTTTTTCTTACTTCTTCTTCTTCTTTCTTCCTTTTTTTTCTTGATCTTGTTTCTTGATTTTGATGATCACCGCCGGAGCCATGCTCGTCGCTGACGATCCTAATGATCCAGTGAACATACATGACTTGCGTGATCACCCTCGTGCGTTGTTTGGAACCGATCCGTGTACTGTGCGCGCGTCGCGATATTTCGCCGACGAAGGACGTTCCGTACACATCCGTCCTTGTTCCGTCTAGGCAAGTTAATCTTGCTACATGCTATATAACTCATTATATACCTATTTAAATAAATACCACGCCTCTATTTTAACTCAAGCATCCCATGTTTCATATTACAGCCTTTCGACATTCCGTTTACATTTGTATAGTGCATTTCAGATCTAGGGCATGCAAACCAATCTTAATTACATGCCACATTACTTTAGATGCATCTATTTTAACAAATGGAATACTTGTATTTAAAATCATGCACCCCATGTTTAATTTTATAACTTTTCGATGTTCTGTTTGCACCCATTCATATCATTTCAGATCTAGGTCATGAAAACTTATCTTGTTACATACTATACTATTATATACTGCATCAAATTGAATAGTTACATTTCATATTGCTTAGTTATATGTTCCGCACTTGTTAGTTTATCATTTTACGATTATGTGATACCCGTTTACATTCATATCATTTAAAATATATATCGTCGTAATATTTCTTATTATTATCTTTAATTAGTTTATAATCTGCATTTTATAATGTTATACATTTGAAAATATTATAGTTTACGCATGAAACGTCGTTGCAAAGGGGATACGACAAATCTAAAATTTACTGTACACCTTATCTTATAAAATTCATTATAAATCATAGAAAAATCATTACTATACGTTCTTTAGTACGTTACGAAGCTAACTCAGAATACTATAACTCTATGAAATATTTACTTGTAAAATAAATTGTTTAAATAACGTAAAATGAAAATGAAAATATCTATAAACTGCTGTCCAAGGAAATTCCAGCAGCAAACTTTCAATTTCGAATCTTCATACCTTTTTGTAGGAACAACCTGAGATGCTTATACTTATAAAAATGAAAACCTTATTGAATTATATTTGTTTTGGTATAAGACACGCTCCTTTTGGAGAACGTTTGTTATTTTTAAGCTATTTTACAAATCAGGATGACGCTGAATTTCTGAACGAAACTTTTATGGTTAATCAATACCAGTTTTATAGTTATTAATCGGTTTGAATATGTTATCCATATTAATATTATTATATCAATATCTATTTAATAAATAATAGTGCTTGTGTTTTAATATTCAGCAAATTTTACCGATTTACAGTTTTATGGTATCCGTCTGTATCCGTATGATTTATTACATATCCAGTTGCACGCCGAGACCATATTATTTCATGTTACTTTTGTATTAGTGCACCATGCTTGATAATTGTGCATCCTACATAGTCATGATGTAACCCCTGACAAAATATTTGTGCATCCATGCTTTACCGTGCATCCTTACTTGCTACAGTTTTAGTATGAGCTTCCGCTTGACACATGTGCACTACCTGTCATGACCTGATATACTACTGCTTGACTTGATACCTGATACACCACTACTTGACATGACTTGATAATTGTACACTACCTGACATGACCTGATATATCACTACTTGATATGTTACCTGATCCTGTTTCTAATGCCGACAATCCTGACATGTTGTCCCGATGGACATATCCTGTTGTCTGTACAGACAAACATGTTCCTGTTTGATCCTGTGTTGGCATTAGTCTCAGATTTATAAATACCTGACTTACACACATAACTTGGGGGTATGGGGAAATCAAGAATGTAGCTGAACGTAACTCAAAGGGGTATTATATCATTTTACCGTGGTCCTGTGGGGAATGAACGGGACATAGACTCACGGTCTATTACATCATTTTACAGTGGTCCCGTAGGAAATGAACGGGGCATAGACCGATGGGTTACGATGAGGATTACATTAATTGATTTCGAATAACTTTAGAGTAGATAACCCCATAGCACAGTTTAGACTACTCACTGCACTTCACCTGTTTATATCATGTCCACTGATCTATATTCATGTTACGGTTTACTTATGACTTGTTACTGTTCTACTTTTATTACTGTTCATACTCGTGCCTGCATGTATTGCTACCCCCTGATTATATTATTTTTGATATTATGACGCACTGACGTCAGGGTTTTGCATGGCCCAGATCCTCTACCTTTATCGCAGGCTGATCAGGAGTATTTCCGCCGTCAGGCCGAGCAGTGAGGATCCTGTTAGTATCCAGTTAGTTTAGTTATTTTCGTACCTTTCATATTGTTATTGTTATTTGGATTTATTGCTTCCGCATATTATTGCTTGACTCGTTTATTCTGGCTCATGGACATGTACTAGATAATTTATTTTATTTCTGTAAGTCTACGCTAGCGCCCCGGCCGTCAACAGACGCCAAATGCGGAACAAAAACTTTTTAACTGGCGCTATCGTATACTTTAACCCGGATCTGCCATTATTGCTAAACTAACAAACTGTAAAGAGTGTAGAAAGCTTATACCGAACGATCCGAGTCCTTCGTTCTTTAACCATCATCCCACGCTCCGTTGCGGCTGCTCCGATCTCTTCGATCTCCGATCTGCTCGTCCAGGTGGCACCACGTCGATGATTCTTTAAACGGGCTCCCGCCTCTGACTTGAGGCAACTCGGTCGTCAAGTTTGCTAAAAGAGACGACCAAGAATGATGTAGAGAATGAGTAGATGACTTTGTCTCTCTTCGTCCAAAGCCGTGGACGATCGGTTAATGAAGTTGCCGATGGAAATGAAATGGAACAAGAAATGAACTATGAAATTTCCATGCATCCAAAACTTTGGTCTTTTCTTTTTAACAACCATAATCTTTTCAAGTGAGAGTGTGGAGGAGGAGAGAGAGGGCCGGCCACTTATAAAGAAGGAGGAGGGTGAGTGTAGGAGCAATCAAGGAGGTGACCATAAACAATGATCCTTATCATAACAAAAGATCTTAAACAATCCAAAAGACATTAATTAAAACCATGAGTCACAAAAACCTAGTCATCATGTAATCAATGTAAGCAAAGGTTCATGAACCTAGTCACCTCTTTTAGTTGCTTAAACTTCCAGAACACTGACTCACCTCATCTCAAGAAAAGATAAATCCGTCTTTAACCGAATGTTAAAAGACGGCTGATAGAAAACTGAAAACTGGCAATTTCCAAAAGTGATCCTGAAAAGACTTTCAGGATAACCCCGTAACTGTATAAATATACCCGCATTTGTATTACGACCGAATACAAATGCAACTGAGACAAAGATATTATATCTACTCAATATGATACTTGGATCCGGCTTAAACCAAAGCCGACCAGTATCATCTGCCCGAAAAATAACACGTGCGTAAACGCACGTGCATTTTCCGAACCCTGCCATAAAACCATACGGCCTCTACAACGTTTCGCCCGAACTTGAGAAACTGTCTGTGGGGGACTCTAATGACTCGTCAGTACCCTGGCAGTGGGTTTAACCACAAACCGTCAGCGGCACTAGCTATGCGTAACGGCTGCCCATGGACTGACCTCAAGGGAGGCCGATGAGCGAACTCATCCGGAAACCCTACTGAGCCTAACAGTGACAATGTATATACAGTCCGGTCCGTTCGTCTAAGAGTATCGCATATCTGCCTAGGGGGCTAGTAACGTCAGACCCCCAATAGCAGTATAAGTCGTGTCGGAGTGTAGCCCAATAACACCCTGAGATACTACTGGAGTACCTACCAGTAAATCTCCTGCCGTGGCCATGGAATTTGTGTAATGGCTCTCCTAGACACAGCACGACCTCGCCCCCAATACCGGGAGAGACGAATCCCCTGCCGATCCGCTCACGTGCCTCCATATGGCTCGGGACTGTACCCAAAAACTACCTGTTTGCACGATTCCTTTAAGCCGTGGTAGGGTAGAAATCAAAGCACAGTGGGAACTCACACGAGACAAATGACGACCTCAGGTCGATGAACTAACCTGTACACATGTCACCAGGGAACTGCTATCTGACGATAGATATAGTACTAACTAGCAGATTCCCGGCAAGTCCTGTCCGGTGTACTCATAACCCAATGAGCACCTGTATACATCTTAGGTGATCCAACTGACACCAGTGGCTTGTGAGACCGGCCACCGCCCCTCGTCGGGGTCTCGACTGTATACACTAGTCTACTCCGGAGTATCGATGCCCTGTCTCGAAACTCCCACGACTAGGGACCACAATTAAGGATATGCATATAAACTACCCAACTCTCACGTATATGATCGCCATCACACTGTTGGTAGAAAAGCAAGATCCTAAGGGCTCTATCAAAGTGTAACATGTAATCAGTCACCTGAATATGTACACGACTGATAAAGGCAAACCAGATAGCATACTATCATCTCGAGTAAGACTGTCCTACCGGTATAGGTCCTCCGCAATCATTGTAATCACGTACCTGCGATCCAATAATTGACTATGAGGGCACTATCTCCAACAATCTCCCACTTGCACTCAAGGCTAATTATTGCGATGTCGACTACTCACAGCCCGTGTGAAACCGAACATCCAACTCCTCTACTAATCAGTTTCACAAAGCCCGTTTGTAAAACTATTGTGTTCGAGAAATAGCCTCAGTGAGTGGATCCGCCTAGATGTTTCTTTCTATATCTCTCTTAATCTCAAGTTCACGGAGAAAACCATCTCCCGAATTGAGTAATACCTGTCTTAGAATATGTCTGGATTTCTGATGGGACCTAGTTCATAAATGAACTCCAAATCCAAACTTCTTAGACTGTATCAATCACTGAACCTAATCAGTATCCGGCATCATGCCTCCCACAGTATCCTCTTGGACCACCTGTCCATAATACTGTCCCTCTTCGTCAGAGGGAAAAACTATAACTCTGACAATCACTCTGTCATCCATGTCACCTTTGAAGCTTGGAATGATAACCGCCTCCCGAAGGAGGCTGCCGTCATCAAATCCGTAGAACATGTACTTATGTTCTAAAACTGCTTCCTTATATTTCTCCAGGATTGGATTAATACAAACTTATTGCATCTAGTGCAAAAACAATATCTGGTGTGGTACTTGACATCTCATGATTGACTCAATTGCCTAAGCAAGTGATCTGCCAATCATGCCCATCCCTCTCCCCTTTAGTCTGTAAGACACCTTTAGAGAGGGTGACTCCATCACCTGCAGGTACACCACCATTCTAGGAGTCATCTATTCTAAAAACCATTAGAATACTGTCAAAGTACCCACATTGGAAAACTACCCAAATCCAGATCTAAAACCATAGATCCAGAAACCAGGATGTCAAATATTATATCCATATCCTGTCTGGAGAAACAACTGTGTGAAGACCACAGTACAACCGATCGTAGTATAGCAATTTTTACTTCCTACTATGTGTATGTCATCCAGATACAATGACATCACACCCTACTACCTTCTTAACAGATCCATCCCCTATTCTGATTGAAGTCAAACCCATGACTGTCATATCAAAATTAGATGATCTATCTCCGCTATAACTGCTCTAGTCTATAAATAGACATAAGCTACTTGCCCACTATGCTTCCGATGCTCCCACTGACTACGACAACCCTCCTACCTCAGTCTGTAGGAGTCAAGCGCCCTGCCAACCAGATGGCAGGTGGAGCCACGTCCAGACCACCCTTCGTGCCGAGGCGACCTGGAGTACCAACTCATCGTCCTAGCCCAGCCTTTTGCACTTACTGCAAGAGAACTGGACATATGATGAAGGACTGCCGTCGAGCCAACCGCCTCTGCTTAGTCTGCGGTTCAGCCACTCATGATATTGGATCTTGTCCCCAAAGGCAGAACTCAGTTGCTGCACCCAGGCCAGCAAATACTTATCAGCAGCGACCAGCTCTTCAGGCACCTGCTACCAGACTTGCACTGCCTGCACCACCTAGGGGACCACAAGCTGCACTACCTCCTCGACAGTTCCATCAAGCTCAAAGGAACGTTCAGAGGAATGCTCCTCAGGCCAGGAGAAATGCTCCTCAGGCCAGGAGGATTGTGCCGAAGCGCCAGGCTTTCATGATGTCTGTGGAAGAAGCTGAGGCCACTGGCCAAGTCATTACTGGTAAACTGTCTTTCTCAAACTCAACTTTTAGTTTGGTTACCTACACACTTCCCTATACCTGAACCTATCCCATATACCTTAGGTACAATCCTAGTAGCTTCACTACCTGCACTTGCACTGTTTGATACTGGGGCATCCCACTGCTTTATGTCGCAACGGTTTGTCCGAACCCATGCGATTCCAGTCTCACCGCTTGTATCCAGCTGGAACGTCAGTTCTGGAAATGGTGTTCTAAAGGCAACTATGGGATACAGCATGTGTCCAGTCATCGTCTGCAGTCGAGAGTTTTACGCCGACTTCAAAGTACTGGACATACCAAACTTCGATGTGGTTCTAGGAATGGACTGGCTTGGAACCTTTTATGCTACCATCGACTGTCGTCAAAGGAGGGTAGTATTTGAGATTCCAGATCATCCGGTCTTCTATTTCAAGAGTGGAGATCGTACATTGGAGCCAAGTACTTACAAAGCGAAGCCAAAGGAAGCAGTAGTTGCAGCAGCTCATGCAGAGGAAGAATCAAGACCGGAGGTAGTTCGAGAGTTCGACGACATATTCCCTGACGATATATCAGGTTTGCCTCCCGATCGAGCTCTTGAATTCAGTATTGACTTAGTACCAGGAGCACAACCAGTGATCAAAGCACCGTATAGACTAAGTCCGGAAGGATTGAAGGAAGTTCGAACACAGTTGGACGAATTACTGGCGAAAGGATGGATTCGTCCCAGCACTTCAAGTTGGGGAGCACCTGTACTGTTGGTGAAGAAGAAGGAAGGTTCATACAGAATGTGCATCGACTATAGGGCCTTGAACGAAGTTACTATAAAGAACAAGTATCCTCTTCCGCGCATCGACGATTTGTTCGATCAGCTAAGTGGATCTTGTGTCTTCTCTAAACTAGATCTTCGTTCAGGTTATCATCAAGTGAAGGTCAAGGAGGCTGATATTTACAAAACAGCTTTCAGAACTCGCTATGGACATTACGAATTTCTAGTAATGCCATTTGGAGTGACCAATGCACCAGCAATCTTCATGAACCTTATGAACCAAGTTTTCCGGGAGTATTTAGACAGGTTCGTTGTCATCTTCATCGACGACATCCTGGTATATTCTAAGAATCGGAAGGAGCATGCGGAGCACTTACGAATTGTCCTGGAAACACTTCGACAACATAAGCTTTATGCCAAGTACAGCAAGTGCGAGTTTTGGCTGAAACAAGTTGGTTTTCTTGGACACATCGTATCAGGAGAAGAGATTTCTGTAGATCCAGCAAAGGTTTCAGCAGTCAGCGAATGGCCTACACCAAAATCAGTGAAGGATATTCGGAGTTTCTTGGGCTTAGCTGGATATTACAGAAGATTCATTGAAGGCTTTTCGAAGATAGCAACACCCCTGACCAAGCTCACAAGAAAAGATGAAGAATTTGTGTGGTCAGAAGCATGCGAGCAAGCTTTCGTAGAACTCAAGTCAAGACTGACATCTGCACCTATTCTCGTCATACCGGATCAAACCGGAGGATTCGAAGTACATTGTGATGCATCCGGTAAGGGACTAGGATGTGTTCTACATCAGCACGGTAAGGTTGTGGCTTATGCTTCAAGACAACTGAAGACTCATGAGCGCAATTATCCGACGCATGATCTAGAGTTGGCAGCCGTTATTTTTGCTCTCAAGATTTGGCGCCACTACTTACTTGGTGAACGAGTGAACATCTACACAGATCATAAAAGTCTGAAGTACGTGTTTACTCAGAAGGAGTTGAATATGCGGCAGAGAAGATGGTTAGAACTTATAGCGGACTTCGACATCAATTTGCAATATCATCCAGGAAAAGTGAACGTAGTACCTGATGCTCTTAGTCGCCAACCATTATCAATGAATCTCACCGCCCAGTGGAAGCTTCAGCAGGATCTACATCAGATGGAGATCGAACTAGTCATGCCAGGTGATGTTTCAAATTTGATGAATCTGCAAGTTCAATCAAATATTGTCAATCAGATCAAAGCAGCTCAAGCCAGCGATGCTAAGTTGCAAAAGATCAGAGAACAAGTGGAGAATGGACTCAGAACAGATTTCATCATCCATGAAGACGGATCTTTGAGATACGGCAGCAGATTGTGTGTACCAAAGGGTCCTGTTCGGAAAGAGTTAATGAAAGAAGCTCACAGCTCTCCCTATTCAGTACATCCTGGAGGTACCAAAATGTACAAAGATCTACGTCAGAATTATTGGTGGCATGGAATGAAGCGTGAAGTAGCCAGGAGTGTCGCAAAATGCTTGGTGTGTCAGCAAGTAAAGGCTGAACATCACAGGACAGCTGGACTACTTCAACCGTTACCAATCCCAGAATGGAAGTGGCAGCACATCACGATGGACTTTGTAACTGATCTTCCTCGCAGCACAAAGGGTAACGATGCGATTTGGGTCATTGTGGATCGACTCACAAAGTCGGCTCACTTCATCCCATTTCGAGTTGGCCAATCAACTGAGACATTAGCGAAGAAGTACATGGAGGTAATAATCTAAATTAAGATTTAAACTCTTCATAACGTACTATCTCTGATACCCATGAACTCATACAGAAAATTGTGAGACTTCATGGAGTACCGGTCTGCATTGTCTCCGATCGTGACACCAGGTTCCGATCGCAATTTTGGCAAAGTCTGCAAGCTAGCTTGGGAACAAGTCTGAACTTCAGCACGGCTTATCATCCACAAACAGATGGTCAGTCGGAACGAACTATTCAGATCTTGGAGGATATGCTCAGAGCATGTATGCTCGACTTCAAGGGATCTTGGGAAGATCACCTGCATCTTGTGGAGTTTGCGTACAACAACAGCTACCAAGCAAGCATAGGAATGGCATCTTTTGCAGCTTTATATGGAAGGAAGTGTCGATCGCCATTAAGTTGGGACGACATCGGAGATAGAGAACTCCTTGGACCAGAGATGATAGTAGCAACCGTTGATGTGGTTCGTACTATCAGGGAAAGAATGCGCATAGCCCAAGATAGACAGAAACACTGGGCAGATGCGAAGAGACGACACTTGGAGTTCCAGCCAGGAGATCATGTATTCCTGAAAATCTCTCCGAACCGCGGAGTGATCAGATTTGGAAGACGGGGAAAGTTGAGTCCAAGATACATTGGACCATTCGATATACTCGAACGAGTCGGTGAAGTGGCATATCGTTTAGCGCTCCCACCCTCATTGGAAGGAGTGCATAACGTATTCCATATATCCCAACTCAGAAGGTATGTGAGTGACCCCAGCCATGTACTAGATCATTCCGAGCTCACGATACAGCCTGATTTGTCTTGTGAGCAACAACCTGTGGAGATCCTGGACAGGAAAGTGAAGACACTTCGGAACAAAGAAGTTAATTTGGTCCGGGTAATATGGAGGAAAGACACTCCAGGAGAATCCACGTGGGAAAGGGAAGATGAGATGCGTGCAAGATATCCGCACCTTTTTGTAATCTAGTCCTTAAATAAAAGTTGTAAATTTCGAGGACGAAATTTTTATAAGGAGGGTAGAATGTAACAACCCTAATTTTTTATACACTTTTTCCTATACAATTTTTTTCAAAATATTTTTTTAAAAATCCACAAAGGGGTATTTAAGCCTGAGCACAAGATTTAGGTAATTATTTTTGTTTTTAATTACAAGCTACAAGAATGAAATAACTCCATTTTTAGTGTACAAGAAATTACTTTAAATTTAATGAATACTAGGAGTATTTATTCTTGCTGCTATCAGTTTAAGTAATTAAAAACCACAATAATTACAAGAAGGAGCTTGTAGCTCATTGGTAATACCTTGCATTGCTGAACAAAGCCACCGGAGTTCAAATCCCATGCCCCACATTATTTTTGTATTTATTTTGTTTTATTTTTTTTGGAAGTCAACGGTAAAAAGGCCATAACTCCCAAAATATGTACTGGACAACAAAAAGTAAAAATACCAAGTTGTTCCTCAGGAAAACCCCCGGCCATGGGACCCTTGACTCGGCCCGACTCGGCGCCGCCGGCCGGCGAATCGGCCGACTCGGTCCGGCCGATCCGGCCGGACTTGGCCGGACGGCCGAGTCACCAACTGAGAAAAGTTGTCTCTTGACTTGGTCAACCCTCTTGCATACTTATTATACCTGGATCGGTTTTGATTTGGCCAATAAATCCCTTTTACTCCTAGGTTTAATGATTTTTAATGAATTTTTAATGTTTTTTTATATTTTCTTTTAATATTTTTAATCCAAACCCTAACCCTAGCCTAGCCCTATATAAAGACTCCTATCCTCTACCATTTCACCTCACCACTCTTAGTCTACTCTCTCAAATTCTCGAGAACTCGGTACGAAGAGCAAGAAGCGAAGCGCTGCCGAAATCGACGACGGATTCCGGCGACCGGATCAGAACCTTCGCGACGCTTTCGACGAATCGGCAACCACCACATCCATTAGCTTCATTAGCTTGTCCAAACCGTAAGTCCCAACCCCTCTATCTCTCTTTTCTATAAGTATAAAAATACGACTTTTTGGAACCCGACGGAAATCGGACAAACCGATTTCCGATTCGGTTTTTCTATAAATTTCCACTTGTCACCTAATACATATTATCTACCCATATTTATGTTGACTATTAATCACCCATAAACCAATTTAATCAAACTTTTTCACATGAAATGATAGCTTCTTTGCAAAACCGTATTCTTTTCATAAAAATACCATGAAGTTCATTTTTCTTAGTTTAATCAATTACCTCACTCCTAAATATGTTTATCTTGATCACAAAACTTGTAGAACTCAATTTGAATGAAATTTCACACATAAAATGATAACGTTTTCGAATACCGTATTCTTGCGCTATAATACCTTTAAGTTTAACATAGCATGTTTTACCTTTAAAACTTCACCAAAACTTAATATAAGTCACGGGGTAATGACCTACCCCTACACACACTCAATATAACCCTAATTGATAAATATCAAAAAATACAGAATACGAAATTACAGGACTTTTCACTAAAATACCCTAATCTTTATAACCTTTATTGTAAGCTTTAAATTGTAAACATTTCTAAGTAAAATCTTTTAATAAAATGAAAGCACGATTGGTCATGGACATCGATCGTTTATCTAAACTGACTTTGTGGTGTCTAGGCTAGGCAAGTGAGCTTGGGTAACTTTAAAAGGCCCGTCTCACGATTCGTGAGCGGATCCCTCCCTCCTCACTTGTACTTACCTGGCCACAATTGGCGGTGAAGAGGCGATTTGAGGCTTCTAATGACTCATCATTTAGACCTTAGAAATCGGCTAGTTGGTTTAGGAAACCCTAATAACTAAAAATACGGAAAACTATACTTGTTGCAAATAAATACACTATATTAATAAAACCGTTTTCCCAAATGAAAAGTATTTATAAACCTAAGCAAAGCGCCGCTATAACCCACTTTTGGGGAACCTGTTAGGGAAAGTACGGTTCATCGTGCACCCGCAGGCTAGTAGTGCGAGATTCAGACCTCCGCAAGGAGCATTCGGTCTCGAAAGGTTTAAAATACGATATTTAAGGAAAATGAGATTTTTAAAGATAAAATACTCATTTAAAAATTATTCATGTGTTAATACATATATATAATTATCATTTAAACACCTATTTTATCATAATATAAAGTTTCCACATTTTTCTAAAAATTACAAGATTAAAAGTTACACTAAAATACCATGAATTTCAGATAAAACAAATAATACTTTATTAGGATATATTCACTAGAATAACACAAATAAAATTCACATTCATTATAACAATTAAAGACGAATATTAAATACTTAAGGTGTATTTTGAAAACTATACAAAAGTATTTTTACATAAAACCTCCTCAAGTTTCACAAATTACAATAAGGCCCCTAACTAATATTGAACTTCAAATTTATCTTTCTTTTAGTCTGACTCGGGTTAGAGTCTGACTAATTTCTGACTTGAATATGATTCAAGTCAATCTATATGCTTTTATATTCCAATACAATTTGAATACATGAATCCATGAACCCAGTTAACAATATATTCCTTTTTGACTGAATCAAACCATGGATATTCATCCATTATCCTGATATTCCATTTACCTGATTATACAGTTGCAACATGTCTACTGATATCATGGTTTTGGTCAGTCAACCAACTTACATATTCCAATACTACAAGACTGTTAAAACATTACGGGGTTTAAGGGGTAGATTGGTACGGAAGATGTTAAAGGTGGCACGAGGTGGTCAGATTAAGACACCTAACCTGAATCCTGTTGCTGTTGTACCGTGGCATAACGGTTCCTTGTACTTTCCATTTGCCCTGATCTCTAGCATATAGAGATCCCCCTCGTATACACTGGCATCCTTCTGTACCAAGCTACAAACAACAGCGTTACACAATGTTCCATAATATTCAACATTATAATACTTTAGAAAATACTGTTACTCTATCATTCTCATTCTTCGTATTCTTTTGGGACTTACCGAGCGACCTGTTCACTGACGACATTCTATCTCTTTCTTCTTTGAATGTCGTCAGGTGCGTTGGACCAAGCTGAAATCGAGCCCACCAGTGAAGATTTGGAGCAGTTCCAGGCAGACCCAGAGCTCTAGATAATTGTACCTTGTTCTTTCCAGTTTATTTCATTTCCTGTTATGCCACTGTTTAGGCATTGTTTTTTTTTTTCATTCCAGTTGTATTTTCTTTTCCTGCATTGTGAAAAGAATGTTATTAATAAAAGTTGCTGTTATTTCAATATCTTTTGTCTCTTGTGATTATTTTATATTGCTTAGCTACGCTTAGCGTATGTACTTCTGAGTACATACGTAGCGGACCTCGTCGCGTCCACTTCGCCGTACACTGGGAAGCGGGGCGTGACACCATTGGTCACGTGTGAGCACGTGATACCGCATTGAGGTAATTTCTGAATTTTAGAGTTAAGTTCTATTAAGCGGCAAGGCTTTCAAAGCCTGTTACGTGCTGGCACGTGACCCTTGGTCACGTGTGAGCACGTGACCCCCAATGGAGTCATCTTTCAGCCGTTTGTTTTCATTTCTGTTTGATGGGATTTTATCCATCACGTGTCATCACGTGACCATTGGTCACGTGTGAGCACGTGATATCTCATTGAGGTAATTCCTGATTTTTAATCATGGAACAGTGCATAGCATATTTGCTCATAACTTTTGATCCCGGATAAATTATGAAGCCCATAATATATCAAATCGAAGGGTTTTTCGAGACGCTTTCGATACCATCAGAATTTGGTTGTTTCTCATCCGGGAGTTTGTCAAAATACAGCCCAGAAAATACCGGTTCGCATTTTCTTAAACGTATCGCTACCATTTGATACCTTGGGCTCTTTTACGCAGAAATTTTTGGCGGGAACACCTATCATGGCATTTTGATAGGAAAAATTGATCTCTTGAGGGTTGTTCTTCTTCTTCTGTTTTTCACGTTCGGTGCTAGCCAAACATCAACCATAAGTACTAACATAAGACTGTAATAATGTAGTTAAACATGTGATTCCTCAAATTGTTTTCCATGATATTGTGGGAACGTTAGTAAATTTTTTTTTTTTTTTTTTGGCAGTGTCTCAGAAGTCTTAATCTATGTATACAACAACACACCCACACACACAGAAGCACACAACACACACGCATCCAGGGATCCACGAATTCGCCCCGAAAGCGTTAATTTGTGGCCACTTCCCCACCGAGAGTTTCTGAGTTCTAACCCTGCACTCTGCCCAAGAGGGAAGTGCCCATACCAACTGAGCTGCTGCTCATTGGTAGGAATCCACAAATTTGCCCCAAAAGCGTTAATTCGTGGCCACTTCCCCTCCGGGAGTTTCTGGATTCGAACCATGCACTCTGCCCAAAAGGGAAAATGCCCATACCGACTGAGCTACTGCTCATTGACAGGAACGTTGGTATTTAGTAATGACTATGACCAACTGTCCGCAGGTACGAGAACTAAAACTAAACATTCGTTTCAAGGATTTCTTTCTCAAAAGCACTTGAAACTTTCAAACGATAATATATATTCTGTGATGATCTTCCAAGTAAATTAATGGAATCAAGAACAGATGCAATAGATCCTATATCAAATAAAACATTTTTGGCTATGCTAATTGAACTATATAGCTTATATATCAGTCTTATACTTAGAGATTCGCCAACATGGCTTTTCACAAATAGGCAATGATCTAGGTACAATAAAACAACAAGAAGCCTATATCTCAAATTTTGGGGTTGAGTCTGTTTCTTTCATTCTGGGGCTGAGTCTGTTTCTTTCATTCTGCTCTATTAAATATTGTCTTCCTCTTCCTCGATCGCCCCCAGATCTTCAACTTTTTTTTTTTACTTTTTGGGGTTGAGTCTGCTTCTTCCATTCTGCTCTATTAAACATTGTCTTCCTCTTCCTCGATCGCCCCCAGATCTTCAACCTTTTTTTTTACTTCCACGATTTCTCTTTTTTTTTTTGGCATTAATTGGTCCGTAAAGCCTAACCCATACATGCAACACACACCACATCCACACGCATACAGGCGCACATCACATATACACGCCATAGGAATTTTTCCCCAAAAGTGTTAATTTGTGTCAACTTCCCTTCCGGGATTCGAAGCCCGCACTCTCCCAAGAGGGGAAGTGACCATACCAACTGAGCTATAGCACATTGGTAATACTTTCACGGTTTAATTGCACTTATGACCCCTCAATTGTTTTCTTAGCACAAAACACCCTCATCCTCATCAATCCAAACCCTTGAATACACCAAAATTCAACTTTAAAAATTCAAAATGGTTGTTTAATTTAACTCTAAAATTCTTCAAGTTGTTCAGAGCAGATTTCGATGGTCTTGAGGTTTTTGATCGTTAAACGATACAAATTACTTTCTTACGTGCAAATACCCTATATTTTGCAAATTTAAAAAACAAAGTCCTGCCGCATTACAAGCACAGCCATTTCCTGGAACAAATTAAACACCTTTAGTGAAATCAAACCCTTAGCATCAGCCGTTTGCATTCAAATAATTATGAGAAGCTAAAACTCTTGGAAAAAATTCCACAATAACAAAAGAATTGAGAAAATTACAGTGGAGCCACATATTTCTCAGTGCAATGCTAGCAAAAAAAATTACAACGAAAACTGGAGGAAAAAATTGAAGAATTAAGTAAAAATGCAACAATCGCTTGAACATCAACGCATTCTCTTCTAAATTGCAACTAACAGGAATCAAAATTTACATACACACACACAAAATAACAATCGAAATGAAAACTTCCAATGAGATCAACTTCGAAATCACAATCGTTCTTTTCGAAATCTCAGAGAAAAGGACAATTCTTTTTAGTAAACCAAAAATAATTAATAATTATTAAAAAAACTACTTTCAAAAATAATTACAAAAAGAGCTCATTTTTTGTCTCGTAGACGCCAAGTCAGCGCTGGCGCTGGCGTGAAATAAAAAAAAATTATGGGCACAATTTAAAATTGCACCCATAGTATTTGTATGGAGCGCAGTTCCAAACAACGCCCCATACAATTGTTATGGTTTGTATGGGGCGCGGTTTGAAACTGCGCATCATACATTTATTATGGGCGCAGCGTCCATAACAAATGTATGGGACGCAGTTTCAAAATGCGTCCCATAACATTTGTATGGGCGCACTTTCAAACTGCGCCCCAAAAAAATCCATTCAAAAAATAATGGTGTGCACTTTCAAATTGCGCTCATTCCCCCGATATACCCGAGCTCACTTTCCTCTTTCCTCACTTCACTCTCATCTCTCTCGAGCGCTCTCTCTCCTCTTTCCTCACTTCACTCTCATCTCTCTCTCGCCCTCTCTCTCTCGCATCTCCCTCGCTCTATGTATCTCTCTCTCTCCTTCAACCTCCCCCATCTCCTCCGACCTCTCTCTCTGATTTCTCTCTCTCCTCCCTCGCTCAGCTCTCGATCTCACGGTCTTTCACTTGTGCAGATTTCGTTGGAAATTCACGGACGAGCAATCGCCTTCATCCTCGCCATCGTCATCACCATTGTGAGGATC